>JAPFBE010000032.1:4806055-4825937 GCA_034336665.1 Luscinia megarhynchos
GCTGAGGGGTCGGTGGGAGACCGCGCTCTTTCGTGGCCCCAATCAGAAATCCCAGCATTGAACTTGAAGGAAGACTCCCCATTGGGATAGAACATTCCTGCCCCACAGGGTGATGGGGGCTCTGACCACGAACGGGCGGACAGTTGCCAACTTGCCTTCAGGCCTTTCAATGACAATGTTGTTTGTGCTTCGCATGGACACGGTGACGCCACCAATTTCAGAAATCATGCCAGCTACCGATCGCAGGTCCCAGTTGGATGGCCATTCTGAGCGAGCAATGATGGTGACATCAGCTCCGGTGTTGATCATTCCTGGTCTGAGGATTCTCTCACCTTTGCAAAGGATATTGCATTCAATGATGGGTTTTTGGGATCCCATGATTTGCACCCACAGCACAGTAGGGTTGAAAGGGATCTGTTCACTGTAGCTTTTTGGAAGCAGGAAGGCTTGCGCAATTGGTGTGCCCTGTGAAAGGAAAAAAGGTGTGTCTGTGCAGCGAAGCTGGACAAGGATTTCTTGTCCAGATTGAACAGTCTGAATTTCTGGCAAAACAAAAATTTGCTTTGGGCTGTGTACAGTATCACCAAATATGAGAATGTCCCAAGGGCCACCTGGTGGCCCGCATTTTCCTGTAGGAACACGGTAAAAATTGCTGTTTGTGAAGTTGTAAGGCAAGGAATTTTCCAGATCGCGTTTGGCTCCCACCAAAACCTGGGCTTGTGTTGGACCATCGTGATACGTTCCGGAATTTGACTGATTTTCATAGGCGGGACAGTGGTGGAGATGGCCTTTGATTTGTTGTCTTGGCGCGGTGCCATTCTCGGGCTGCACTGGCAGTTTTTGGGATTCTGTGGGTGCTTTTGCTGTTTTTGGGGCTTATGATGATGGCTGGGGAGGTGTTGAATTTGTGGCTTTTCTGGGCACTTTTTAACAAAATGTCCAAGATCCCCACAGTA
This sequence comes from Luscinia megarhynchos, assembly GCA_034336665.1. NCBI lineage: Eukaryota > Metazoa > Chordata > Aves > Passeriformes > Muscicapidae > Luscinia > Luscinia megarhynchos. The sequence continues at coordinate 4,807,012 of JAPFBE010000032.1, forward strand.
GAAGCATCGGGCATTTTCTTTGGATGTCACTGCTGCAAAGGCTTCTGTGACTCCTTCAGCAATGTTTTTGGCCACTGCCTGGGCTACTGTGTTCTCAGTGGACATGTGGCGTGTGCAGGTTTCCACCATTTGTTCGGTTGTGGGCTCTGTGTCGAGAGGCAATGACCTTAAAATAGTTTTACATTGTTCATTTGCATAGCTCATGGCAAGTTTGTGTTACAGTTCTTTTTGTGCCTCTGCGCTCTCTATTTGTTTTTCCAGAGCATCTTTCAGTCTGTCTACAAATTTAATAAAGGTTTAATCTATTTTTTGTTTGATGTTGGAAAAATGCATGGTGGGAGTGGAATCATCAGGTGTGAGGAGTGTGGCTGTTTTTGCTGCATTTGCTATGTCATGCAATGTGTCTCTGGGCAAAGTGTTTGCTTGGTCTGAAGGCCTTGATAAATTGCCTTCTCCAGCCAATTGTTCTACTGTGAAATTTGGGCGATTTGCATCTCTTGCATAATTATCAGATAATGTTTTCAGGTTTTTCTTCCAAAGTCTTTCAAATAACATATATTCAGCAGGCGATAAAAGGCATTGTGCTAAATTTTTTAGATCATGTCGTACCAACACATATGCTAAAAAAATTGCCTCTAAAAATTTTTTTAAAATTTGGGTACTTCTCCCATTTTCTTTAGCAATTTTAGATAATTCAGTTAATTGTTTTGAATAAAAGGCTTCCCATTGAGCATTATTTGTGGCACCTCTTCTGCGGCCTGCTTTATCTGTTACAGGAAAGGCAGAAATTCTTTGAGCTATTTGCCAATCACCACTTTGTGTAACTAATATCTTAACATTGTTCCAGGGGTCTTGTTCATTTTCTGAATTATAAGAATCAGTGTCATCAGAAGACGTAGAGTACCTACGTCGTCTGCAGTGTTTATTAGAATGAGAAGGGAGGGTGTGGGTGAGGGGCGCAGAGACAGGCAGGGAAGCGCACGGCTGAGAGAAAGAGGCGGGGGATGGGGGGGCGGTGAGGTTTGGGGATGGCTCGGCTGGGTGCATGACATGGTTTCGCCACACGGTGGCAGTGGTGCATTAGAAATGGAGGCATGGAAGGAGGGGAGGGAAGCGGGCGGCAGGATGGGGCTGGGTGGTGGGGGGTAGGGGCTGTTGGAATGCTGGAGGAATGTGGTTTCCGTGGCGACCGTAGGGAGTGAGGGATTACCAGAGGCCCTGAGGGCACTGGCAGAGGGGGATGGGGTGAGCTGTACGGTGCGGGTATAGGAGAAGTGAAGGGGAAATAAGACTGGGGTTGGAACAAAGGGACTGCTGTGGAAAAGGGATTGGGGGAGGAGGAAGAGGCTCTCAGCATGGTATGTGAAACCAGGGGGGCCATGCGCGGGGGCTGGCAATTGCCGCACTTGTGCTTCGCGGGGTTGGGGGAAGGTGCGTGGCACCGGGAGACCTGGCGCGATCCTTCTCGGCTGAGGTGGCGGCAGGGACGGTGATGCGGTCGCGCTCCCCGGTGCCTCTGGGGATGGAGGGGGGCGCTCTGCTGCTCCGACGCTGCAGTTCCACGTGGCTGTGCGCGTGGGGGGATGGGTGGCACTAGCGCAGCGGAATGGGATGGCGCTCAGGGGGGAAGCGGGGGCTGGGGGGCGAGCCACGGTGCTGTCGGCGCGCAGGGATGGGGAAAGGGACGGTGCAGGGGAGGAGGGGCGTGGTGAACCCACGCGCGGCTCGGACGCGGTGGCAGAGAACCGCGGCACGTGGGTTTCGCGGGATGCAGTGGGGAAAGGGGTGGGGGGGTTGGCTGCTCCGCCGGGATCAGGGGACAGGGTTAATGGCGGTTGGGGAAAGAATGAGAGGGGGGAGGAGAGCCTAAACGTCAGGCTCTTATAATTTCGTGAAATAAAGGGACAAATCGCGTGGCATGAAACTGTTCTTGCCTTTGTAATGAATACATATGGGTTCCCAGGGCATCCCAAAAATCTCCTGACTCCACAGAATGAGAATTAGTATCAGGAAAATGAAGAAATATAAATTTAACAAAGGATTTTAAGGTAGACTTAGAAAAGGAGTTTTTCGAAAACTTAAAAGTATTAGTAGATAAGAGAAGAAGAATTTGGGAATAAAAACTTTTCTCCGTGGGTGTTAAAGAGGGTTTGGTGAGCAAACCACCCATGGAACTCCCTGACTCGTCAGCAAAAAAATGAAAAAAAAAGAAACAAACCCTCAAAACAGGTTTTTTACCATTTGAAAGGCTAATTGCTCACCCAGTCTTAGCCGAAAGGTCGGGTTACCTGACGGCTTGCTAGCAAGGTCCAGTCCCGGTCCGGTCTCCGGGGGTGTTGGGCAAGTGCTGGTTTTGGTGCAGATCTTTATAAAACAAAGACTTTACACCACCAGACGGTTCAGCGCTTCAAAGGCAGAAGAGGGAAACTGCTCACCGGTCCGTCGCAAGGGTGCGAAGAACCGTTCAGGCGCCAAATGTAGCTGTTTTTAAAGTTGGAGGCTTTCCAACGTCGGGTTCTGCAGCCCTGAGTCCAGATATTTCTGAACTCCGGCTGTTGAACTCACAGCTACTCACTAGCGAAGTGTTAAAGGCTTGAGACTGTGTAGCACAGATTCCGAAGATAACTTTATTGTCTCCGAAGGGAAGATGCTAACAACGGTCTAATTACATCAGATAACAAAGAGTTTATATAGGTTTCCAAAGGAATGAATTTTCCACCAATAAGAACTACAACTTACAAACTAACCAATTATCTTAAAATTCTAAGTGAGAAAAGAACCAATAAACTTGTGACTTTAATAGCCAATGAAAACCCTAGGAGATAACAGGGTTTTCGATAAGGGAGAGGGAGTCTTGTTTCAAGGAATTTCTTAGTATTATGGTATGGAATTCCAGGGGTATGCTTTGGGGGGAGTAACATCTTCTACAACTGGGCAACACTGAGAAGTCTGGTTTCATCTTCTTTAGTCACTACCATGAGAGAAAGGACTGATAAGAACCCCTCGAGCCTTCTCATCTTCAGGATAAACAATTCCAACTTTCAGCCTGTACCTGTAAGTCAGGTTTTTCAGTCCCTTAATCATCTCAGTGAAACTTCACTGGACTCCCTCCAGTATGCCCATGTCTTTCTTGTATTGTGGAACCCAGAAGTGGACACAGCACTTCACATGTCTCACCAGTGCCAAAATGGCAAGAGGAGGGGAAGGATCTCTTCCCTCAATCTGCTAGCAGCAATCTTCCTAATGCAGCCCAGGATGTTTTTGGCCTTTGTTGAAAGGGCACACCGCTGGCTCATGTTCCATTGTCCACCAGGACTTTCAGGTCCTTCTCTGCCAAGCTGCTTTCCAGATGGTTGGATCCAGCTCACACTGGCATATGGAGTTATTTCTTTCCAGATGTATAACTTCATATTTCCCTTTGTTGAACTTCATGACATTCCTGTTAGCCCATTCCTCCAGCCTGTTAAGGTCCTTCTGAATGGCACCATAACCATCTAGTGCATCAACTACTCCTTATGCGTTTGTGTTATCTGTGAACTTTCTGAGGCAACGCTGCTCCATTGTCCAAGTCATAAAGATATTCAACAGCATTGGTGGCAGGACCAAACCCTACAGTACACCACCAGTGACTGGTCTCCAGCTAGACTCTGTGCCACTGATCACAACCCCTTGAACCCATCAGTTCAGCCAGTTTTCAATACACCTCACTGTCCATACTCCTAGTCTGTTGTATTGGGTTTTCATGATAAAGATTTGGTAGTGGGGATTACAGAGGTGGCTTCTGTGAGAAGATACTAGAATCTTCCATGTCTAAAAGAGCCAATGCCAGCTGGCTCCACGTTGGACCCACCACTGGCCAAGGTTGAGATAATCAGCAACAGTGGTAGGGCCTCTGTGATAATATATTTAAGAAGGGGAAAAAACTGCTGCGCAACAGCAGCCAGAAAAGAGAGGAATGAAAATGTGTGAGAAAAATAGCTCTGCAGACACCAAGGTCAGTGAAAAAGGAGGGGGAGGAGGTGCTCCAAGTGCCAGAGGTGTCCCCCTGCAGCCCATGGAGGTCCAAGGTGGAGAAGATATCCACCTGCAACCCGTGAAGGATCCCACACTACAGCAGATAGATGTGCCCAAAGGAGGCTATGACCCTATGGGAAGTCTGTGCTGGAGCAGGATCCTGACAGGACCTGTGATCCTGTGAAGAAAGAAGCCCACACTGGAAAAGGTTTGCTGGCAGGATTTCTGACCCCATGGGGTGTGGGATACTGGTGAAAGCCAGGGAAGAAGCAGCTTGGATTTTCTCAGGCTGCTCAAGGAAAACATAAGAGAAAGAATTATAACAATGAGTAAGCACCTGCTGGATGCGTAAGAGACGTGATGTTTTCATAAAAGCATGTTAACCAGGGGTGTCACCTTTGTTGCACCAATGAAATCACTTCTATCCTTAGTTCCACGATCATGTTTATAAAAGTGGTTTGTTTCTTTAAAAAAGGGCTTTTTGCTTCTTTTCTGCATGAAGGAAGTGTAACTGTTAAGACTAGATGGGGTTTCTAGCCTTTCTGCTACAAGTCCGGATAGCTCTGAAAAGTTCTTGATGCAAAACAGTTACAAAGCCAGCTACAAAGACTTCGGAACCTTGCTGCAGATGTTCCAAAAATAGTTTATTTCTCTGAAGGGGTCCGCATGCCAGGACCCGTGCCCAGAGGCTGTGAGGCTTAGTCCCCCTCATCATTCCTTGATCGGTGACTGGATCATGTTACAGGGATCTCAAACATCTCGCTTCCGTGCCATCCAGAAAGGTAGCCTTGCACGCCGTATCCCAAAGCCGAACCAGCCAACTAATTATGGATTCATCAGGTTGTCTCGTATAATCCTTCCTTAGACCACGAAGATCCTTCAAGGAAAAGGACTCAATATTGGTTTCTGATCTTGCACCGGTCGCTTTAACTCCGGGTTTTATTTCAGGAGGTGTTGAGGGTCTTTCTCCTGCATCCTCATCATCATCATCGCCCTGCACTGGTTGATCAGTCTTAGCCGTGCGCTTTCCACTCCTCGTGCTGGTAGCCACAGCCATTGGTTGAGGCTTACTGTCTAATTTTGCCCCTGTCCTTGAGTCTGGGATGTTGGCTACAGCCGGAGTGACTGGGATAGTAGCTACTTTATCTCCCTGTTCCCTTCCCTCTGTTTGTGGTCCTACAGTATCTAACAGGGTACGATAAGAATATACCAGGGCCCAGCTCACTGCAGTGATCTTTTTTTCATTAGGGTTATCATGGCACTTTTCTTTCAAATATTTTACCACCTCAGCTAGGTTCTGCATTTGCTCCTGAGGAAAGTCCCAAACTATAGGATCAGAAAATTCCTTTAAAATTTGGCCCAGGTCTTCCCATTTCCCACACCACTCAGAACTCCTCACACTTTGCTTCGCTCCTAAGTCAGGAGTCGCACCAGCCCCTCTAGAAATCTCAGCCCTGATTTTATATAAACTGCAAACCGTGTAGAGAAAGCTTACAAAATTAAACATCAGGAAGATGATCTCTTTAATATTCAGGGAGATCTGCACATTTTCTAATAGAGATGTAAATAATTCAGAGGAGTCAAAGGAAAACAAAGGCTGGAAAGCCTCCTCCCCTGCTTCTCCTCTAACAAACTGAGTGCAGAACCATAGCCATGAACCAGTCATTCCTGGAACTGATTTCAGCATCTTTATAAACCTTCTACAAGCCATCGCAATCAAGCCCAGCCCGATAAATATTTTGGTCAGTGTCCCTCTAGTACAAAAGCAACAAACAATAGACAATACTGGAGCTATTTCCGGATAGGAAAATAACCCCAGTGACCAGAGAGGTATTAAGACCTCAACAAACCCTGAAACCAAAAACACATTCCAGCCTCCATCCCAAAAGACATTATAAATATATACCAATACACAGTTACAGAGTATTAAAGTTTTTTCCACTTTCTCGTGCCCCTGACGTTAGGGCGCCAATAAAATTTGTCCTGGTTTAGGGGTTAGGGGAAGAATCTCCAAAAGGAGCCCCCTAAGAAACAAACTCCCCAAACTCCTCCCCCTTCCCCCACCGGGTTCGGGAAGGATTTTCTCAGAGGAAAAGTGGAAAAAACTTGTTTATTAAGCAAACACACAGAAAAAAACACTTCCCAACGCAAGAAAAAAAAAACAGCCACGGGCGACGCAGAAAGACTTCACCTGTTCGAGTGGATGTACAGCCTCAGCTGGTGCTGGGGAGGGCAGAAAGCGCGTATTTCTTGTCACGAACAGACGTCCGGGGGTTTCTTGATGTCCAGGTGGCATTCCAAGCTAATAAGGAAAAAAATAAAGTGAAGCAAAAAGGAGGGGGAGGAGGGGGGAAAGCAAGCAAGCAGTGAAGCAACTACCAAGCCAAAGCCGAGCCGAGCAGCGGGGGGGCAGAGCGAGGGGGGTGGCTTGCCAGCAGGCCCAGAGGCAGCCTCTCGCGCTCGGGGGGAGGAATGCTGCCTGGCTAGACAAAACAAACCCTCCAGGCATGAGCAACACACGATTTGGGGATACAGAGCACTGCAACGTCACCCCAGGACACAGGGTTAACAACAAAAGTTGTTTTCAGGGCAACATCATCTTGCACTAATAACAGTGATTGTTATTTCAGCATCCGGTTGCCAGACAGCCAATGTCCCCCCTTTTGCTCAAGGACAGCTGCTACTGCATCGGGTACGTACACTACAATATGTCGCCCAAGGGTAAGTTTTCAGGCCTCCTGAGTCAAGATGACAGTGGCTGTCACAGCCTTTAGGCACCCCGGCCAACCTTGGGCGACACTATCTAGCTGTTTAGAAAAGTAGGCCCTAGCTCTTCGCTGCTTCCCGAGACACTGTGCTAATAACCCCCAAAACCATACTCAGTCTCTTATATATAAAAAGTTTATAAGGTTGACTTAGGTCTGGCAATCCCAGTGCTGGAGCTGACATTAGCGAGTGTTTCAGCTGTTTAAAAGCAGCTCTAGTGTGTTCAGTCCATGGGATAATTTCTTTCTCGGCTGCTTTTAACGCCCCATATAGGGGTTTTGCTAGAAGTCCATAATTCGTTATCCACAAATGACACCAACCTACCATTCCCAGGAAAGCTTACATCTCTCTCACAGTATGGGGCTCTGGAAGTTGACAGATGGCTTCTTTCCATTCCTTGATGAACTGTTTTGTCCACAGAAGATCTCAAGTCCCAAATAGACTACTGCTTCTTTAGCAATCTGTGGTTTGTCTTTAGAAACTCTGTACCCATTAAGTCCCAAGAAGTTTAATAAACTTACAGTGAATTGTATGCAGTCATCTCTGCTTCTGTCTGCAATCAGGATGGGATCCACATATTGAAGAGCAACTCCTTCTGGCTCCTGTCTTTTCCAGTCTTCCAATTCCTTTGCTAGCTGGTTTCCAAATATGGTAGGGCTGTTCCTGAAACCTTGGGGTAAAACTCTCCAAGTAACTTGACATTTCCTCCCTGTCTCGGGATTTTCCCACTCAAAGCAAAAAGATCTTGACTATTTTTGTGTATAGGAATGGAGAAAAATGCATCTTTCAGATCTATAACAGTAAACCAGCCTATTTTGTCTGTCAGTGTGGTCAAAAGGGTGTAGGGATTGGCTACTACTGGGTATATATCCTCTATAATTTTTTTGATTGCTCTTAATTCTTGTACTAGTAGGTAACTCTTACTGTCTGCTTTCTTAACAGCTAAAATGGGGGTGTTGAATTTGGACTCACATTGCAGTAATAGACCATGTTGTAGGAATCTTTCAATTATAGGTACCAATCCCTTATGATTCTCTAATTTTAAGGGGTATTGTTTTCGCCTTACCAGTGTGGGTCCTAGTTTGAGTGCAATACTCACTGGTTCTGCCCGTTTGGATCTTCTTGGGATATCACTGGCCCACACTATTGGATTTACCACATTTTCCACTTCAGCAAGGATTTTCCTGCATTTTTCCTGTATAAAAAGTGCAGCAACTTGGACAAATTTAGATTCAGGAATTATAACTTGTACACCCTTTCCCTTTTTGAATTTAATCTCTGCTTGCAATTTTTCAAGCAAGTCCCTCCCCAGCAATGGTTTTGGGGAGTTAGGCATGTAAAGGAATTGATGGGTTACCCAATGCTTCTCCAGTTTGAATTTTAAAGGTTGGAAGAAAGGTCGTGTTTCACTCACCTCAGTCGCCCCAACAACATGTACAGTATCGTGACTCAGTTTCCCTTCTAAGGTATTTAACACAGCACATGCTGCTCCTGTATCTACCAAAAACACGATGTCATCTTTCCCCAGTTTAGTTATAACCAAGGGCTCTGCTGGGGGAATAGCCCTCCGTTGCCATCAGTCAGAGCCTGAGCCACTTGAGGTTTGTACTACTTGGAGTTGGGGAACTGAGGATTTTTCTTTTAACACTGGACAGTCCTTTTTCCAATGTCCCCACTTTTTACAGTATGCACACTGATCCTTCTCTGTAGGGGAAGCTTTGTTGCATGACGTTTCCTGAGTTGCCTTCTTACCAGATTGGAATTTAAGTCTTTCAGTTGGACCCCTATCTCGAAACACCTTCCAGGCAACCTCTAGCAGTTTATCCATATCTTGGACTCCCTCTATGTTTTGCACCTTCCTTCCTATATCATTTGAAGCCTGACCCATAAACAACAAAACCAGATGTGCTTTACCACCACCTGATTCAGGATCTAGATCAGTATATTTGATAGCAGTTTCTCTTAACCTGTTTAAAAAATCAGTGGGTGATTCATCATAATTTTGTCTCACTTCATAAAGATTTGACCAATTTATAACTTTAGGTACACCATGTTTTAACCCATATACCACGAGACTTTGATATCCTTTTAACCTCGCCATATGTTCTGGTATATTTGGAACCCAGCCAGCATTCTCAAGGGGGAATATCTGAGTGACAGTGTCTTGAAGCAGTCCACTGGCTATGCTCCCCTCCACTGATGTTGTGATGGCTTTATTGACCATTTGTCTCTCAGTGGCTTCAAGTAAGGTATCTAACACAGAGTTCAAATCTGCCCAGTCAGGGTTCTGTGAGTTAATAGCCCATTCTACTAATTTTGCCGCTTTATCTGGGTTCTCTTTATATTTCCCCACGGTACTTTTCCACTGTGCTAACTCTATAAGGGAGTATGGAACTTTAACATATATCGGCCCCTGATTGCCAACTGCTTGTCGCAAGGGGGCTTGAAAAATTGGTTCTATTTCTTTCTCTCTTTTTGATCTAGTATGGTGGGCAATTTGGCTATGTTCTCTGAGGGCTTTTCTTGCTATCTTCCCCTCCTCTGCCTGTTTAGGACAGCGTAAGCGTCGGTCCGAAGTTTCCGCCTCACCATCATCATCAGAGACTGAGACACCGGGACCCCACCACTTGCTCTGGACAGGAGTTTCTGGCCTGGCCAAGGTGGATGCTTGACAAGGGACTGTTTGTAGGTGTGCTTGGTGCTTGCCATAGTATGCTGCTCTCAAGCAGGATACTGGTTATAGCTTCCTGTTCCTGCATCTGTTTCTTGGAGCAACGATCTCCGCATACAGTAGTCCATAAATCTCCCCACGTTTTGACCAGAGGTCACTCGCTTTGGAAAAGGACTATAAAAAGTGACTTTCTTAAAGAGACTCCAAGATCTCTTTCTCCACACAGATGGAAGATGCGTCTATCGGTGGACGACTCAAGGACGACGTCCCATCTGTTGGTAGTTATTCCCTCATTCTTTTTCTCTCTCTCCCTCTCCCCTTTTACTTTGTTTTTTTTTATCTCTCTCTCTCCTCTATCATAAAACTAAGTTGTTGGCACTCAATAAAGTGCATTGTTGCTTGCTGCAGAGGAAAACTTGAGTCTCTTGCTGTTTGTCTTTTGCACCCTGGGGTCGAACGAGCCATCATGGCTCCCACTTGGGTTGAGCGAATCATGACATAAAATTGATGTCGTGGACAGGATTTCTGACAGACAGAAGGGTTGCTGGTTGTGTGTAGTCTGTAACAGGGGAAGGACATCTAGCTCCAGCCCCATCTAGCTGGCCACCTCAAAAGGTGTGAGCCAAACTAGGAAGCAAGGGGGGCATTACAGATTGCCTGCAAACTGCACATGCCTAGGTGAAAAGCATCCGCACACTCGTTTGAGGGCTCTGTCTTCAAAAATTTACAAAAGATCTCTTGGTGCAAAAGGTGGGACTGTGTTGTTGTTGTTGTTATTGTTGTTTTTTGATTGCTTGGGGTCACGAAGAGACATACTGTTTTTGCAACTAATGTAGTACCTCCCAAAAAGGGTGGTCTCTTCACCCATCCAGGGATGAGAGGGGCTGAACACAGCTAAAGCTGTGTGTGTAACTTTAGTTTTTGACCTCTCTGGAGCAGTTTTACACTCCCCCAAAATGACTGAAAATCATAGTGCAAATGATAAAGCTGCATTTTTCGCTTTGTTAGCTAAATATAATGCCAGACTCTCCCAAGGGAGGGAAAGAGTGGGCGCACAGTAACTGGTTTAATTTAGAAAATGCAATTGATAGGATACATTCCTTGCAACATGAAACAAAATTAAAACTGGGCAGAAATAAGACCATTCTCTGTTCAGTTTTGGAGGTCTGTCTTATGGAAGCTATAGAAACTCGCTTTAAGCGAAGAATTGAGGAAGAAAAAATTATTGACTCTCTACAAAATTTAGTGGAAATTTTACAAAAAAAATTAGATGAAGAAAGAAATAACAATCACGCTTTGAGAGATTAAAATAATTTTTTTAAAGCGGCCCTAATACAAGGACATACAAAAATTTTAAAACACACTGATTCACCAAAACAAGCAGAGAAGGAAAGTAATCAAATATATCCTCAAAGGGAACGAACTCTGATGAAAAATAAGTGGGAGCATTGCCGCCCTAGCTTGAGATCTGTGGTTAAAACAGAATACAATTTTATCAATTGTTGGGGGTTGAGTGTTTTTGTATTACTGTGTCAATTTGGAGAATTTTTCCCATTGTCATGCCGGGGGAGCTGGCTGGGCTGCACCCAGGACTTTTGATGGCTCTGGACGGGGGTGTAGGGTGGGAGCTGGGCTGGCGGAGGGCACTCGTGCTTCCGGAGGGGGACTCGCGTGCTCGGAGGGACTTCGTGTTTCCGGGCGAAGCTGGGGAGGAGGACGCCCGCCTCCAGCCACGCTGCCAGACCCTCTCAGCGATCACCTGCCCTGCATCCCCTTCGCTGCAGCTCCTGCCTCTGCGGACACAGCTGATCACCCGGACACAGACGGTGAGCGAGGGAGCTGCCGCTCCAGCCAGCTCTACCTGAGACCCGGGCGTGGCGCTGCCGCTTCCTCAGCGCCCAGGCTCTCTCTGCAGCAGCCGGGTTTTGTCTGTCTGCAGCACCAGGGCCAAGAGCAGAGAGAGAGGGTGCCCACAGCTAAAGAAAGGACTGGGACCGAAAGTTATCTGTTCTGTGTTGTTGGTAGTTTTAACAACTGCTGTTGTTTCTGTTTTGTAAGGTTAGGATATATTAGTAAAGGAGCTGTTATTCCTACCCCTTATCTTTGCCTCAGGGTCTTGAATTCGAACATTTATAATACCTGGGGGGGAACTGGATTAAGGTCTCCACTTCAAAGGAAAACTTCTGCCTTTATTGGCAGATACCTGTCCTTCAAAACCAGGGACAGATTTTGGCTTCAACGTGGGGCTCCGAGGGCACTGAGAGGGAGAGTTAAGGCAGGAGTAACAGCTCTCCTAAGTGGTAACATGCTGTCGGGTTTAATCTGGTTTGGGCTCCATGTGGCCACAGATGTCTCTCTCCCATTTGCAAGCCCTTATTTGAATATGGGCCCTCTCACCAAAGCTACTGTAGCTATTATCCGATTAATTTGGTGGATTGATTATGTCCGGAATTCATGGGTTTTTAATTTTTTCTGGGAAGTGGCCACATGGATCCAGAGCTATTGTACTCTAATTGCGTGTTTCTGGGGTTATTTCAATAATGGTACTTACTGTGAGGTAATGAATGCAAGGGAAATTTTCTCCCAACCCATCACCCAGTTTTTTGAGGCTACCCCACCAGTTTTCAAGGATTTCAGATCTGCTTTAAAGGCTAATGGCATCACACAGTGGCTGGTGTTGTTCATATGCCTGATCTGCTTAGCATTCAGAAACAGGGGAATACTGGCTTGGATAACAACTCTGATACCTGCCCCAGGGACTAGGGATGTTGCCCCAGAGCCTACCCCTGCCCCAGGGACTAGGGATGTTGCCCCAGAGCCTGATGCTGCCCCAGGGACTATGGATGTTGCCCCAGAACCCGCCCCAGGGACTAGGGATGTTGCCCCAGGGACTAGGGATGTTGCCCCAGAACCTACCGCTGCCCCCAGGGGACTAGGGATGTTCCCCACAACCTGCCCCAGGGACTAGGGATGTTGCCTCAGAGCCTACCCCTGCCCCAGGGACTAGGGATGTTGCCCCAGAACCTACCCCTGCCCCAAAGACTAGGGATGTTGCCCCAGAGCCTAACCCTGCCACAGGGACTAGGGATGCTACCCCAGATCCTGATGCTGCCCCACAGCCCACCACAGAAATGAACCACCCAGAGTGGGTGGGGGCTCTAGTGAAGGATATAGGCCAAATGTTGAAGGAGCAAAGCCAGATGTTGAAGGAGCATAGCCAGATTTTTAAGGAGCACAGCCAGATGTTGAAGGAGCACTTTGCTCCAACTGGTGAGAAACCCTCCCCCCGCCCTAAAGAGGGAGAGTCAGATGGTGCTGCAGTGGAACCCGTAGATGTTGTATCTGTCCAGGTTCCAGCTGAATCACAGGGGCAGCCACAGCCAGCAGCAGTTGCCCCTGTGGAAACTAAGAAATCTAAGATTAAAACAAGGCACCTAGAAAATAAGGATCAGCCAGGAGGGTCCTCACAACCAGCAAGGGATCCAGAGGTTGAGATCATCACCGAGTCCCTCTCATACAATAGTCTCCGTAACCTGCGTAAAGACATTGTACGGCGGGGCCGTGAGCCTTTTACAACTTGGTTACTGCGGGTCTGGGACCTTAGGGGAACAGGTGTGCAACTGGATGGAACTGAGGCCAGGAATTTGGGATCCTTGGCCCAGGACTCAGGTGTGGACCAGATATTCGTAAGGGAGCAAGGCCTCCTTTCCCTCTGGGACCGGCTTTTAATGAGTGTGAGAGAGAAGTTTGTCCACAAAGAGAGAATGCAGGAGCACTACCGTAGAATGCGCTGGAAGACCCCTGAGGAAGGGATCCAGCAGCTGAGAGAAGTGGCAGTATTAGAGGTACTCTTTGGGAGAGATGGACAGCATGACAATGACCCTGACTAGGTCAGGTGCACAGGGTAGATGCTGTGGAATTTGGCAACCCTGGGGCCATCTCAATATACCACCTTCATTGCAATGATTAATGCTGATAGCCACCAAGAGACAGTGGGTTCTGTTGCCAACAAACTCAGAAATTTTGAGAGTATGACGAATGGCCCAATGCAGGCCAATGTCTCTGCCGTGGCCAGGGACCTCCAAGAGGTCCAAGATAGAATGGAGGGGATGAGGGAGGAGATAAGGGAGGAGATGAGGGAGGAGATAAGAGAGGAGATAAGGAAGATCAGTGCAGCACCAGTGCGAGTCACAGGCCCCAGATCTAGAACCCAATGCCCCCCAGCTAGGGAGAGAGGATACACTCCCCGAGCTGACCTGTGGTTCTTCCTGCGAGACCATGGGGAAGACATGGGCAAATGGGATGGGAAACCCACTTCTGTCCTGGCAGCATGGGTGCGTCAGCTCAGGGAGGGAAATGCTAACCGGGGGAACCACGCTAAAATGAAGGTAGCCTCAACCTCCCATGGTAAAGGTGCAGGGTATTACAGAAGGGAGGATGATCTGTCAGATCCCCTGGAAGGAACCTCCACTATGTATGCCCAGGAAAGAAATAATAACCAGGGCTAGAGGGGCGCTGCCTCTAGCCAGGGAGAGGCATGGGATGACAGGATCTATTGGATAGTGTGGGTGCGATGGCCTGGCACATCAAACGGACAGAAACATAGAGTGTTAGTTGATACTGGTTCACAATGCACCCTGATACCATCAGAACATGTGGGGAAGGTACCTGTTTCCATTGTTGGGGTGACGGGGGGATCACAGGAATACACTTTGCTGGAAGCTGAGATTAGCCTGACAGGGAAGGGGTGGCAGAAACATCCAATTGTAACTGGCCCAGGGGCACCGCGCATTCTAGGAATAGACTTCCTCAGGAACGGCTACTACAAAGACCCAAAGGGGTTCAGGTGGGCTTTTGGAATAGCTGCTGTAACAGCAGAGAGCATTAAGCAGTTGAACACCTTGCCTGGACTATCAGAAAACCCATCTGCAGTGGGACTCCTGAAAGCGACAGATCAACAGGTGCCAATTGCCACCATGACAGTGCACCGCTGGCAGTACCGGACAAATCGAGATGCTGTGATCCCCATCCACAAGATGATCTGAGAGCTGGAGAGCCAAGGGGTGGTCAGCAAAGCCCACTCACCCTTCAACAGCCCCATCTGGCCTGTGCGCAAATCTGATGGAGAATGGAGACTGACTGTGGACTATCGTGCCTTGAATGAAGTGACTCCACCGCTGAGCGCTGCCGTGCCGGACATGCTGGAGCTCCAGTACGAGCTAGAGTCCAAGGCAGCAAGGTGGTATGCCACCATTGACATTGCCAATGCATTTTTCTCCATTCCTCTGGCAGCAGAGTGCAGGCCTCAGTTTGCTTTCACCTGGAGGGGCGTGCAGTACACCTGGAACCGACTGCCCCAGGGGTGGAAACATAGTCCCACCATCTGCCATGGGTTGATCCAGGCTGCACTGGAAAAGGGCGAGGCTCCAGAACATCTGCAGTACATTGATGACATCATTGTGTGGGGGAACACGGCAATGGAGGTATTTGAGAAGGGAGAGAAGATCATTCAGATTTTGCTGGGAGCCGGTTTTGCCATTAAAAAGAGCAAAGTCAAAGGACCTGCCCGAGAGATCTAGTTACTGGGAGTGAAGTGGCAAGGCAGACGGCGCCAGGTCCACACTGAGGTCATCAATAAGATCACTGCAATGTCTCCACCAACAAGCAAGAAGGAAACACAAGCTTTCCTAGGTGCCATAGGCTTTTGGAGAATGCACATCCCTGAGTACAGCCAGATTGTGAGCCCTCTCTACCTGGTCACCAAGAAGAACGATTTCCACTGGGGCCCTGAGCAACAGCAAGCCTTTGCCCAGATCAAACAGGAGATCGCTCATGCAGTAGCCCTCGGCCCAGTCAGGACAGGACCAGAGGTAAAGAATGTGATCTACTCGGCAGCTGGGAACCATGGTCTGTCCTGGAGCCTTTGGCAGAAGGTGCCTGGAGAGACCCGAGGCTGACCCCTCGGATTCTGGAGCAGGAGTTACAAAGGGTCTGAAGCCAATTACACTCCCACAGAGAAGGAAATCCTGGCTGCCTATGAAGGAGTTCAAGCTGCCTCAGAGGTGATTGGCACGGAAACACAGCTTCTCCTGGCACCCCGACTGCCAGTGCTGGGGTGGATGTTTAAAGGAAAGGTTCCCTCTACCCACGACGCCACCGACGCCACATGGAGCAAGTGGATTGCCCTCATCACGCAGCGCGCCCGTATTGGCAACCCGAATCGCCCTGGGATTTTGGAGATAATTACAAACTGGCCAGAAGGTGAAGATTTTGGTCTTGCTGATGAAGAGGAGCAGAAGCAAGTGGCCCAGGCTGGAGAAGCCCCACTGTAACACCAACTGCCAGCAGATGAAAAATGCTACGCCCTTTTCACTGACGGTTCCTGCCGCATCGTGGGGATGAACCGGAAGTGGAAAGCAGCCGTGTGGAGCCCCACACGACAGGTTGCACAAGCTACCAAAGGAGAAGGTGGATCAAGTCAACTTGCTGAGCTCAAAGCTGTTCAGCTGGCCTTGGACATTGCTGAAAGAGAGAAATGGCCAAAGCTCTACCTTTACACTGATTCCTGGATGGTAGCCAATGCTCTGTGGGGGTGGCTGGAGAGGTGGAAAAAGGCTGACTGGCAACGTAGGGGAAAACCAATCTGGGCTGCTGATGAGTGGAAAGACATTGCCACTCGGGTAGAGAAACTACCTGTGAAAGTCCGTCATGTGGATGCTCATGTTCCCAAGAGTCGGGCTAATGAAGAACACCGGCACAATGAGCAGGTAGATCAGGCTGCATAGATAGAGGTCTCAAAGATAAACTTAGATTGGGAACACAAGGGAGAATTGTTCCTAGCTCGATGGGCCCACAATGCCTCAGGTCATCAGGGCAGAGATGCCACCTATAAGTGGGCACGAGACCGAGGGATGGATCTAACCATGGACAGCATCTCTCAGGTTATCCATGACTGTGACACCTGCACTGCCATCAAGCAAGCCAAGCGGGTGAAGCCCCTCTGGTATGGCAGGCGATGGTCTGAGTACAAGTATGGAGAGGCCTGGCAAATTGATTAGATCACACTGCCTCAAACCCGCCAAGGCAAGCGCTACATGCTGACCATGGTGGAAGCCACCACCGGATGGCTGGAGACCTACCCTGTGCTTCACGCCACTGCTCAGAACACCATCCTCAGCCTGGAAAAGCAAGTCCTTTGGAGGCATCCTACCCCTGAGAGAATTGAGTCAGACAACAGGACTCATTTCAAAAATAGCCTTATAAGCACCTGGGCTAAAGAACATGACATTGAGTGGGTGTACCATATCCCCTACCATGCACCAGCAGCTGGGAAAGTCGAACGGTGCAATGGCCTGCTTAAAACCACCTTAAAGGCACTTGGTGGGGGGACTTTCAAGAACTGGGAGATCAGTCTACCAAAGGCCACATGGTTAGTGAATACCCGAGGTTCCACTAATCGAGCAGGCCCTGCCCAATCTGAGCCCTTGGGAACACCAGATGGAGAAAAGGTCCCAGTGGTACACCTGAGAGGCATGTTAGGAAAAACTGTTTGGGTGAACTCTGCCTCCAGCAAAGACAATCCTGTTCGTGGGGTGGTTTTTGCTCAAGGACCAGGTTGCACTTGGTGGGTGATGCAAAAGGATGGAGAGACCTGATGCATACCCCAAGGAGACCTTGCTCTAGGGTGAACTATCTATGATACTGTGCCTGTAACTGCATGTATGTATATGATTTAAAAGTTTTAATTTACTGCAGCATGTTGGCATGGGAAAAATTTGGGGTGGATAATGTTGGGGGTTGAGTGTTTTTCTATTACTGTGTCAATTTAAAGAATTTTTCCCATTATCATGCCAATGGAGCTGGCCGGGTTACACCCAGGACCTTTGACGCCTCTGGACAAAAGGGGTAGGTGAGAGCTGGGCTTCAGGAGGGGCTCTCGTGCTTCTTGAGGGGATTCGTGTTTCCGCCGAGCTCGGAGGAGGACACCCCCGTCTGCAGCCACGCGGCCAAAGGCAGGAGAGCCAGACCCTCTGCGATCACCTGCCCTGCATCTGCCCCTCTACAGCCTCCTGCCTCTGCGGACACAGCTGTTCACCCGGACACAACGATGAGCGACGACCTGCCCGCTCCAGCCTGCTCTCCCCCTGAGAACGGCGTGGTCCATGCCACCCCTTCCCACCTCCGCTCCTGCCCGCCTCTCTGTGGCTGCCGGTCTTTGTTCCGTCTGGAGCCCCGGGACCAAGGGCAGAGAGAGAGTGTGCCCACAGCTAAAGAAAGGACTGGTACCGCGTTATCTGTTCTCTGTTGTTGGTAATTTTAACAACTGCTGTTGTTTCTGCTTATGGTTATATATATTAGTAAAAGAGCTGTTATTCCTACCCCCTTATCTCTGCCTCAGAGTCTTGGATTCAAACACTTATAATACTTGGGGGCAGTGGAATTAAGGTCTCTACTTCAAAGGAAAACTTCTGCCTTTATTGGCAGACACCTGTCCTTCAAACCAGGACAGTAAAGTGTAAATTAGACTGTTAGAATCTAGAAAAGATAGATTTTTAGGAATGTTTATATTAGAGGGTTTTAGCTAACATGGAGGATTTGGGGCATGGTATGCCTCTTCCTTCTTCTTCTTCATATCATCCATGTTGGAGTGCCATCTTGGCATCCTTTGATTGGACGGGAACAAAGTTGTACTGTGTAACAAAATTGTAGTGTATTGGAAAATAATTGTAAATATTAAGTACATAATTTAGGGTATAAAAGATAAGACCTGCCTCTGCCACGCAGATTCCACCCTGGATGTGTGGCTGAACAGATCGTTGTTAGCTGGACAAAGAACTTTTGAGATAAGAAACAATAAACAACCTTGAAACCTCTGAGAATAGCCTCCTCCAGTCTCTCCTCGGCGGCCAAAGGAAGAAACTCAAATTCCAGCCCACCTTTACGTCCTCCTGAGGTGATCTCAAGTCTAAGGAGACACCACAGTCTGCGACAGTTGCAACTTTGGTCTGGGAGAAATCCTGCACTGTTTGCAGTTTTAGGAGGCAGAAGCCCACTCCTGGCCACAGGCCCCTGGACACGGATGTAACAGTTTGCAAAAGTCCAAGGGTGGTGAATAAAAAGAGAGACAGGCACAGTTTGGTGATCTGAAGATAATTTAAGGTTTAATACCGTAGCAAAAACAACGAATGTCACACAAGGCAATCTCAGTATGGGGTGCACCAGAAAGGGCGAGGGTGAGGGTGAAACAGAAACTTATATAAGGTAGGTTAGGGATGGAGTCTGAGGGTGAGGCACCAATGGTGAACAACAATTAGGAATATTAAAATTATTGTGCCAAATGCAAACCAACGACCACTGGGGAAACAAAGAACTTTTTAGAAACATTAACATATGAACTCCTAGGGGGCAGTCTGGGTGAGTTTCTACTAAATAACTGAAGGAATTTTTCCCACAGCTTTAGGCAGAACTCTTCGTC
>JAPFBE010000033.1:0-333036 GCA_034336665.1 Luscinia megarhynchos
AATGAAGATAAAGTTCCTGGTGGGAAGAGATTGAAAAGATGCAACTGGTAGGTAGCTGAAAACCTTTTTTTTTGGGGGGCTAAGGGGATTGTGACTACACTAAAATTCCTTTAAACTGTGAAATATACTTGGGGAGGTTTTGATGCTTGAGTAGAAGACATTTTTTTCCTCAGGGAAATGGAGCTCTCTCTGTTCTGGGACTGGAATAGGAACAGAGACATTTGATAGAGATGGAGATGGAGAGAATTTTGTTTTTTCGGCAGCCTGCCTTTACAAGTAGTACCCCATGTGTGTAACATAACCCATAGCACAGCACTAGAAGGACTGTGAAAAATGGGAGGAGAGTCTTAATCTGCAATATTTTCCCTGGCGGATGTGGATTGTGAGGGTGAAGACACCCCCTAAGGCATAACTAAAAAAAGGGACTTTTCTCTCTTAAGTAAACTGAACTGATTATTTGAGTGTATAACTGACTGAAGTGTTCGCTGTATGTTGTTGGTAAGAAATGTGGAATGAAGGCGAGGAGGGAACAATCTAGGAATCTTATTCTGAATTCTAATATTTTTGTGTTATTAATAAATTTCTTTTTGTACCTTTTTAAGTTTTGAGCCTGCCTTGTCTCTACTCCTGGGTCCTGTCTCTAAAAGAAATTAAATATATTAAGGTTGGCAAACCCAAGTCACACTATGACAGCACTGTTACTACTACTTTCCACACGGTGCTAAGTCCCTTGGTTTCTTCTGATCCATCACTCACGGCATCCCAAAGACTCACATCTAGCCTTTCCCACTCCAGGGTATCCAAAACACTTCTAGGAGTAACAAAAAATCCTCTTTCCTGACCCCATCTTAATAATCTTTTTAAAACCTCTGGGTCGTATTTAATTGCTCTTTTAGAGAGGATATGCTAGAGGATATTCAACATTGCTTGCTCTTCTGACAGTACCTTTCCCATCCTCCTAGCCCCAGTCACTCACCTTTTACCGTAGTTCTCTGCTACGCAGCGTACGCTTTCTTTTTGGATCCTCTCTCGGGAATCTCTCTCTCTCCCGTGCTCTGCAGGCTTTTTTCAAGCCGCTCTCAGGAGTTTTCTCTCTCCTGTATTCCTTTGATTTTCTTGGAGCCGCTCTCTGGCTCCTGCCGCTACCGTGGTTCGGCCACAGCAGCCTGCGACCAGGTCTCCCACCTTTTTGATCCTCAAACCCCCTTCAGAGACTAAGTCTAAAGAGTCCAATGGTCCACTTCATACGCACGATGTGTATGATGTATCACGTTGTTGGGTCACCAGCATGTGGGAACGAAGGACTTCTGGACAGCAGATCAATATGATTATGCAGGAGCCAATTTACTGTTGACTTTTAATCCTACTTATACATTCTAAAACTACTGTTCATGCGATCACACATTTTTTGATTGGTGCCTCTATCTTGTCCATGCTCCTTGCACGAGCCTTGCAGGTAAGATGATTAGTTGCAGTCTAGAGCATCACTGCCCACCTTTATCTTGGGTCTTCTAACTTGATATTCTGTTTTTCAGCTACTTTTCTCCCAATTTAGCACAATTTATGTTTCAGTAACCTTCAGTAACCTTTCAGCAAGTTTGATAGACTGCAGAAAAACACCTAAAAATGGCTCATCCAGTGCAGCTGCTATAAACATTGGTCTAAACTAAAAAATGTAGAAAAACAGCTAAAAATGTAGAAAAACAGCTAAATATAGTTTGACTGGTGCACTTGATACAGATTATGGCCTAGACTGTTCAGATACATTGCTACATCCAGCACTGAGCATCCACAAACAGGTTAGGGTAGAAACTCCAAGTTTTCCTCCTCCTGTAGCATTTATCTGCATCACAAACTTGTTTTCTTTCCAGAGCTGAAATGGAGCCTGCTCTTTGGTGGTCTTTTTAACAGAGAATGGCAGGCAGTAGGAGTCAGTGTAAGTGCTGACAGAAGTCTTGTGTTTATGGCAAAAGAGGAAGATGGTGCAGCAGTCCAGTAGAATGGGGATACTCAGAGTCCTGGAGGGTCCCGGGGTGCCCCAGTGAATCAGTGCCTTGGGTTACAATGCAGAATGTAACCAAAAGTATGTATTCTACCACCATCTGCTGAAAACAGATGGGGCAGTGATCTTTATCTCTGGGGGGATAACTTCTGTTAATGGACCATCTGTTAAAACCAGGTGGGGCAGTGTTCTTTATCTTTCCCACAACCCATCCTTCCTCCAGGGAGGTATCTTCTGTTAATGGGCAACTGAGTCCCCCTGCTTGACTGATAAAATTACATCATCCCACTGTGAGATGCTCCACCCAGGGGGAGGAGCCAAGCATTTCCTACCCAGATAAAATCTGAGAGTTGGAACATCAGGGCAGCCTTTTTACACTGGATTCCAGAGGAAAACCAGACCCTTCTGATGCCTTGGGTTTTAGCTTTTATATTTTTCAGATACTCTGCTGCTTAGTGTATAAATCTGAAACTTCATATTCAGTGTTAGTAAGGTCTCTTCACAGGGTAGTTAGACAAAACAATCCCTCCCCAGCTAGAGAATCAAGGACAACTGGTACCCAAAAAGCATAAAGAATGACAAGGGAAAGGAGACAAGCCAGGGGGCTGAGACTTCACAGTCTGGGGCTGTGGGTGGATAATTGACCCCAATATGTAGATGAACCAAAACTTATAAAAGTGTAAAGACTTGTGACCAGGTTCCATCTGGGATTGGACTTGGGTGCAGCCCCGGCAGGGCTCTTGCACTGCCCAAAGTGTATCCTTTCAAAAAATACCTATTTTATTCCTTTTGCTCTGTCTAGTCTCTGTTCCAGGTCAGCCTTTCCAGGCAACACTTCTACATCATTGCTGGACCTTCAGAGGAAAACTGCACCCTTCTACAGGACCACTGCTTCAACAGAACCACATCTGTCACTCCAGGAAGACTGCAGTCACCATTTAATCAGACTGCAACCAACACCCTGACTGACAGGGTGTCATGTTGTATTCTGACTCTATCAGTGTTTTGGTTTTTTGTATTACTGTATTTTTATTTTAATTTTCCTTGTAAAGCACTCTTATTCCTGTCTCCTTATCTTTTTCTGAGAGCTCCCTAAATTCAAAATTATAATAATTTGGAGGGAGGACATTTACATTGTCCATTTCAAGAGAGACTCCTGCCTTCCTTAGCAGACTCTTGTCTTTTAAACCAAGACAATCAGCAGTACTGCGTGCAACTAGAGGCTCCCAGCTTGCTCAGGAAGGAGAATGGGGTCCTGGTACTGATCTTCTGCTAGCCCAGGGTGGTGCTTATGCCACTGGTGATGTCAGTGTGAGACCAGGGAGATTTGGCGGCCATCAGTCATGTGGCTGCATTCCCAATAATAGCACTCCCTGGTTCAGGGTGCAACAATTGCTGACTGAATCACTCCATGGGTACAGCTGCCACCTCCTGGCTTTGAACTGGCTCTGGGCTTTCTCCCCTCCTGCAAGCAATTATCTTAACAATGATAGGAAACAGTTTCAAGATAATTTTATTTTGGGAAGTGCAGAACCGGCAATTGTTGTTTTTCCAGCCCGTCTCTCCCATATTTCCTTGGAAATCCTGCAGCAACCCAGCTGCATGCAGACAGCACAGCACTTCCCCCGTGCAGCCAGTGCTCAGGGCACAGCACCAAGCACTGCTGACCCAGCCTGCTGGGATAGCCAGGGGAATTACTACCTGTTCTATCTGCCCTTTTAAATTAAGGAGCTGGATTTGGGTGACCCTGTGTGGCTTGTTTGCTCTCCTGTCCTGAGTGCTGTGATGGGCCCTGCAGTTAGAGCGGGCAATCATAACCTATCTCATCGCAAATGCAGCCGGGTTATGCCAGGGAGGGATTTATATTAACCAGGTTTGCTTTTCTCTGAGATGGGGACCCAAGCAGAAACCCTGTTCTGTCTTGGCTTGTTGCATAGTACCAACTCAGAGCCCTGCTCTGCTCGAGGCTTCAGCCTTCTGAGGGCTCTCAGAAACTCAACCCATCTGCTGTTACATTTTTGGGGATGATGGGCTTGGCTGGGTGGATGCCAACCCATGCCCCTGAAGGGCTGCTGAGCCCTGCTCTGTTGAGAGGAATGATGGGTATGGGCATGCAGGCAAATGTGATTAATGAGCCACTGAAATGAAGAAAACAAGCTACTTTTGATTTTCACACCCCACTGATCTCTGTTGAGCCAGGCTCAGGCTCTTCATCAGTCCTGTCCCCTCCTGGGAGTCAGTGGGAGATTGGGCGGGAAAGGTGGTCAAAGGGATGTCAGTGCTGCCTCCCCCTCCCCACTCCCATGGCCTCAGAGCCAGCTGGGGCACAGATCCAGGGAGCATCACGCTGCAGAGGGATAGGGTTTGAATGTCTTGGTTGGGGGGGATTCACCCTGCACTAGGTCAGCTTCCAGCATGAGACAACTGCATGAGGTTCTATAAGGTGAAGTGTGGGGTCCTGCACTTGGGTCACAGCAACCGCATGCAACAATACAGGCATGGGGAAGTGAGGAGGGAGGTAAGATGGAATTGAGCTACAGGCTGTAGGACGTGCCTGCAGATCGCCATGGCAGCACAGCGAAGCTTGTCTCCTCCTGACCTTGGGGGGAAGAAATGCGATGTGGCAGATGACCTTCAGGGAGGAGCCTTGCCAGACAAGTAAATGGCATATGATCACCCCCATATAAGGACATTAGGAAAGTATGTTGCTGACATGGCAATATGTGATAGCTCATTTAGTGAAGAAATACCATATAAGGAAAGAAATACAGTGTCTTGAAGTGTATAAAAGCAGTTTGCTTTTCGCAATAAATGTCTCTATCTCCACTGATCTGAGTCCATGCAATCAGTCATCACAGGGAAGAGTGGCTTGAGAGCTGTTTGGCAGAAAGGGACTTGGGGGTGCTGGTTGACAGCTGGCTCAATATGAGCCAGCAGTGTGCCCAGATGGCCAAGAAGGCCAATGGCATCTTGGCCTGTATTAAGAATAATGGAACCAGCAGGACTAGGGAAGTGATCATCCCTCTGTACTCAGCACTGTTGAGTCCACACCTTGAGTACTGCCTTCAGTGCCTTTAAAAACGACATTGAAGAGCTCAAGCATGTCCAGGGAAGGGCAACACTTGTGAAGGGCCTAGAAAACATGTCTTATGAGGAATGGCTGAGGGACCTGGGGTTGTTTAGTCTCGAGAAGAGGAGGCTCAGGAGGGACCTCATTGCTCTCTACAACTACCTGAAAGGAGGCTATAGTGAGGTGGGGCCTGGTCTCTTTTGCTGTCCCTACAATGAGGACAAGAGGAAATGGCCTAAAGCTGAGACAGGAGAGATTCTGATTAGATATTGGAACATTTTTTTTCCTGTAGGGGTGGTTGGGCATTGGAATAGGCTGCCCAGACAGGTGGTGGAGTCACCATCCCTGCAGGTGTTTAAGAAGCATCTGGATCTGGAGCTGGGTCATGTGGTTTAGGGGTTACAGTGATAGTGTTGGGTTGACAGTTGGACTGAATCATCTTAAAGGTCTCTTCCAACCTTGATGATTCTATGACTCTATGAGCCAATGGCTCCCAGTGGCTATCCCCTCTTCCTAGCAGTCCCTAGTGTTTCCAGCTGCTGATGTTGGACTCTAAAATCAGTGCTCAGCTCTCATGCTAATAACTTTAAGGAGCAGAAATGGCTGCAAGGCTGGAGAAAAGGTTATTTCACCCACTGATGTTGTATAGATGCCCCAGCAGGTTTAACTGTGCCATACAGCATAGCTCCACACCAGCTGCTTCTACTGGACCCAAGCAACTAGGTTTTGCCATGGCATGAAGGCTAGTACCCCCTGATTTCAGTATCCGTGATTGCTGGGGTCTCAGATGAGATGGTATGGTTCATACCCTCTCACCACAGTTCGCTCCAATGACAGTCTGGCAGGCTGTTTTTCATATGTATGCTTTTTAATATTAATTCTGTTACACTATACACAATCAGTAGCAATGACAAATACTGCAATGGAAATGTTAAAAACAATTATACATATTTCAACCTTTTGAAACCCCCCACTGTTTAAAATAACTTAATGCATAAAACGGATGGTAGAAAAAAAGAAAAGCCAAAACAAACCACAACACAATTGATCTGTTTAAGGCAATACTCTATATGGATGGGAACAGAAATACAACAGTGTGCTACATGTTCTGAACAGGAAAAAAGAAACATCCTCCCTGCCCTGTACAAGATGCATATTGATGATTCAAGAGTGAAAAATCTCCGAAACCTATATAATAAAACCAATGGCCACGTTAAGTGCAGGATTAATACACTCTGCATGTCAAATGATTAACAAGTTCCTTACATGAACTAAGGCCAAGCTACAACAAATTTATATTTCTAATTAAAAGGTTATTCAGGTCAAATCCTGTATTTAACTGTACTTCACATTTGGATGTTTCAATTATGTTTCACTATATGCAAGGATAGCTGGAAATCAGTCTCCTGCTCTGAGATTTACACAAAGGTTGTGAGGTCTCCTCTCCTCCTAAAAGATATTTCCATTAAATGCATCCAAAAAGGATCTTGCTTTTGGTGACCCCCAAATGCCTTCCACCATTGCCTCCCTTGAGGCACTGGACACCACATGGGGAAAGGAGACCTGGGAAGTATTTGGGTTGATTTTTATCCAAGCTAAGGGCATGAAATGCAAGTGCAGATTTGATCTGAACTCTGAAGAGTGCTATTTCCCTGTTTGCCAGAAATGGCTATCTGGAGCCTGCTGAAAGCACTTTGCCAGCATGGGAGAAACCCAGCCTGTATCCAGGCTCTGGATAGAAACATGGTGTTTTGCCATTAAGGTTGGTGTGAAACTCCATACCTATCTGGACAGTCAATAAACCTGTTATTAATGTAGTCCAGAACTTGGCCACTGGAATGTGGACAATAATCATAATACCAAAAAATCCTACTCTCTCTCAAAAAGGAAAAGAAAAGCTACTTCCTTCTGGTTTTTCCCAGTGGATCCCAATCAGCTGCCACCTATGCAAGATCAGCAGCACCAGATCTCACCAGCATTGACAGAGTACATTCACAGTAAGGTTCATGTCTGTAAGGTGCTGCCAGGGGGCAAATAAGCTGCTTGGGACATGATTGAGGCCTCCTGTACTGCCCTACTAGAGTATGTGGGGAGGAAGCTATGGTACACAAGGAAAGAAACCCAAGCAGAGTTACTAAAATTTAGACTTGTGATGGCTAACAACTGTCTGGGCTGCCTTGCGATTCGGTGGGTGAGGGAGGTGCGGAACTGGGCTGAGAGTCACTTTTGGTGCAACTGCTTCTGATGCTCATCACTAGTGCATGAGGGACTGGGAAGATGATAGCTGCTTTGAGAAAAGAGGAATGGAAAGAGGACGTGTGCAATATAACAAAGCTTGTGACTTTAGAACTAGCCAATGGACATGGATATCGAAGTTTACCTGTGACAACTAGCTATCCTTCTATTGTTGCTGCTGCTTCCCCACCCCCCCCCCCCCCCCCCTCATGGTCTTATTCTTCTTCAATTTGGAAAGCTGGGGCTGTTTGACATGATGGTCAGTACTGATTCTCCCATCCCAGTTCCCACAACACATGGTGACTCAAATACAGGATGTACAATGAGGTCTGGAAGTCACATCTTAGGCACAGACTAACTGCATGCAAGTGGTGTCTGCTTTCAAAACCCTTCAGAAAGCTATTTAATGTTGGCTTATTTCCTTCTTTATTAAACTGAAGGTTCAATAACCCTTGTGGAAGGAGTAAAGATGGTTAAAAATGTGCAAAAAGGGGGAGAATAAAGTTTTTCTGAATTTTCTTCCCTGCAAACTTCATCCTTCATGTTTCTCTCTGAACAACTACTGCCCTACCAGTGCACTCTGTCCCAGCATGGTGGAGACACAGCTGGTTGGCTTTCCAACTGTGCCTCTGCTGTGGGTTTCCAGTCCATTTCACATGGGCTTATAAGCCTAGCACCTGGTGCTTGGGTCCCAGATCTCCCACAGTGCTGAGCC
The DNA here is from genome assembly GCA_034336665.1 of Luscinia megarhynchos. NCBI lineage: Eukaryota > Metazoa > Chordata > Aves > Passeriformes > Muscicapidae > Luscinia > Luscinia megarhynchos. The sequence continues at coordinate 8,023 of JAPFBE010000033.1, forward strand.
TGGGAGGATGAAAGCAGCTGGCTCACACCAAGGTTTTACATTAGCCTAGCTAACCCTCAGCCCCACTACCTTCAGATGGGTAAAGATAAACCCCAGTCTGTTCTGTCTCAACCACCATCACAGATGTTGAATGTCCTGCTGGTTTGATGGTTGCCTTATATTTGTCTCTGGATGGAGGCAGCTACAAGCCAAACACAGCTGCTATGTCAACTTTTCTGTGAAAAAAACTGAGCCCAGAAATCAGTGAGCTGGGTATGGAGATGAAGGTGATAAAAACCAGAAGGGCTGTTGTGAAGAGAGCTTGTCCAAGTTTTCCCGCTCTCTCAGTGAGTCTATATTACATCTCCCAAAAAGCTTCACATCTCCTAGATCACGTGAGCTTGAGGAAGGTGGGTAACAGATGGAGAAGGTGGAGTTGCAGCTCTTTTGGGACTAGTGCAGAAGGGAGAATGCAGCCCAGGTACAGAGCAGTTCTTCCTAGTGAGTTCATCCAGGGCAGCTGGATGTGCAACTATGGAATACTGCTCTGGGAGGACAAACATCTCAGCAGATAATAGCACTTAGCATGGCCTTTTCTTTTCCTGGTGCCTTCTCTGTTGGTTTCCATTGACACATTTGAGACAGTCACATTTTAATGAGACTTCTTTTGCACCTTCCACTCCCTGATGCAATCCTATGGCCTGTATCACCATTTGTTACTTGGAATGACTCCACAGTACAGGCACAACTGGTGAGATGGGTTCCTTCCAGGAGCAAATCCATCTTTTACGGGAGCAGCTTTTTACAGAAAGAGAAAGGCTAAGTCACCGCCAGTTTCTGCTGGCAACTGGGTCTGGGAAGCAATGGGAAGAGCTGCTCTCCACAGGCACCAGGAAAAGATGCAACTTGTCTGCTGCTGCCCATGTTGCTCTACAAAACTCAGAAAGAGTGCAACTGGGATAGTGAATGCTGATGGGAGGGAAGAGACCATTGAATGACTCCTTTGGGATATTCCCATGGCAGTTTCATGCTCTTACTTTTAGCATCCATGTAATGATCTGAGGGTATAAACTGGCACTTTTGCCTGGGCTCACTCTTTACCATTCTCCCTTAAAGCTCACACAGGGTATGGCCACTATTACCTAGAATGAAGTAGGCTTTCTCACCTGGCTGCTGCTTGGCTCAGCAAGCACAGGCTGCATGTGCCAATGTAAACATACCCTGGCTTTGACCTCTACCACCCTTCGGAGCTGACTCTTCACATTACCCTATTTCTACTTCTCACGTTTCAAAAGAACTATCTGCATAAATGGGCAGTGCCACAGGGCAAACTTGGCTAGGTTGAGCCTAAGGGGAAGGCATGGAAAAGTGCTCATTTTAAGGTGCTTTTCACGTTTAGAACATGGCATCCTTATCACTTCCTTTCAAGGCTTTCCTATGTAAGGGATTGTTCCAAACCTTGAACCATACCTGTTGCAGAGGTGCACAAGCCCTGTAGCAGAAGGGTCAGCAATTAAGCATAGAAGAAGAGGTTGTGATTTGGGATTGTGTACACAAGATTAATGCCAGACTGATCAGGTGCAGGTTTCTCACAGGGGCTGGCATCTGTATTTTAAGTCCTTGTTGCACTCCTAAGTTCCTTAACTTCATTAGCAGTGGATAATGCTATTGTGCCACCAAATCTTTTTACACATTCTTTCTGGCATCATGTAGACTGAGAAGTCAGTTGTGCAAGAGTCAGCTACCAAATGTGTGAGAAACACATCCTTGCCAAAAATCTGCTCCCAAAGTTTTTTAATCTCTTTATTAGCCTCCACTCTGCAGCCTTCTGACACATGTAAGCAACATCAGAAAATGGTAAAGAGAGGGAAAGCAGAGTTGTGCTGCTTTTCTTTGTAGTACTTTGAAAATACATGAAAAACTTCTATAGAATGCTTTTTGCATCTTGCTTGCAGAGCTATCCTATCAATGGTGTCCACTATACACTTGGCAACATCCATGCAGCTGGATGCAGGGTGGTGGTAGAATCGTGGGAAGGCAGCTCTCTCCTCTGTGCTGCAGAAAAGAATGGATATCAAGAGGGGATGTGACTTGTCTGAGGTTAGAGCAAACGTATGTGCCAACAGCAGTCTGACCACCACAGACACCTTCAGCATTAATAAATGTCTCCCATGGGCACCAAGAGATGCAGTGTCAAGACAATAGCAACAGCCAAGCTCTGTGAAAATGTGTTCTTCAACTAGTTTTTCTGGCACTGACCTTCAGACTGAACAGTTCTAGTTCTGTCTTGTGTAGGACTCATTTTTTCTTATCTGAACATGCTTTAAGATTTCTGAAAGCACATGGGTCTCGCAGGAATGAAGTATTGGCAGAAGTCAATATACATGGCTGGACTGAACTCAGGAGTATGGTATTCTCGGTCAAAGACTGAATCCCTGAATAACATGGATGGACTGCAGATTGAATCCTATGTGTTTAGTGATAATTTAATGCGGAGCTAAGGACAGAGTGCATTGGATATGTGACACAACAGCTCTAACTAGTACTGACTCACAGTGAAATGTCACCTATTGGTCCCTTTTACAAGTAAATGAATTGTGTCATGCTAGTCCTGACTAGACTTGCCATAAGAAAGGATGCCCTGCTCAGTTCCTATTTCTGTGTCCCAGTTACAGTATCAGTTATGCAAATGTATCAGGTTTAGTGAATCAATTAAGAACTGACCTTCTCCCACAGGTAAAACACTGACACCTCAAAATCACCCCTGATCTTGTAGATGGATTGGTTTCAGTGGGCAGCAGCAACTGCAGCTCCATCTGACCCTTCCCATTCTGGAATAAACACCTTACAAAACATCTCCAGTGCCTAAACAAACCAAGGCAGTATCTCTGGACCCCTCTGCATTTGCTCTCCAGACCAGTCAGTTCTGACAGGCAGTGCCTGGCACTTTGATCAACTTGTCTTTTGTTTTACCATAGTTTAAAATAACTAAATAACTAATCATAAATGTTTTAGTTTCTTCTGGCTCCATGAACACAAAGAGGTGCACATCCTACCATAGGAGGAAGCAATGGCTGTTAACTTTTACAGTTACAGTGGAAAGCACTGATCACAGCCTGCCGGCCTCACTACTGGATGTGGCAGGCGGTAGAAGAGGTGGCTTGGCAACACATGCAGGTAGGGTTGATGGATTTAGGGGGAATTAGGTCGAGGTCCTCATCATCTGGGATCTCATCTAACCGGTACCCATCCTTTAGGAGCTGGATGTTCAAGTCTTGGTTGATCTGCTACAGACAAACAAAGAGACAAACAGTCAAAGACAAACAAACACTTGAGATTTCTTCCTTCTGATGGGCGGAAGAGGAAAGAAGTCCTTTATTCTGGAATATATTTCCCTATCATTAGCAGCTGTCCCATCAATGAAAGAGTCACAGTTTTTGACTACAGATGAGGGGTACTGTTGGGGTTTTAGGAGTTCTCCTTTTGTTTGTTTGGGATTTTTTGCCCTCTTAAGGAATTTTCCCTCATACCTGTTGCTAGGAGACAATAACGACTGACTACTTAAGACACACAACAGAAGGTGTCATAGCTCAGGGGAGGGGTGCAGTTGGCTGCTCTCTCTTTACATGAGGTTTCTCATGTCAGAGATACCGCGAGATTTGGACTGCGAAAACGGGGTTGGGTGCAGCCCCTTACTGTTTTGTGCTCTCAGCATCTCTCTTGGAGGGGACAGAGGCTGCAGTCGATGTGGGGAGAATTCGTCACCACTGTGGGGTTCAGTCTCCTGCTGCCTTTCTTCTACCTTGAGTGGAGCTCTGTTCGTAAGAGCAGCCGTTGCACTGGGGCTTTTTACCATCTGCTCGGGCGCCTCTGGGGAAAAACCCTGGGACCCCGAGCTCGCCTTTCCCTGCCCTGCTCAGAGCCAGGCTGCTGCTTCTTTGGCACTGCTCTGAGCTTTCTCTACACTGTAGCCCTGCATCCCCTGCCTGCCGAGATGTCCCGTGGTTCCACTTACGGCCACTGAGCTTCAGATACATCTTGTCCATCACCCTTAGATTTCAGCTCATTCCTGCTGTTCCAGCTTGCCGCTTCCGAGAGTCCTGTTGGGGCACTGGGATCGAATGTCCCTGGGGTGTTTGGGAAGCAAGCCTTTCTTCCATAGCTTCTCACCTTTGGTCAAGTTCGCTATTACTGCGTGCTCCCTGAACTTGCGCCACAGTGCCCCCTGCAGCCATGGGGGAACCATGGCACCTGCCCTGCCCACAGGGAGCCACCAGCGCCCCTGCCGGCTGTGATCATCACTACACCAAAGGGGAAAGAGCCTGTGGACCAGAAAGCTGTTACTGAGTTTGTGCTTCTGTTTGTTGTAACTGCCATAGTTTTTTTTTTTTTTATTGCCTTGTTATATATACTAGTAAAGAACTGTTTTCCCTATTCTTATATCTTTGCCTTATAGCCCCTTAAGTCCAAAATTATAATAATTTGGGGGGAAGGGTGTTAAATTTTCCATTCCAAGGGAGGCTCCTGCCTTCCTTAGCAGACACCTGTCTTTCAAACCAAGGCAGATGCCTTCTGTTTTTTAAGCTTCTTCCAGAATAGAAATATCTAGAGTGGAATATTCCAGAGTAGCAAACTGACACAGTATTTTATTCTGGAATCATCTTTCCATAAAGATTAGCCCTCATTTAAAATAATGCAATAATAATGCTGCAAATCACACCACACTCTCAGATCCTTTATTTGTGTCCTTGGCATGCATACAGTTTCTGATCTGCTGTGACAGAAAAGTTGATGTATTTGCACCACATGGGCCAACACTGCAAGACTGAGCAGAACTGGGAAAAGTTTGAGTGAATCCAAAGGTATCTGTGATAACAGCCGATGGACAGATCAGTGTCTGTGCCATGGAAGTGCAGGGATGGAGCCAACGGATCACCAGGAGAGACAGAAATATGACAGTTTCTGCTATGGCATCTTCCAGACTCATAGAGTCTACACCACCGGTAAATTCCTATGGAGCTGTTTTTGGCAGCACAAGGCCATTCTAAATTTTTTCTGGCTGTTCAACTATTAGCACTCATGGCAAGGATGGCAAGAAAGAACATAACTCACCTCAGCAGATGAGTATCCTGAGGAGGAATATCTGGACATGTCAAAGTCATCATCACTGCAGGGAATGACAAGATGCAGCAAAGAAGGAAACAAGAGTTAGAGAGACATGTATTGCCTGGTTAGCCCTATATTTCTTGAGTCATGAAGCTGTACTTCATCCACAGAAAAATTACATCAAGGGATTCTGGAGACAAGCATTTCATTCGTAGATCCATATGATAGCTTTGCATTGCAGCCAACCCACTGAAATGATTTTTCGAAGAGGAACTGATGTGAGCTTCCTCCATGTCTGACAAAAACTAATCAGGGATTAGTTTTGAGAACTGGGAACCTGTTAAACCACTGAGAAAGCTGAACACACCGCTGTGAACACACATGATAAAAATGAACAAGCATGGGAAAAAAACTCTCTTGCTTTCCGGCCATTGGACAGAGAAGTATCCCCCCTCCCGGTGCGGAGGCCGGGCAGGGGGGAGGGGAGGTCGCAGGGCCTTAGCAGAGCCTGGACCGGGCCACAGCTGCTAACATCTTGCCGATATTGAGCCCTGCCCCACTGCTGGCCCGGGCTGAGCCGGGATCTGCCGGGCCCCGGGAACAGCTACAGGCCAGGCCAAGCCCTCTCTGCCACACCCATATGGCCCGGCAAGGGCCGAGCCAGGCCCCAGCGGATGCCAGGCAGGGGGAGGGAAGACCATCAGCCCCACAGCTGTGATTGAACGCAGCAAAAGGCAGAATACAGCCCTGCAGCCAGAGTGGCCATGGCCGTTTTCACTGGGTCCCTGCTATCCTGGCCCAGCCCCCCAGCATAGCCTGAAATACTCCACCGTGACTGCTCCAGCTGCTGCCCGGGCAAGATATTAACTCTTTCACTGCACAGACGAGACCTACAGACTTTTCATCCTCTCTCGAGTGAAAGAAAAGGGCAGAGTGAAGACACACAGTGAAACAACATGGAGACATCGAGGTCAGTAAAGAAGGAAGAGTAAAATCCCAGATGGGAGGAGGATGAGGAGATGTCCTAGCTTGGACTGAAATTCTCTTGTAAGGCTATGGTGAAGATATGATTGATACATCAGACTCTTTTTTTCTTGTAACTCATGGAAAAAGCATGGCGGGAGGGAGCGTTCAAATTGTAGACATGAGCAAAGGCATCCATACTGGACAAGTAGATGTTGAAGTAGCTGTGATCCCATGAGAAATTTGAACAGAGAGATAAGAGTAATGAAGACCCTTTGCCCTCAGGGAAAGAAGAAGACAATCTCTGTTCCCAGAGATGAAGATGATCTCAGAGATAGATAAAGAGGACCTTTGCTTTTGAACAGCTCATCCTTAAAAGTTTACCTCATTAGCTAAAGAGTGGGCCCTCAAAAAAAGTTGTGGGAAAGGCTGTAAGTCGAGGGGAGGGACTTTTACACAGTGATCAGATTTCCATTCTCCCAGGTCACTGATTTGCTGTGACTTTAAAGCCAGGAGAGAACTGCTTTCTTGTGGAGAAGTCTCCATAGCATGACAAGAGAGACTCCTCTCCTTAAATGAACTGAAGAAAGAGTATTCTAGAGGTGATAAACTGACTGAATTGTTTCTGTACGTTGTCAGTGGGAAAGAAAAGAGAGTGTGGGGGGGAGGAGAAGTGTTCCAAAGGTTTTATTCTGATTCTTCTTTTTATTTTCCTTTTCGTTTTTGTTAATAAAGTTTTTCTTTAAACCCTTTAAAGTTTGAGCCTGCTTTGCCCTTCTCCTAATCCTCTCTCACAGCAGGAAATGAGTAAATAATTCTAGTGGGTGCACTGGCAATTTGGTCAGCATTATACCCACCACATAAATCTGTTTCCACACAGAGACTTGTTACAGCATATGCTGAAGGGCACAGCTAGGAAGAGCGCAACTGTCCCACAAGGGCAGTTTCTGCAGGAATTAGCTTCAGTGTTGCAGTATAATATGAAAATTTTCTTGCACTGTAATATAGATATTATTAAAATCTTTTTACCCTTTGCATACCTGTCTGTATCCAGGGCTACCAGTGGTTTTTCATCTGGACTCTGATCTAATGACGAATAGCCTTTATTGGGAATGACGAGCCTAAAATAATAAATATTATCTGTTATCCACATAGTAAAGCTCAGTACCACACGTATTCTAGTGCAAAGCCATAGGATATTTGGCTTTCTCTCTTTCACTTATGTATTGGGAAGGACTCATAAGGTGTATCCCAGAATCATTTGTACTGGAAATTGTAACAGTCCCCCCCTCGTCGTTCCCCCCCTTTGTGGTTTGGGGGATATCATGAGATATAAGCTCGACCCAGATCCTTCTGGGGGCTGGGGGCGGGGCTAGGTTTTCTCTTCCCTTCCAGTTTGGAGATCAAGGAGATCTGCTGCATGGATTGGGGAGTGTATGTATCTGGCTAGGGGTACTTCTGCATTTTAACTTGGCACTAGGATTGGATCTGCCTGCCTTCAACATTGTTACCAGCTGCTGGCAGTGGTGGCACCAAGACCAATTGCTCTCCGATCAGATCTGCCTGCCTTCACCACTCTTGCCTTCTGCCAGGGGTGGTACCTAAACCAATTGCTCCCTGTGAGTCTACAAAAGGAGCTATTTCCTCTCTTTCCCTTCTCCCGAACCTCCAGCACTGCCTGAGGAGGTTGCCGTGCTTGCATTGGAGTGCCCCCTGAAGCCGCCGGTGAATCATCACACCTTCCTTGCCTCACCGGAGCATCCTAGAACCCTCAGCCGGCTGCAAGAGTCGCTGCAGCTGTCGCCTCACCAGAGCCACTAGCGACCCTTGCCAGTTGTGGTTATAACAACCACAAAGGGGAAAGTGATGCTTAACTGGTGGAAAAACTTTTGTTATTGGGGTTTTTTTTTTTTGTTGTTTGTTCCGTTCTTATATATATATATATTTGCTGGTAAAGAACTGTTATTCCTTTTCCCATATTTTTGCCTGGAAGCCTCGTCATTTCAAAGTTATAATAATTTGGAGGGACAGGGTCATGTTTCCATTCCAGAAAGGTTCCCACCTTCCTAGGCAGACATCTGGTTTTTTTAAAGCAAGACAACTTGCTTGCAAGTCCTCCCTTATCAGTGAAGACATTTAAATGGGTGCAATTTAAAGGAAGCAGGCTATGAGTCAGGGTAGTTCAGAGCAGTTTCACAGGGGTGAACACTGGACATGCATTGAGAACACACTCGTCCCCAGAAGAAAAAAAAGTTTGGACACTCCACACTTCATTCTGGTGAACCTGATCACTAGCATTGCTTGTATCAGATGGCTCATTTTTTCCTCTAGCTATTTTTTTTTTCTCTCTAGCAATGAGTACATGACACTAGCAATAAATAAACATGAGAAGGAAGCTAGGGAAAGGCAGAGGCTTTGTGCTTCTATTGAAAATCAGAGATTTGGTCTTTCTCTATGAGTTCCTACACAGCCTTCTACAATACAACACCTTTGAGTTTTCACTCCTAAATTTAGTAATATGAAAAATATGAGCTGGTGGCTGCAGCACAAAAGTCCAGTCAGACTAGCTCTTTCAAAATTCTATTATTTTATACACTTTTACTTCACCAGAAGTATACTAAATGCTGATGATGACTCTGCACCTTTAATTGCTTGATAGGTTTTGTGTGTTGAAATACAAGCTTCAGAGATTTTACAATAAGGAAAATACATTAATTCGGTGTTAACCACTTCACAACAGTTCTTTCATCCACAAAACTGAACATGAGTGAACAAAACATCAGGGAATCTAGGAGAAGAGTCCTTTGTGGTGCTATTTAATCAATTTTTAAAATTCACTGCCTCTTTCTCTTGAGAAATGCCTTTTTTCATAATAACGATCTTCAATTTTTCTGCAACAGAGAAAAATTGTAATCATATCTTTGCCCCGAATCTAAATCTTTCCTTTGCATCTTGATTGTTTTTATGCTTGCTTTCCTCTGTCCTTGGAACAAAGCCAGATTACAGTCAGAGCTGCTTTCCTATACACGTGTCCTAGTGGTTTTAATCACTTGACATGAAATACGTTGTGACAAAATCTGAGTTAAGGTTATCCTCAGAGCAGGCTACAATATCTGTCTGTGCAGAAGTGGTGCAGATGGTGGTGTCGACTCTGTTTGTGTTACCAGATGATAAATGGCCTCCACTGAGTGAGCTAATACAGTGCTTGTTCTGTAAAACTACTGGCCTATGGAAACTGCACAATGCCCATTGTGTAAGAAGGAGAACTGGAAGTTCACCAGCCTCAGTGTCCTGCCACCTCAGCCAGGTCACCTGGAACACTGGGGTCTACGACCACCAGGGACCACCAGAGAAACCCCAGGACAAAAGAACACATGCGTAAAGGGGAGGGGAAATATATTAGTGATTTCAGGGAAATTATTATCATGTGTATGTTTAGTCCGGGGCAATCAATGAATATGTGTGTAGAATGCAGTATATAAACAGAAACTTTACTGTACTCAGCATGCATGGCTTTTGGGAGGAGCTATCCCCCTGTGCACCCAGCCAAATAAAGAATGCCTGCTTCTTAATGCCACATTGGTATTGAGAAGTTCTTTTATTTTACCGAATTTTTGGCAACACCTGTACTCATAGTGAGTATGTCAGCAACACTCTAACCTTGTTCACATATTATTTGCTCTTAGGGAGACTGATTGTGTTATGGATTCAGAACCTTCTACCTCTAAGGCTGGCTGTGCCCCTGATCCAGAAGATCGAATAGTGAAGGCTACCTGGTACTAGAAGCTGGATGTAAAAAATTCATACAGAACAAAAGCCTTGGGAAAGGAGGAGAAGTAGAAATTAGGAGAGGTAATGTGGTTTGCTTGAATGAAGGAAAACATATTTGATGAGGAGAAGAGCAGAACTGTTAAAAATGTGGAAATTACTTGAGCTTATTCTCCTTCTGCAGAGACCAGAGGAAGCCAACAGTTTAGCCTTTTAAGAACTACCATAACCTGAATGTTTTGCAGAGTATCCCACTGGAATATCTCCCATTGTACTGCAGTCATTATCTTGTGAAAAGTTGCTTGAACAAGCTTGTGGTATTTCTGCCTTCCTGGGGTTCCCTGTTTGTGGCAAAACAGACAAAACCATTCTGAAGTATTACTAGGGCTATGCTTGTGGTGCTGCTTGGCTCTCAGAAAGCCATGGGAGCTGGGAGATGAAGAGACATGGGCCGGTGAGACCCTGTGCTAGACACCTCCCAGCCATGTGGGAACAATGGAGCTTGGCTACATCTGCTGCTAAGCAATGGCTGCAAACTTCTGCTTTGCAGATCCCAAGGGATGCTTGTAAAAGCTGTGTGAAAAGTAACTAAGAAAAGCAAGTCTACTGCCAGCAGGCTCTGCTTGGCAATGGAGACATCCACATGTCCTCTGAACAGTGCTCGTGTACAAAAATGGACTGAACTGACTGTTTAAAGCTTTTATTAATAGGTATCATTGCTCAGTCCTTCCCCACCCAAATCACTCTTCTTTTCATTGGCAGCTCAGAAAGGGCAGCCTCTCCAAGCAGAAGTCACTAATTTTACAAATAGGAACCTGTACTTATCCCATCTTCTCTCCCTTACCATCTTCCTTCACTAATTTCAGTGTTTCTAAAATTCTCAAGCAGCAAATCTTCTACCATTCCTCTTGGGAAACTAGCATTCAGCCTATTGCCAAAAGAAACCAATTTTTTTAACCTTGTATTTGGAAGACAAGAAGCATGGAAAAGCCAGTGGGCGCATCTGCCCAATTTCTTGCTGCCACTAAGGGTCTGGTTCCTTTGTATGGTCTCAACAACCAAACAGAGCAGTGAGCAATGCAGTGTGTTCCAACAACATCACAGAGGCCTACAAATAAAACTTGAAAAAGTCCTGGCATGATTAATGACTACTATTGTGGGGTTTGGGAATTAATTAACAGAAAGGCTCTGATCTGCAGTTCCTGTTCTACATAATATATGGTAATTCAAGCAACTTTATAATATTCTGCTGTCATTCTAAGTGAGGTCCTCCTCTAAAAACTGCAAAGCATATAATCCTGTGGACTCAGGGGGGTTCCTTCTTCCTGAATGCAGGTAAATGATACATTGGTGTACTGAAGCTTGCATGGAAACAATAGAAACATTCCAAATGAAAGTATTTATCAAATAACATCATTTTTACAGCAATTTGTGGCACTGTCTGAATATTGTCATACAGAGATGTGCCAAAGCAGCTCCAGCAAAGTATGACCATGCTGTTTCAAGTGAGGAGGATGTATATAGAAAAGCACATAGGGATGGATTGTTCACAAGCCTTTTTTAGGTCAATAAGTATGGAGAAGGGGTCATCATCAAAAAAGAACAGGGCAACTACTGTGATAAAAGCAGCCAAAGCAGAACTAAGCTCTAAACCAGTTTGTGTTACACGAAGCAGCATCATACACTCTCCCACTGTCAGGATTAGGTGTTATGTGAGACTACCCAGAACATGTAAAACAGTCATATCAAACCCCTTATTTCAGCCAGGCTGGGCTGCCTCTGCCTGCTTCAAGTTGCATTGTCACCAGTCCTGAGCCCAGCTGTCCCTGCATCTCCCCAGGGGATGGGATGCAACACAGCATTTGGACATGTCAGCTCTGGGAAGGGTCATCACTGCTCTCTCAGTATGTTTGGCAGTAGGCAAATAGCAATGAACATCATCCTTGCCCATCCTAAGGTCATTAGGGATTGCAGCTTTAGAGCACAGAGGATTGCCTTTCCAGTCCTTTACCTTGTTCGTGCCATCATATTATTCTTCTTGGGCTGCTGATCAACTGGGCTTCCCATGTTGCTGTTCTTCAGGGAGCCCTTCTGAGCCAGCTCCCTCTGCTTCTCTGCATATGGGATACAAAGAGGGAAAGCAAAATTAGCCTGGTTGGCCACCATACGGTTGCAGAAACCCAGATTTGATAGCAGCAAAAGGCATAGCAGAATTAATAGCAACATGACCTCTCCATCTCTCAGGATAGGACAGCTGGATGAGCTGTGTCCCATTGTCTCCAAGGTCACCAAAGGCTAAAGCTAACATACCCTCTGTATTGGGTCTGAGGTAAAGTTCACAGCCCTCACAGTGCTGTGCTTTGCATTAGTAGTTTGACAGGTGTTAATAACAGACCAGTGATTTGGCTACTGCTGAGCAGCACTGTCTCTCTGAAATTCCTTCCCCCACTAAAGAGAGGTAGGAGTGGGCAAGATCCTGGGAAGGGACACAACCAGGCCAGCTGACCCAAATTAGTCAAAGGGATATTCCATACCATATGATGTCAGCTCAGATGTATAAAGCTAAGGGAGAGAGAAGGAAGAGGGGGCATTTGTGATGCTTCAGTGTTTGCCTCCTGGAGGAACCATTATGTGTGTTGAAGCCCTGCTTCCCAGGAAGTGTCCGAACATTGCTAATGGGAACTAGAGATTGACCTTTTTTTCTTTAGCTTATGCGTGCACAGCTTCTTGCTTATTTCTTTCTTTCACTGTAATAAAACTGCCTTATCTCACCTGTTGGTTGTTCTCCATCTTATTGTCTCCCCTGTCCCATTGGGAAAGGGATTGATAGAGTGACTTGGTGAACTCTTGGCAGCCAGAAAAGATCAACCCGCTACACCCCAACTCACAACAGCTTGTTGACAACACACACTAAGATGGTAATAAAACTTCTGGATAAGAACCAGCTGGGGTAGAGACCTTGCCTCTATCTCCACCTGGTTGCTGCATGGATTCTAAAACTGCTTTAAAACCTGCTAAAGAGGATTTATCCTTTTACTTTTCTCCTCCTACTGAGGCTGCCACTGAAGGGCCCAGTGGAGATAGAAAAGTGTGTCCATCAAAGCATCACCACCATTTAGTGTTAGCCTAGCCTAGCTTGACACTAGGCCTGAGTTATTACTGTTTCCCTTTATGGCAACTCAACAAACTAACAGACCTCACAATAGAAAATGTTGACCCTGATTCGATTCCTGACAACCTGTGATGTCTCCTGTGTGTCTTTCTCTTTTATCTCACATAGATTCTGGGGAGTGAAACATTTTGCAGTTGCATTTTTAAATAGCATATTGTTTTCTTAAATTTTCTGAGCTTATTCTACTTGCTGCTGAAATGTACCTTAAAACCTGGACAGTACATCAATCTTTCTTTGTCTATTCAGTGCAAGAGGTATTTAAATTAACTTCTCATTTAGGAGAGACTGTATTTCCTAATAACTTCTCACCACAGATTCACAACTAGAATTCAGGTCCAAAAGTTAAGCCTTCTGCAAGTATGCAGTGTCTGTGCTGTATTAATACATTCCTGCCTGTCCTGGGTTGATGTTCTGACTGACTCCTCACCCTGCCCCCCTTGGCCATGAAGCTGTCTGCTCCCGGGGGAGGGGCCGCCTGGGCTCTGCTCTGCGGAATGGCCTTGGTTTGCCGCGGGCTTGGCTTAAAGGGGGGGGAGAGGCTCACGCGGCTGCGCGCTTGGCTCTGGCTGCTGCTGCGGGTGGCTATCGCTGCTGTGGTGGTGGCTCGTGGCCTGGTTTGTTAGTTAGCTGTTTTTTGCTTAATTTTTTTTTTTACTTTATATTGCTTAAATTATTTAGTTTAGCTCGCTGCTGTTTAAGGCTTGCTGGCTATTCCGGCTGTTTTTTTCTTTCTCTCTCTCCCCCTCTCCCTTCTCCCCCTCACCTCCCGAGAATTCAGCACCAGCTCCGGAGGAACCCTGCGGCCTGCCTCTGGACACCGACCAGAGAAGCGTTTCGCCCTTCTAGTGAAGATCGAAGCGTCCAAGTTTCTCTCTCTCTCGGTGAAAACTTTTTTTTGTCATCTGAGTCTGTGCTGAGAAGTGTTTCTCTTGTATGTGTTAATAAATAGGTTTTTTCCACTTTTCCCCCTGAGTGAAATTTTTTTTTTCTTAAGTCCAGTGGAATAAAAAATTGGGGGTTTATTTCCTGGGAAGCTCTTCTGGGGATTTTTTCCCTAAGTTTGCCCAAACTTGGACATTTCTTATTTGGTGGCCAGTAAAAAATAATAATAATAAAAATGCAAAAAAAAAGACCTTCAACTCCCCCTAATATAAAATCCGAAGTTAAAGTGACTGATGTGAGATCAAAAACTAATAATAAGTCCTTTTCCCTGAAAAATCTTCATAGTCTAAGAAAAAATTATAAAAGGCGACCTAATAAATCCATAATTAGTTAGCTGGTCCGGCTTTAGAATGCAGCAAGTAAGGCAACCACCCTGGATGGCACGGAAGCGAGACGTTTGAGATCCCTGTCTCAAAATCCAGTCATCGATCAAAGTATGATGAGGGAAGCTAATCCTCAAAGCCTCTGGTCAAGTGTATTAGACAGTGTAGCACAAAAATATCTCTGCGCTAATGACCTGTACATGCAGCAGACCAAATGAAAAACCATCGAGCAAAAAATCCAACGTTTAAAAAAAATGGCGGTGGCAAAAATTATTTTCTCAGATAACGTAACAACTAAAAATCCAGATCTGGTACCGTGCACACCGATTATATAAAAAAAGCTTGTAAGGCTTAGACCATCTAAATATGCCTCAGCTCTTGCAATCATAAAACGAAAAAACATATACGAAACAGTGCTTAATATGGCAAAAAAGCTTCGGGCATACGCTGATGCTGTGCATGGCCCAACGCATGCCAAAATTGCAGCCGTAGAAACACGTTTACAGAACTTAAAGGATAAGTTGGAAAAAAACCATTAAAAGCTGAGAAAGGAAATAAAAAAAAATCTCCTCCAAATCTCAGCTGTGCAAATCAGACGTCCTGGCAGTCAACGCAGACGCTCCTCTGCTGAGGAGAGAAGGTACACCCCACGTGCGGAGTTGTGGTTTTTCTTGCGTGACTGCAAAAAAAACATAAAAAAGTGAGATGAAAAGCCCACAGCTGTTCTGGCACGACGAGTGCGTAATTTAAAAAAAGACAAGGCTCAACAAAAAAGTTCCATCAAAAAAAAAGCAGCTCCAGTCGCCCAAAACCACTGTGCCACGTATGAGGAGGATGATAACGACATGTCCAATTCACTTAAAGGAACTTCTAAAACCTATGCCCCCGTCAAAAAAAACAAACAAGCTTAAAAAAGCCCTGCCTCTAGCCAGAGTGAGGCCAGGAAAAACCAAGTGTTTTAAACCGTGCAAATTCAGTAGCCTAGCACATCAAAACCACAAAAGTATAAAGCTTTAGTAAACACGAAAACACAGTATACAATATTTCCATCAGAATGTGTCAAAGAAAAGACCGTTTCTATTGCTGGTGTAATAGGTGAATCACAAGACTTTACCATAGTAAAAGCGAAAGTAAGTCTAACCGAAAAAGAGTAGAAAAGATACCCGATTGTAACTGGCCCAAAGGCCCCGTGTATTTTGAGAATAGATTTCCTTCGAAGTGAGTATTTTAAAGACCCAAAAGGCTTCAAGTGGGCATTTAGGATAGCGGCTGTAATGGCGAAGAAAATCCGGCAATTGAACACCCTGCCCGAACTATGTAAAAATCCAATTGCAGTGGAACTCCTAATAATAAAAAAGCAGAGGGTACCGATTGCCACTTCAATAGTACATCATCGGCAATATAAAACAACTCGGGATGCTGTGATCCCTATCCATAAGATAATCCGAGAGCTGAAGCGCCAAGAAGTAGTAAGCAAAACCCACTCACCCTTCAGCAGTCCCATCTGGCCTGTGCGCAAGTCTAACAGAAAATGGAAATTGACAGTAAACTACCACGCATTAAATGAAGTCACCCCACCGTTGAGCGCTGCCGTGCCGAACATGCTGGAGCTCCAGTACGAGCTAGAGTCCAAGGCAGCAAAGTGATATGCCACCATTGACATTGCCAATGCATTTTTCTCCATTCCTTTGGCAGCAAAATGCAGGCCGCAGTTTGCTTTCTCCTAAAAAGGCGTGCAGTACACCTAAAACCGACTGCCCCAGGGGTGGAAGCACAGCCCCACCATCTGCCATGAGCTAATCCAAGCTGCACTGAAAAAAAGTAAAGCTCCAAAACATTTGCAGTACATCAATGACATCATTGTGTGAAAAAACACCGCAAAAGAAGAGTTTAAGAAAAAAAAGAAAATTATCCAAATTCTCCTGAAAGCCGGTTTTGCCATCAAAAAAAAATAAAGTTAAGAAACCTGCTCGTGAAATCCAGTTCCTAAAAGTAAAGTGGCAAAATCGAAAACGTCAAATTCCTACTAATGTTATTAATAAAATCACAGCTATGTCTCCACCTACTAACAAAAAAAAACCACAAGCTTTCTTGAGTGCTATAGGCTTTTAGAAAATGCACATCCCCAAGTACAGTCAAATTGTAAGCCCTCTTTACCAGGTTACTCGAAAGAAGAATAATTTTCATTGAAGCCCAGAACAACAACAAGCCTTCATCCAAATTAAACAAAAAATCGCCCATGCAGTAGCTCTTGGCCCTGTCAGGACGGGGCCAGATGTGAAGAATGTGCTCTACTCTGCAGCTGAAAACCACGGTCTGTCTTGAAGTCTGTGGCAGAAAGTGCCAAGTGAGACCCAAGGCCGACCCCTGAAATTCTAAAGCAGAAGTTACAAAGGGTCTGAAGGCAATTATACCCCGACAAAAAAAAAAAATCTTGGCTGCTTATAAAGAAGTCCAAGCTGCTTCAGAGGTAATTGGCACAAAACCACAACTCTTTCTGGCACCCCGGTTGCCAGTGCTAGAGTGAATGTTCAGTGAAAAAGTTCCTTCCACCCACCATGCCACCAGTGCCACATAGAGCAAGTAAATAGCCCTCATTACGCAGCGCGCCCGGATCAAAAAATTAAATCACCCAGGAATCTTAAAAATAATTGCCAACTGGCCTGAGAGAAAAAGTTTTAGTGTGACAGACGAAAAACAAAAACCGGTAACCCGGGCTGAAAAAGCACCACCTTACAACCAGCTACCGGCAAAAAAAATCCGCTATGCCCTGTTCACCGACGGTTCCTGTCGCATTGTAGAAACAAATCAAAAATAAAAAGTAGCTGTATGGAGCCCTACACAACGGGTTGCAAAAGCTACTAAAAGAGAAGGAGGGTCTAGTCAATTCGCTAAACTCAAAGCTGTCCAACTGGCTTTAAATATTGCTGAAAGAAAAAAGTGGCCAAAGCTCTATCTTTACACTGATTCCTGAATGGTAGCCAACGCTTTGTAAAAATGGCTGCAAAAATGAAAAAAAACAAACTAGCAGCGCAAAGAAAGACCAATCTGGGCTGCTGAAAAGTAAAAAGACATAGCTACTCAGTTAGACAAGCTACCCGTAAAAGTTCGCCATGTAAACGCCCATGTCCCCAGAAGTAAAGCTAATAAAAAACAGCAAAATAACCATCAAGTAAATCAAGCAGCAAAAATAGGAAGGTTAAAAATAAATTTAAATTAGAAACATAAAAAAAAGTTGTTCCTAGCTCGATGGGCCCATGATGCCTCAGGCCATCAGGGGAGGGATGCCACCTATAAGTAGGCACGAAACCAAAAAGTGAATCTTACCATAGACAGCATTACTCAAGTTATTCATGATTGTAGCACTTGCGCTGCCATCAAGCAGGCCAAGCAGGTGAAGCCCCTCTAGTATAAAAAACAGTGGTCCAAGTACAGGTATGGAAAGGTTTAGCAACTTAATTACATCGCACTGCCTCAGACCCGCCAGGGCAAACGTTATGTGCTAACCATGGTAAAAGCCACCACCAGATAGTTAAAGACTTACCCTGTATCTCACGCTACTGCCCGCAACACCATCCTGAGCCTAAAAAAACAGGTCCTTTAAAGGCATGGTACTCCTAAAAAAATCAAGTCAAACAATGGGACTCATTTTAAAAATAACCTTGTCAACACCTAGGCTAAAAAACACGGTATTAAGTAGGTGTACCACATCCCTTACCATGCACCAGCTGCAGGTAAAGTAAAAAGATACAATAAATTGTTAAAAACCACCTTAAAAGCATTAAATGAAGGATCCTTTAAAAATTAAAAGCAGCATTTAGCAAAGGCCACTTAGTTAGTCAACACTCGAAGTTCCACCAACCAAGCAGGTCCTGCCCAATCTGAGTGCCTTAATACAGTAAATGGAGGCAAAGTCCCAGCGGCCCATGTCAAAAAATTGCTAAGGAAGACAGTATAAATTAATCCTGCCTCGAGTACAGGCAAACCCATTCGGGGAATTGCCTTTGCTCAAAAACCTAAATGTACTTAGTAGATAATGCAAAAAAATAAAACAACCCGCTATATACCTCAGAAAAATCTAACTGTGAGATAAAACAGAAAAAATA
This sequence comes from Luscinia megarhynchos, assembly GCA_034336665.1. Taxonomy (NCBI): domain Eukaryota; kingdom Metazoa; phylum Chordata; class Aves; order Passeriformes; family Muscicapidae; genus Luscinia; species Luscinia megarhynchos. The sequence continues at coordinate 26,382 of JAPFBE010000033.1, forward strand.
TGTAACTGTTAAAAGTTTGAGCAAGTCAGAGAAAGTGTTCATATTGTGTTTAATAAGTGTATATCCCAATCGTGTGCCAATAATCTCAATATGGAATAAGAGGTAGAATGTCCTGAGTTAATGTTTTGACTGACTCCTCACCCTGCCCCCCCTTGGCCATGAAGCTGTCTGCTCCCGGGGGAGGGGCCGCCTGGGCTCTGCTCTGCGGAATGGCCTTGGTTTGCCTCGGGCTTAGCTTAAAAGCGGGGGAGGGGGCTCGCGCGGCTGCGCGCTTGGCTCTGGCTGCTGCTGCGTGTGGCTATCGCTGCTGTGGTGGTAGCTCGTGGCCTGGTTTGTTAGTTAGCTGTTTTTTGCTTAATTTTTTTTTTTTACTTTATATTGCTTAAATTATTTAGTTTAGCTCGCTGCTGTTTAAGGCTTGCTGGCTATTCCGGCTGTTTTTTTCTTTCTCTCTCTCCCCCTCTCCCTTCTCCCCCTCACCTCCCGAGAATTCAGCACCAGCTCCGAAGGAACCCTGCGGCCTGCCTCTAGACACCGGCCAGAGAAGCGTTTCGCCCTTCTAGTGAAGATCGAAGCGTCCAAGTTTCTCTCTCTCTTGGTGAAAACTTTTTTTTGTCATCTGAGTCTGTGCTGAGAAGTGTTTCTCTTGTATGTGTTAATAAATAGGTTTTTTCCACTTTTCCCCCTGAGTGAAATTTTTTTTTTTCTTAAGTCCAGTGGAATAAAAAATTGGGGGTTTATTTCCTGGGAAGCTCTTCTGGGGGTTTTTTCCCTAAGTTTGTCCAAACTTAGACACTGCCTCCAGTAGGGATATGAGACCATCAACGATGGGTTATCATATAAACTGATATTCAGTATTCTGGTTCAAAGTCCTTCCTTATTTCTTGTAAGAAATCATTTGGGTTGAGCTAGCAATTAGCCACAAAAGTTGAGCTAACTGTTCCAATCTCATTCTGCAGTGTTAGACAAGGCCTGTAGGGAAAAGCCAAGCATGGGGCCAGTAAGGCAGTGTTATAGATGGGTGACATGATGGTTGGTCCTCACAATTAAGAGATTAATATTATGGGTATGTTAAGAGAAGGTGGTTTTTTTTAGATGCATAATTATATTATTATAATATGTCCTCTCATAGTCCTCTTTCCCCTCCCTCTTGTAATAGCCTTCATAATCGGGGCATTTGATGAGGGCTGGCTTGTTACTAGGACGTGCAGCATAACAACACCTGACCTCCAATCAAGACATAAGAAAGTAATATCCACCCATGGACAGCAGAGAAAGAGTTGACTGATGAGACTTTGGGAGGGGCTAAGAGTATAAAAGGCAGAGCATTCATTTTGTAAATGAGCATGTGGCTGCAAGCCATGGGGACTCCCAGTGCTGCTTTTTCTCCTTATTTAGTCTTCTGTTGTATTTTGTTAAGGTTTAATAAACCCTTGAAATTTTAAAAAGTGAGTGTCATTTATCACAGCAGGAAAGGGCCTAGTTAAAAACATTCCCCAGAGTGTGATAAAATGTTGGGAACTATTTTTGTGCCATGCCTGAATAATAGGGGTTTACCAGACTGCTGGCTGAGTGTCTTGGGGGTGGTTTATTATCCCATACAATTTCTGGGAGTTTTTATTTGTTTTGTTTGTTTGTGCCTGGAGTGGCTGCTGTCCCCACCTCACCCCCCATCCTTCCTGGCTCTGGGACTTATTTTGGGAGCCAAGCCAGGGTTTCTGGAGGGAGTTGGGAGCGGGGCGAAAGGTTGCCCTTCCTCTTTCAGCGTGGGCAGTTCGACTGGACACACGTGGTTGGTATCTCTGACCAAGGATCCTGCTGTTTCTGTGAGTTTTCACTGCTTCTTTTTGATTTTTTTTTTTGCTTCGGCACTGTGACTGATCTTGCTGGCTTGGCTTCTTTTGCTGATCTGCTGTCGGGAAGCCCAGAGCCAGTGCATGCCCCACCAAGACACGGGAACATCCTTGTTTTCCCGCTGGGGGGCTGCTCCGCTACCCTCCACACAGCCTGGACCTGAAGAACCAGCCAACGCCTCGGAGAAATCCCAAAAAGCCTTTTCCCTACTGTATTTGGGAGCTGGACTGCTACTGCCTAACCCCCACCATACCTCTGCCATTGCTCTGGGTTTGTGGTATGTGATACATTATAAACACTTTGTTCATTAAAACTCCTAGTAAGGAATAGTGAATCTCAGCCGGAGGTGAGATGCGTATGGACTTTGACCACATAGTTTCAATCACGGAGCATGGTATGCATAACTTATGCTAAAACTAGCGGCTGGGTTGTTTAACCAACTTGTAAGGATTTTCCCCTAGGCTAGGGGGAATAAACAAGAAAAGCACCCTGCACCTCTTCCCTGCTGTGGCCACCAGAAGACAAGATTACGACCCCCCTCAGCAACGGGCCTCGCGGATGCAGAGTACTCCAAGGAAGGACACGTCAGCTGAATTAGAACTGTATAAAAAGACTTTGGGGGGAAGAGGGAAATTGCGCGCCGTTTGTGGAGCAGTGCCTCCCGGCTGCCCAGTGCTGTTTTGCTTACTGTCTCTTGTTAATAAACTCCAATTGATTTGGACTGACTTAATTCGGTTTTCATTCTGTCTATAACATGGTACACTGTAGCTTTTCACCCTCTGCATGCCAGGAGGTCCTGCCATTCCAGCTTGCTTCTCCTGAGGTTTCTGCTACAGCTCCTTTTGCTATCCAGAGGGGGTACTGGGATCAGCTTCCCCTGCCAGCTGCATCCGCCATTGTCCACATGAAAGGGAGATGGCCAAAACTCGTGTCACAGTGCCCCCTGCAGCCGCGGGAGAATCATCCCACCTTCCCTGCCCAGCTGGGGAGCCACCAGCGGCCCTGCCAGCTGCAACTCTGACTACACCATTCTGTCATTGGCAGAAGAAAAGGGAGTTATTGAAGCCCTTTCTCCTTAGAGGAAACATTAATTCCAGGGCATTTTTTCTTGAAATTTGTCTTGAAACCAAGATACTGGGGAACCTGAATAGTTAATTTGTTTTGCTTCTGCTTCCCTGTGGTGTGTGAAATGTCCTGATATAGGTTTTTTTCCTCTTGTGGATTTTATTTCCTTTGGAGAGAAAAGCACCTTTTCTCACTTGTCTTGGGAAAGTGGCATGCCTACCAGGATGTATAAGTGCAAGATGGGCCACGTCTGTCCTTTCCACACAGGTAAAAGCAGGGAGACATGTCCAAGGCCACCTTTTTGAGGCTCAAATAAACATCACAGATGCCTAGAGATTGTGGTGATGAGCATGACTGAGGAACCTGGAAAGAAGACTACATACTCCTACAAATCTTGCCCAGCTCTCTTGCTGCCAATGCCTGAGTCGAATAAAGGTTCATTGATTTTGGCAGGAAAAGGATCGGACCAATAACTCTGGCATGAGATACAAAATCAGTAATTTCTCACACTGACCACAAATAAGCAGTACTGAGACAAGCTACCAATGCTTCAAGAGGCTGTATAATTCACAAAAAGCACTTGACTCAGAAAAAAGATTACAGGTTTCATTTTCTGCCAAGACATTTAAGGCCTGATAAAGCCTTTTAAATGGACCATCAAACTTTGCTTTCTCTTCAATGCTTGGTAAAAGCACTAATGCTCTTCTCTAACTCAGATTACTCATTCGGTCAATGAATCTGGACTTTTTAAAAATGTCTTTTCCCTCCTGTGTTGGTTTCACGTGCTCAGGGGGAGGGGTGGATTCGCCTCAAGGCAAGCTCCATGAGGCTGGGGAGTGGGAGTGGCTCTCCCGTCTCTGGGAGCTTCCAGTGTGAGCTGCTGGCACCCATCAGAGAGCTGATTTGGTGATGGACAGCTCGGGAAACCAATTAGAGGTTGTTTCGCTTTCACAAATCACAGTGGATCAAGTTGACTGCTCTCTTTTGGCCTGGGGCCTCTGGAGGTGCGGTGGCCTCCGGCCGGGGCATCGGCCCCCCAGTCCGGCTCCGGGCTCAGCGGGGGGCCTGTCCCGGCACCGGCTCTGCGGGGAGCCCCTGGCTTGGGGGCCCCCCAGCTCCGCGCGGCCCAGGCACCAGCCGCAGGGCTCCAGCACCGGCCATATGGCTCTGGCCCTGCCGGCTCTGCTCGGCTCGCTTTTCCACGTGGCAGAAGAGGCCTCCAGCTGCCCTTGTTTGTTTCTTCACAATCTGGATACAATTTTAACTTCTTTATGCCTGGATTAAATCCTCGATCTCCTGAACTTCCCTGAATGAGAAGAAATGAAGCATGGAAACTACAGAGGCCAGCAGAATGGAGATAAAGTTCCTGGTGGGAAGAGATTGAAAAGATGCAAGTAGCTGAAAACCTTTTGTGTGGGCTGTGGGGATCATGACTTCACTAAAATTCCTTTAAACTGTCGAAAATACATGGGGGGTTGAAATATTTGAGAAAAGGATCCTTTGCCCCAAGGGAATGGGGGTCTCTGTTCTGGAACTGGAATATGAACAGAGACATTTGATAGAGAAGACAATGAAGAGAATTTTGTTTTTCAGCAGCCTGCCTTTAGAGGTGGCACCCCATGTGTGCATCATAACCCATAACACGGCTCTGGAAGGACTGTGTAAATGGGAGGAAAATTCATAGTTCTGTAGGTCTCGGGCGGATGCAGACTTTGAAGGTGAAGACACCCTCTAAGCATAAACCAAAAAAGGGACTTTTCTCTCTGAAGTGAACTGAACTGATTATTTGAGTGTATAACTGACTGAAGTGTTCTCTCTGTATGTTTTTGGTAAGAAATGTGGAATGAAAGGGAGGAGGGAACAATCTAGGAATCTTATCCAGAATTCTAATTCTTTTTTTTGTGTTATTATTAAATTTCCTCTTGTACCTTTTTAAGTTTTGAGCCTGCCTTGTCTCTACGCCTGGGTCCTGTCTCTAAAAGAAATTAAAAATAATAAGGTTGGCAAACCCGAAGTCACACCATGACACCTCCAATAGATCTCCCTGTGACTATTTCTATGCTCTTACTGGGGGCTATTGCAATGTGTGGATCTGAACAATATGAGATTTCTTATTAATCCCATTCTTTCACTTATTTGGTGGCTTGGAGTGAACATTCGTAAAGCAATATAAGTGCGGTTGGAGCATCCATGCCGATGTCCCCAGCTAAATATTTTAAGCGTGAATCAACAGTCCAGCTTCCTCTTGGATGCTATGAATCCTGATTTGCTGGTGGTCAAAAAGTGAGGGCTACCAGAAGGAATGGAAGTCTATCTGTATTGGATTTGCATGGCCAGGTTTTGGTAACTGGGGCTAGAAGGGTGGCTTCTCTGAGAAGCTGCTATAAGCTTCCCCTATGTCCAACCCCTCCCTGTCTTTATCTCAGCTCATAAGCCTTTTGCTTTATTTTCTCTTCCCTGTCCACTTGAGGAGGGGAGTGATAGAGCAGCCTTAGTGGGCACCTGTCATCAAGCCAGGGTCAACCCCACCACAGCCCTGGTGTGTTGGGACAAGCTCCTAGAAGGTCGTAGATATGCACATGGGTAATTTCAGACTTTGAATCAAGGAAACCGTCATCCTGAGCCCTAGAATTATAATGAACCACTACTGCTTCCACCATTATCCAAAAAATCTGTTTGGATGACTATGTCCTGAAGTAATTCTGGGCTATAAAATCCATCACACCAACCATCAAGTCCATCAGAATGGGGGAATGAAATTTTTAGTTCCCATTTTCTGCTCAATGCTTCCGCCTGGCATAGTAGGTTGTCCTGGTTTGAAGGACAGGTGTCTGCCAATAAAGGCAGAAGTTTTCCTTTTAAGTAGAGACCTTAATCCAGTCCCCCCGCAAGTATTATAAATGTTTGAATTCAAGACTCTGAGGCAGAGATAAGGGGGTGGGAATAACAGCTCCTTTACTAATATATCTAACCTTACAAACAGAAACAACAGCAGTTGTTAAAACTACCAACAACACAGAACAGATAACTCAGTCCCAGTCCTTTCTTTAGCTGTGGGCACACTCTCTCTGCACTCGGTCCCGATGCTGCAGCCGGAACAAAGCCCGGTGGCCACAGGGAGCAGGCGGGAGCGCAGGCGGGAAGCGCGGCAGCAGCCATGCCGGTCTCGGGTGAGAGTGGCTGGAGCGGGCAGCTCCTCGCTTACCGTCTGTGTTTGGGTGATCAGCTGTGTCCGCAGAGGCAGGAGGCTGTGGCGGGGCAGATGCAGGGCAGGTGATTGCAGAGGGTCTGGCTCTCCTGCCTTCGGCCGCATGGCTGCAGATGCGCGTCCTCCTCCGAGCTCTCCAGAAACACGAGTCCCCTCCGGAAACACGAGTCCCCCCTCCGGAAGCACAAGAGCCCCTCCGCCAGCCCAGCTCCCACCGAGCCCTTTTGTGTAGAGTCGTCAAGGGTCCTGGGTGTGACCCTGCCAGCTCCATTGACATGATAATGGGAAAAATTCTTTAAATTGACACAGTAATAGAAAAACACTCACTCCCAACACAGGTGGAGTTTGTGAACTCCATTTCTAGGTAGTGAGGTCTTTCCCAGGCTTCCAGCTCTTTTGGTTTTGGCCCCCAGACATTTCCTTGAAGTCCAGGGCACCAAACTCTAAGTACCTAAGTTCCTTCTAGAAATGTAACTGATTTAGGCACTTCTGAAGATGTGACCTATGGGGTCTGAGATTTTAACAAAAATCTGTGATTTCACAAAATAAAATAGTTGTCATAGAAGCTGCAATCAAGCACATAAACCAACACAGTAAAGAGAAGGTGAGACAAGGAACTACAGCCTAGCCTCAATAAGTAAATGGCATTTTTCTTCCAAGTTTGCCCCATATTGGCTGATGATACACCTAAATGAGCATGAAACCCAATATCACAACCCTCCATTGACCCAACTGTATTACCCTTTGTGCGAAACCTGGGAACTATGCACCTAGTGAATCCTCAGGGCATGAAAAGCTAAGATGCTCTTTCCTTCTTAGTAATTCCAGACACTTGTCTTGGTTTGAAGGACAGGTATCTGCCAATAAAGGCAGAAGTTTTCCTTTTAAGTAGAGACCTTAATCCAGTCCCCCCGCAAGTATTATAAATGTTTGAATTCAAGACTCTGAGGCAGAGATAAGGGGGTAGGAATAACAGCTCCTTTACTAATATATCTAACCTTAAAAACAGAAAAACCAGCAGTTGTTAAAACTCCCAACAACACAGAACAGATAACTCGGTCCCAGTCCTTTCTTTAGCTGTGGGCACACTCTCTCTGCCCTCGGTCCCGGTGCTCCAGACAAACAAAGCCCGGCTGACGCGAGAGGCCCTGAGGCTGAGGAAGCTAGCAGTGGCCCCACGTCGGTCTCAGGTGGGAGCAGCTGGAGGCGGGCAGCTCCTGCGCTCACCCGTTCTGTCGGGTGATCAGCTGTGTCCTCAGAGGCAGGAGGCTGCAGCGGGGGGCAGATGCAGGGCAAGTGATCGCAGAGGGTCTGGCAGCGTGTCTGGAGGCAGGCGTCCTCCTCCGAGCTCGCCCGGGCTCACGAGTCCCCCCCTCCGGAAACACGAGTCCCCCCTCCGGAAACACGAGAGCCCCTCCGCCAGCCCAGCTCCCACCTACACCCTTTGTCCAGAGTCATCATAAGTCCTGGGTGTGACCCGGCCAGCTCCATTGGCATGATAATGGGAAAAATTCTTTAAATTGACACAGTAATAGAAAATCACTCAACCCCCAACAACACTCCAGTATGGTAATCAAGTATTCCTCACTGGACTGCGTTCCCACATATCTTCCCCAGCCTTGAGGCCACTGTTTATTGTGGGCATGGCCCCAACAGAGATGATAGGCAGTTTGCCCTCAGCACTTGGCAGTTTCTGCCTCTGGCTATGAAAAGACTGTCCAGGTCCAAGACTGCCTGTGCTGCCTGCAGCATTCCAGTATGTGCAATGAACTTCGAGGAAGGCTACACAGCTTGATGGAAAAATCTATGTTGACCCTATTAAACTAGCTAACTCAGAGCAGCTCTTGGGCACCAGAAGAATGAGGAAGGATTGTTAACAGTCGCTCAGAGCAAATACAGGGGAAAAAGAACATACAGGAACAAATGAAGAAATAACAAATATCAGTGCTCAAATGATGCTATTTATATGGTATTTGCAAGTATTTGAAATAAGTTTAGTTTTCATTTCACTCATCTCTTCTACTTTTTTATCACTGTACCTAGCAAAATACACCCACGTGATTTGTTTTCCTTCTTCCCATGAAGTGGCTATGGGTGACTGAGCACGCTGAGTAGAGGTGTGATGGTTTGCAGAGCCAATAGGCAATCATTCACAATGGCAGCAGGGCTGGTACAGTTTGGGGATAGACAACTTCCTGCTGGCTTTTCATTAATTTTCTCAACAGACATTTCCTTGAAGAAACAAAATAGAGCAGAGGAGGCTGAGAGGGCATGAAGCAGCCTGTATGTGCCTTTCACATAAAGAAGTATGCCTAATTTAAAGTCTGAAGATTCTGTCTGGTCATTAGCAGGGTTGCTGTGTTGAGTAATCCACCTGGCTCTCCATGCTTGAGTGGAGCCAAGCAGGATTAGCTTTAGTTTCAGTGGAGAGCTCAGAGAACAGGCAGCTGTGCTGTTAGACTGATGCAATGGGGAATTTGGCTGACTAGTTTCATTTTAGAAAATCCTGGACATTGTGTCAGAAGAGGAACATGTGGAGTGGCATGTGTGTGTTCATGTGTGTGTGTATGTGGGGAAGGGGTCCAGGATCCTTTTGATACCACTATATTATGTACAGCATGACGGATATCTCTTTGTCTGGACGTGCAAACCAACAGATCAAATCTCACCCCTCCTTTCTTATCTACCTTGACACTTCATCTTTAAGGCATTTTGTCCCCTTATGACATTAAAATAATTTAAAGAAAGAAGATAAATCCACTCAACAAGCAAGCTGCTAGCCTCACACTAGCCTGTTCTGCCTGCTGACCCCATCTGGGTCATTTAATATCTGCTCCAAGTGCTGCTTCATGCTAAGCGCTACTAGTGACAAGACAACAGCCAAGGAAGCTCACAGAGCTTCTAATAAGACAGGAATAACACCGAAATATATAGGAGCAAATTAAATACATGCTACAGACATGATCAGGACCATAATCGGATCCTGTCTGCCAATGGTCTCATGATATAGCTGCACATAAAGATCCTCAACAAGATGATGCTCCAGCATGCTAAGCACTCAGCAAATCATTCCAGCCGTGGTGTGCTTTCACCTGCCTGATTCAAGATGTCAGAGGATGGGCAAATAATAGAGAACACAATCCCATGGGGAACCTTAGAGAAAACTGAATGTAAGTCAAGAGGGGCTCAATTCCGCCTTCTGACCAGGAACAGCTACAAACTTAATTATTTCAAGAAATACTGTATTACTCAGTGCAATTAAAAATAGTTAACTGTTTAACTGGCTGGATGTGTCTAGTTGCTTTATAATGAGACAAGATAGTAATGGAGCATGGGAAGCAGAATAGACTTAATGTGATTGTGTCTGTGTTAAAAATCAGATTTGAATATAGCCAAACAATTGTTCCTTGGTCTTGTGGTTTGACACTGGCCAAACACCAGGCACTCACTAAAGTCACTCACCTCACCCCGTCACAGTTGGGCAGAGGAGAGAAAAATTTAATGAAGGCTTCATGGAGTTAAGATAAGGACTGGGAGAAGACCCTCCCAGGGCAAAACAGGCCCAACAAAGTTACAAAGTGAATTTATTGCTAACAAAATCAGAGGAGGATAATGAGAAGTAAAAAACTCCCTTTAAAACACCTTTTCTTACATCAGCCTCTTCCTTCTTCCCACAGTGTAGGGAGACAAGGGGATAGGGATTTTGGTCAGTTTGTCACTCAAGGTTTTCTGCTGCTCACGGGAAGCTATACTGTGGGGTCCCTCCCATGGGAGACAGTTCTCTGCAAATTTCTCCAGCATGGTTCCAATTCTCACAAGCAGCAGTCCTCTCAAAACTGCTGTAACGTGAGTCCCTCCCATGGGCAGACAGTTCTCTCAAAACTCCTGCAGCGTGGGTCACTCTTCCATGGAGTGCAGTTCTCCAAGGACAGGCTACTTCAGCCTGGAAGCAGGGGCCTCCTCTCTCCACCGTGTCTCCCACTGGATCACAGCCTCCTCCAGGCATCCACCCACTCCAGAGTGAGCATCTCCCTCGTGGACTACGGGTGGATTGCTGCATCCCCCATTGTTGTATTTCATTTATGTGGTTTATGTAGCACTGCAGAATGGTTTTTCCCTGAATCCTCCTGTAGCCTGTCTCGTAGTTTGGTCCTTTCCCCTCCCCTTTCCCTCCGCCCTGAGCTGATTGGCTGAGGTCTGGGCTCCCTCCGCCCTTGGCTGAGGATTTGAAAAGCCCGGGCAGCCAGTGCAGCTTGCGCTCTTTCCCCCTGGAAGCCTTCGGGATTAAAGCTTGGAACCACTCAGGGGAAAGGAGCCTCTTTTGGTCTTTTATCTCGTTCCTGCAGGGATCTGGGCTTTCTCCTAGTACTGAGCTAGCCAGGAGGAGGTCCCAGGTAGTAGCTGCACCCCATGGATCCCCATAGGTTGCAGAGGGACAGTCTGCTTCACCATGGTCATCACTACCGCCTGCAAAAGAATCTCAGCTACGGCACCTGGAGCACTTCCTCCTCCTCCTTCACTGACCTTGGTGTCTCCTTGTTGTTTCCCTCACATGCTCTCACCTCCTCCTCTTCTCTAGCTGGAATTCAAATTGCAACCCCACTTTGTTTGGATTTTCTTGTTAAATATGTTATCACAGAAGCATTACCGTAATCTCTACTTGGCCCAGGCTTGGCCAGCAGCATGTGCATCTTCAAAGCCATCAGGGATTGGCTCTGCCAGACATGATAGAAGCTTCTAGCAGCTTCTCACAGAAGCTACCTTCGTGGCCCTCCCCACTACCAAAAACCAGGCCATGCAAAACCAACACACTTGGGTTTCAGTCTTTAAATGAAATCATAGCCAGTTTTAATAATATTTTCCTGACTTTAAAAATGAAATGCTGAACAGCTTTATTGTTGCATATTGCTATGTGTGACATTGATTTTGCCTACACATTGCCCAAAACCAGAAATGTCAAAAGTAGTCATATGCTTTGGTCTCCTACAGAACTGCTCCTTTTGTGATTTCAAGCAAAGCAGATAAACCAGGAAATTGGTGAACATCATTCTGTGATATGCTGAAGATCTACTTGGAGGGTTAGACCCCCACCCAAGTCCACAGTTTCCATTTGTCCCAAGATATTGAGATTTCAAGTGACTTGGCTATGGTTGGACAGTGGTAGGTGGAGAGTGGTTTAGGATGCCATCACCTCTCACTGCTTCCATTCTTGACCACTTACATCCTCCTCATTTGAGACAGTTTGATCAGCATAAATGCCATTTGGTTGTAGACTAGGCTGATTTCCTTCCCTCGCACAGTGGGTTGGAATCATGCAGACTGACTACTCCTGTCTCTGCTGAGGGCCACTGCTAAGAGCCACTGGCTGAATCTAGCTAACTGAATTGCTTTTGAACCTGCCTAACTAGGAAATGAAGGAACTTTCAGCTCTGGGGACATTGCAGTGTTAGTCCATGGGATTTGCTGCAGTGGGAAGATGAAGAAAAACTAATCCAGTGTGACAAAATTGTATTTTTCCATCTCCAAGGTCTATTAGATGCGATGAGATGAGATGCGATGAGATGAGATGAGATATGATATGATATGATATGAGATGAGATGAGATTTTGGGATGCATTTGACTCTTTGTTCCCCACTGCCAGCTGTTGGGGGTTGGTTCCTTTTTCCCTTTCCTCTCTGTAGAATTTTTCCTATTGTAATGCTAAGGGCCTGTTGACTACACCCTAGCACGGATGGAGGGCGGGCAGGTAAAGCAAGTGGGGGGAGCAGCACTCCCTTTTGTGCTCACTCACTCGCCTGGCTTGGAGGAGATGGGTCGCTGGAAAAACCCTGCTCTGCCACACCGACGCTGGGAGCTGCCTTTCCTCAGCTGAGAGACCTCGCAACTCCCTGCACGGGACGACCTCCCACCTCCACCTCCATGCATCCTGTTGGAGCACCGGGACCGACACTGCCCCCGAGATCCGTGAGCAGTGTCTCTCCTCCACCCTTCCCATCCAGGACAAAGCCGCCATCACCCTCAGTGTCCCTGCAGTCACGCGGGATCACCGCACCCCTCCCTGCTCACTGGGAGCTGGCCGGCGCTGTCTGCCAGCTGGGACGGTAATTGCACCGCAGGGGAAATGTGCCCACAACCGAAAGAACTGTTACTGGGTCCCTGTTCCGTTTTATTGTCAGTTTCTTGGCTGTTGTTGTTTTGTTTGCCTTGATATATATATATATATATATATATATATATATACACACCAGTAAAGAACTGTTACTCCTAATTCCCATATCTTTGCCTGAGAGCCTCTTAATTTCAAAATTATAATAATTTGGAGGGAAAGGGTTTACATTCTTCATTTCAAAGAGAAGCTCCTGCCTTTATTGGCAGACACCTGTCCTCCAAACCAGGACACCAGCCAAGATTGATTCAGAGGCCAAGGACTGCAGCAATTCCCTGATGAATTCTACCTTCCCAAGCAAGCAGATGTCTCAGTTACAGAAGAGTGCCAGTTTAGCACTATGTGGGTGTAGCCCAAACTGTGTATTCTACTCCCCTCTATGTAATTTCTGATAAACTGTTAATGATGGGTCAGTCTCAGTAGCTGCCCAGTGCACACCTGATACCTCAGGCTTCAAACTGTGTGTTAAATGAGAGAAGGAAAAAGAGGCAAACCCTGTGAGGCAAGGTAGTGTTTCTTTTTCTTCACACCAGTGACTCAGCTGTGATAACTCCCTCTGGGTGATGCCATTTTGGATTTTACCTTTTTATCTTTTATATATTCTCGGTATTCTTTACACATATATTTGTAGCTTTGTAGCTTCTTATTGTAGCTTAGTTTCAATATTTTCCTGGGCAGAAAGACAAAATAAATTCCAGGATCCCTATGCTATCTTGGTTCTCCTTAGAAACCAAGGCTGAAACCAGCTTTTTGAGACATATTTTTGTAAACATGGTCTATATCTCATCCCAAGGGAGAAGAATATAGAAGGTACTAGAACTGGGGGAATTGCTTCACTAGGTGGGTTCCTAATTGGGACGTTCTTGTCAGATATGTTAATTTGCAGAACCTATAAAAATTGCACATGCATCCCTCACAGGGTGCTCCTTCAGCATTTTCCACCTGAAGGATTTGTGCACCTGAGGATCCTCATATAAAGGTATCCCTTTTTATCACCCTACCTGTGCCTGGCCCATATTTTTAGGACCAGATAAAAAGGCATCATGGGGAAGCACGAGCACAGGCCCACTCATCCTGAGGGGGTCATCTCTGCTAATGGGCCATAATGAACTGAATGTCACCAGCAGAATAGGCAGCTGCAACGACCATCAAGGACTCAAAAAAATATCCTGTGACTCACAGGATTACATCATTCCATTGTGAAACTCCTCATCCTGAGGGAGCTAGTGAGAATTCCTGCCTGAATCTGAGTATATATAATATCGAGGTTTGGGGACTGGGGACACCACCACTACTGGACAGATCAGAGGAGGAGCAAAACTTCCACAGGACCATCACTTTCGACTGCAACCATCACTTGATAGGACTGTAACTATCACCCTGAGCAATAGAGTGCCAGGTTGTATTCTGACTTTGTGGGTTTAAGCCAGTTTTCTGTGTATCATTGCATTTATTGTAATCTTTCTATTAAATCGTAACTGTTGGAGATGATACGAGATTTAATTTTTTTTTATGTAACTTTAGTCAGTTTTCGTAGAATTGCAGAATGAACTAGGTTGGAAAACACCTTTGAGATAATCAAGTCCAACCTATGTTCACCTTTGCCCCAGGGGAACGGAATTGAAGTTTCTTTCCAGGGCATTGTTTCACCAGGTAAGGCCTGATGATCTTAACATCTGAGTAGACTGGAAGTAACACAGAAGATACACAAGTGATAACGACCATCAACGACCACTAACAGACATCAACTCCAAACATCACCCCTGGCATGGTCAGAGACACCTGGTCTGGGAAAAGAGAGATAAGAATGAGGACCTAATTAGCATTGGAGGAGATGAGATCTGTAATCAATAGGAAACCAAATACTGAGAACTGCATAACTTGAAACTAATGAACATTGAACCAAAGAATTTCTATGGGTTTTGATTGTATAAGTATCTGAAAAATCTAGTAAAATTATTGTGCCATGGAATGATTTTCTCTGCACACCTGGGCTATGTGTGGATGAAATTATTTCTGTTGCACATCCTGGCCAGAATAAAGTAATTCCTTGATTCTCTAAGAACTAAAAATGTTGTAGGAGGGTTTTTTTGTTTTTCTTGCAGTTTCGGTGACAACTCCAACTTGAAATCTCTCAAGGAAATTGTGTGGGATTAATTTCTCCCGCCAGTTAACTTTTCTAACCAACACAGAAGAGAATTTAAATTATGCAATAAATAAAATAATCTCTTTTCATATCCTGATAAGTGATCAATAGAGTATTGAAAAAACAGAGGGAGAAAGAACGAAGTGCTGACTACAACTTCCAATTTGAGACCAAGTCCCAATATCAGCTCACTTGTGTCATTTAGCTCAGGGATATTAGCCTGCTTCTACTCAAGCTGAAATCATCACTACCTCTCACCTCTGATAGAGAGTATTTGTCAGCAAGGACTATGTTACTTCTTGGAGAGATTTCAGGGTATGTACCTCAATAGGGGCTTTGCCTGCAGGCTGTAAAGAAAGGGAAGTATAAGAATGCTGTGTGCTGTGGCCATGCTGATCACAGTGAGGGCTGTGCTACCCAGGGAGATTTGAAGAGTGACGGAACAGGTGGGATAAGTGCAGCTGATGGCCATACCTCCATGCACTGTAAAGAAATCAAAAAGAAAAGTGTTTTTTACTAAACGGGTAGCAGAAATAAAAAGGAACTGTATTCAGCCAGCCCCCTCCTCTGAATATAGGGAATATGGTTTTAAGCTGATATGCGCTGGGCACCAGCACTGATTATTCAGGACAGGTTATCTGAATCAGGATTGTTTCACCCTGCTTCATTGTCCTGGGTTAGTGTTATGACTACTCCTCTCCCTGCCCCCCCCCCCCCCCCGCCTCTGTCTGCACGGAGCCTATGAGGGAGTCCAAGCTGCTTCAGAAGTGATCGGTACAGAAGCACAACTCCTCCTGGCATCCCGACTGCCAGTGCTGGGGTGGATGTTCAGCGGAAAGGTTCCCTCTACCCACCATGCCACCAGTGCTACATGGAGCAAGTGGATTGCCCTCATCACTCAGCGCGCCCGGATTGGAAAACTCAATCGCCCCGGGATTTTAGGAATAATCACAAACTGGCCAGAAGGTGAAAGATTCAGTGTCACGGATGAGGAAGAAGAACCAGTGACCCGGGCTGAAGAAGCTCCACCATACAGCCAGCTGCCAGCAGAGGAAACAAGTTACGCTCTATTCACCGACAGTTCTTGTCGCATCGTAGGATGAACCGAAGGTGGAAAGCAGCTGTATGGAGCCCCACACGACGAGTCGCAGAGGCCACTGAAGGAGAGGGCGGATCAAGTCAGCTTGCTGAACTTAAAGCTATTCAACTAGCCCTAGACGTTGCAGAAAGAGAGAAATGGCCGAAACTCTATGTGTACACTGATTCCTGGATGGTGGCCAATGCTCTGTGGGGATGGTTGAAGAAATGGAAAGAGGTGAACTGGCAGCGCAGAGGAAAACCAATTTGGGCTGCTGAAGAATGGAAAAACATCGCTACTCGGTTAGAGAAACTACCTGTGAAAGTTCGCCATGTAGATGCCCATGTCCCCAGAAGTAGAGCAAATGAAGAGCAGCAAAACAATCAGCAGAAGCGGCAGCCAAAGCGGCAAAAGCAGCAGCGGCAGCAGCAGCAGGCAGCATCAGCAGCAGGCCAGCAGCCGGGGGCCCGCCGGGGCGGGGGAGGAACGGCCACGGCGGCAGCAGCTCCGTGCAGACAGAGGGGAGGGGGGGGGCAGGGAGAGGAGTAGTCATAACACTAACCCAGGACAGTCATAAAAGACTATTCAGATAACCAAGGGTGTGACATCTAGGTCATCCAACTATCAACTTGAGCAAGTTGTGCAAGACACTATTTTTAGCTGAAGTATGTTGTTTTGCTGATGTGCAGGGCGATAAGCCCTGGGCACAGGAACCCCCTGTGCTCCCATGGAGGAGCGAGGCCTGAAGGCCAAAAGGATCTAAAATACTGCCCAGAGATCAGGCTCCCAAATAAGTTCCCTTATTGTTGGTGACAAGAAGAGAGCTCCCCCCCTCGTGCTCTGTTTCTTCATGTTAATAGCCTGTACCCCGTTGGTCTCTTTCTCTTGTTTTGGTTCTGGGCCCTCAGACTATTTGCCCTGTTGCTCTAGCCTGCCCCATGCCTTCCTCATATAAACCCCTGTTTCCTCCCAGTTCGAGGGAGCTCTCCCCCCTGGCACCCTTCACACAGTGGCCTCCTATAATAAAGGCTTTGCTCTCTGTGGAACGCTATGCAAGTCTCCTGTCCTTTATCCCCGCATCGCCTGGGAGTGACTTCACAGGAGAGCTAGAAATCACTAGAGCTGAAGTCACTCACCGCTAAGGGACGTGCCTGTGCCCCTTGGGATGTCCCCTGTAGGACGCCTCTCCAGGAAGGTGGCGGCACCCAAGGAAGACCACCACTAGACCCGTAGACTGCAGCATGCTGACACAGCCAATCTGGGGAAATTAGTGAACTATATCTAATTGCGAGAACTGGTTAGCAAAAACGGCTGTATAAATCTGTCTTCCAAGGTCCCTCTTTGACCAAGTTTTAAGAATCTAAATAGCTGCATTTTCTTATGTTTTGTTGATTTGGCTGCTGCTCTGTCCCTTTGGCATAGCTGAGAGTTGGCAAAAAGACCAACAGGATTTGAGTGGTTTTGTTGGAAAACATACCAGTTTAAAAATTTGTGTATAACTTTAGTCAAGGGGTTTTGTTTGCCTTTGCCCTGGGGAAAAAAAGAATTTTAAGTTTCTTTCCAGGGCATTGTTCCACCAGGTGGGGTCTGATGAACTCAACATATCAACAGATTGGGAGTAGCTCAAAAGATAAAGGGCCATCAGTGCCCGTTAACGAAACATCAGTGGCCATCTAGGAACATCTACCCTCAGATGCCACCTCTGGCAGAGTTGGACACATCCGGTCTGAAAAGGACTGATAAAAGGATCAAAGAATGAAGATCTGATCCAATGGGAAACAATTCTGGGGGTTGTTCAACTCTGGACCAATGAACTTTGAAACATTGCATCTCTATGAGTTTTGACTCTCTAAAATTTGGGGGAAATCCTGTAAAATTCATGTGTTCTGGAATGATTCTCTGCACACCCGGGCTTTGTGTGGATGAGTGTTACTGTATAGGGGTTACGGAGCGGCGAAAGGACACAGCAACGTCACTCTCTTGCATGGTATAAGGAAGAGCAAGAAAGAGCAATTTAAGACAGATCATTGGTCAGAGAAGGAGACACCTCATGTCCCAGTCTTTCTCACGAATCCAGCAGGTGTTTATCTTTGTTATAATTCTTTCTCTCATGTTTGCAGTAGAGAAAGAGCCTCTAGCTTGGGAAAATCCTAGCTGAGGCTGAGAAAAATCCTTTAAGATTCTCCTTGGGCCTGTAATGGCCACAAGTCCCCTTTCTGAAGTATATTTAAAAACGGAAGTGTTTGTGCTCCTGAGCGGGGCCCCATGCTAGGAAGAACAAATACATTTCAGAAGACCTGAGGATACATGGAGTGCCAAGGACCTGGTGTCTTTCTCTGCACATGTGAAATCCATCACCAAGTGATTATTCTAATACAATAGTGAAAACTGCCACCATTCACCAAACAAGATCATTTAGATCTTTTCTTTCTCTTTTTCCAATCTCGCTGTCCTACCATAGACACAGTATCAGGCACAGGAAAAGCCTGAGCCTCTCATTTGGATATCATCATTGCAAGTTTTCAGCTCTTCCCTTTCAGCAATGGGATTGAGATCAGAAACATCTCCTCTGGCTGACTAGGATGCTGAGGGAAGAAAAAAGGACGGCCGTGCCCCTACCAAAGCAGAGAAGGGCAGCCGAGACCCTGTCAGCGGGTCGAGCTCCGACATCGGAGAGGATGGAGGAGCCGGCACCACCTCCTTCTCTGGGGTGGCTGGCGCCGACAGCTCCCTCTCAGAAAGCGGGTCGTGGTCAGACGGCATGTTGAACGGACAGGCCCGGCACCACCCCCCCTTTTTCAGGAGGTGGCACCGCCCCGGCAGGCAGATCGAGCGACAGCATCGGCATCTTGGAGGGGCAGGCTGATGGCACCTGCTTCTTGGCAGCGAGCGGCCCCGCCAAGGCGGGAGGGCCGCCCCCCCCAGCCAGCGTGGGCTGCAGGGAGGGGCTGCCCCCAGCCAGCGCGGGCTGCAAGCCGTCAGCGCCCAGCGCCGTCAGTGTGGCGCGGACCAAGGTTGCGATCATGCCCATCGCTACCTGACCCGCAGCAGCAACGGCGGCGGGGGCGGCAGGACAGGGCTCGGGCCCCGCTCCCGCAGGCGGGAGCGGCTCCGAGCCCACCGCCGCCAACGCAACATCGGCCGCTGCTCGGGGACCGGCTCCCACCGACTCCAGCGGGAGCGGGTCCGATCCCGCCGCGCCCCCGAACAAGGCGGCGGCGTTCACAGCGGGGAACCGGGCACCCGCCAGTGGCGGCAGCGGAGCCGGATCGGGCAGAGACGCCCGCGGGGGGAGGCAGCCGTCCCCCGCTGCGGGGACGGGGAGGGAGAGCCCGCGCCTTCACCCCCCTTCGCGCCCGGCTTCTGCGTTGCCGCGCGTAGTAACTTAACACGATCCCAAGGGGGAAAGCGCACTGCACAGGGGACAGCCCTGAGCGACGGCTTTTTAGGAAAAGTTACAGAGTAAAGAACCCCGTTGCAATCTAATTCTGCCAAGGCATCTCTCCATGTTGAGAGTGCAGTTTCCCGTTTTTTAGATTGTTGAGTCCCCATCTTAAAGAGAACTCTTTCCTAGCAAAAGCAAGGAGTTCACTGCTCCGAAACGAGCCAATAGGCTCCTGAGCTAAAAGCTCATATTACCTCTCTCGGTGGAAGAGGAGAAAGACAATGATTTCCGAGGATCTCCCATCCTGCTACGGTCAGGGTGGGTCCACGCGATGTTTCCAGATGGCTCTATGACTCCGGCTGTCGTCATGGCTCCGGTCCTGGCCCCAGGTTGGCAGTCCTGGTTTTCTGTGTTTCTCAGTCTGCTCGGTGCAACTCTGGCTAGAAAACCTAGCACAGGCTGTACCCCGGTTACGACAGACCTCCAGGGTCCGTCCCGGTTTTTGCAGGCTGTTCAGCTCCGAGTTTTTCCTGGTGCTGTCCGTCGGTCAGAGATCGCTTAAGGCGATCCCGGTCCACTCGATCGGTGGGACCTCCAGATGTTGGTCTAGGTGGACACCACCAAATATTACTGTATAGGGGTTACGGAGTGGCGAAAGGACACAGTAACATGTCACTCTCTTGCATGGTGTAAGGAAGAGCAAGAAAGAGTAATTTAAGGCAGATCATTGGTCAGGGAAGGAGACACCTCATGTCCTAGTCTTTCTCACGGATCCAACAGTTGTTTATCTTTGTTATAATTCTTTCTCTCATGTTTACGGTAGAGAAAGAGCCTCTAGCTTGGGAAAAATCCTAGCTGAGGCTGAGAAAGCCATACTGGAAAAATCCTTTAAGATTCTCCCTGGGCCTGTAATGGCCACAGATGAGATGATTTCTGTGGTACATCCTGTTCAGAAATAAAGTAATGCTTGGAGTGTCTTACATTAAAAATATTGTTGGAGAGTTTTTGTTTTTCCCACAGTTTCAGTGACAGTTTTAAGCTTCCCTGAAGGCCTGATCAGACACAGAACTGATAAATGACCTAGGGAGTATAAATATGTTTGCATCTTTTTTCTGAGAATACAGGTCAACTTCTCAGAGTTACTGCAACAAGAAGCCAGTGCATTGCATGCAGAGCAATGAAGGGCTCATTCTGGGGTAGCACTCACCAAGAGTGTTGACTGCACAAGTTACAGAGAGGTTTCTGATGGTCGGGCTGATGTTAATTTTTGTGTTTCCCTTCAGAAAGCACACATCAAACAGAAGTGCCATGCTATTCCTTAGCACAGAGGAGGACAGCTAAATGACTGCTCTGGGCCTGACAAAAACTTACACCATGAGTGTCTCCAAAAGTGGTTTTATGTTCCATCAGTATGTCCCTGTCTCAGTCCCAAAACTCATTTATCTGACCTTCATGTGATTATAGGAAGGGAGGACTCCTATGTTTATATCTGCTATTGGTCTTTGATGCGTAGGAGAGCAGGGCATCCAGTGTAGTTAGCCAGCTAGCAAAGAAAATCTTATGGCTGTAATTTTAGGTAAAAATTTACTGCTTTAAAGACAGAGCATATTGCCTCTTCATGGCATAGTATGGTAAATGAGACTGATAGTACTGTAGATTTAATCAGCATATGCAGCTTGATAACAAGGATGCCTTGGCAAGAGCAAACAGAGCTCTGTAGATTGCAAGAAGATTGGATCAAGTCTGGCTGATGGGAAATAAGATTTTACTAAGTAGAAATGTAAAGTTTGTGCGATGTTTAACTAGATGATTGCAGCAAAATATTACTAGCCTTCCTGTAAATGGTATATAAGCACATGTAGCACACAAGAAAGTTGGATTCTGATCGCCATTCAGTAGTCCCCGTCTCTCTCTCATCATCGATAGCATAGTATAATAATGAAACATCCTCATGAAACAGCAATCTATATTTTACTGATGGAAGAAAATATTTAACTGATTTGCCTTAAAGCCACGTGAAGCACCTATGGCAGCAGGGGAGAAACAGGATTCCCAGCTTCCAGTCTTCTGTCTGAGCTGTCTCTGCAGCTATTTCATTTAGACAGGCTGTGACTATATAGCAGCAGGATGCAATTAATCTCTCTTCATCTTTGAACACCTTTCTATACTGATGTCAAAGGCATCTATTGCCACAGCCCCCATCTCACAAGGGCATTGTGTTCTTAAGCATCATTCTGACTGATTCAGTGCTGTATCATGGCTACATATACCAAGTATGAAGATTTCATTATTCTCTGTCAAACTGGAATATATGAATGCCATCAATTTTATTTAAATGTGGGAATATTTTTAGTCTTTCACATTTGCCTTCATGTTATAAATAACTCTATAGTTTTTTGCTTTCGTATTTATGTATTGGCTTTTGCAAATTATTATTAATCACAACGATTTTAATATAGTACTGTTTGTAACCACTTTTCACTGCTTTAATATAGCATAATGTCAGCTTTGTATGCGCGGTGTAGCTTACATAGTCGTGTGATAAATATATATTATACCTTAGGTTTTTGTAAAATATTAAAATAGAAACTATTTAATGTTAAATGCTTTTATTCGTGTAACTAACTGTCAATTATAGGAATGTGAAATAACTATTCAGTGTACTTGTGTAGTATCTTATCTGATTGATAAGATAACATTGAAAAGAACCAGAAAAATAAACACCAAGAGAAAGAAAAATGCAAGGAAATCTACTACTGACCCTCAAAGCTATCAAAAAGTGTCAAACAACCAAACAGAACCTCGAGAAGAAATAAAATATATGAATTTCATCTACAAGATGGCATGAAGACAAATCAAAGGTCAAGCCAAGCAAAAAAATTCCTGGAACATTTAAACTTACAAGAATGTTTGAATATGCATAATCTTCATGAATATGTATTTAACCAATGTAATTAAAAAGTATATAAAAAATTGTTTTAATCTAATCGATGTGCTTCTGGCAGTTTGCCAAGCACCTCAGCACTGTGTACTGTCCCCTTTATCCCTCATTAACCTTTAAAAAAATTTAGAGTGAACCCTGTTTCTCATGTTTCAGAAAGGAATTTGTTTGTTTTTTTCATGTATTTTTCAAAGAACAGTTTTCCTGCCAGTCAGAAGAACAGTTAGCTATCCGAGGACATGTTTGCAACCTAACCAGCCCAGATAAAAAGTTTCAATTTATAAGTGGAACTTAAAGTATAACCCATAAAACCGAGCCACTGTCTCCCTTAACATATTTTAAAGGGACAGAGAAAATTATTTCACCTGGAAAGAACTTGTGCAAATGCCTTCTCATCATTTCTATTCAAATGAAGACAGGTTTAAGACAAAGCCATTTGCTTGACCCTGCTGTATGGTGTATCAGACCAAAAAAAAAAAAAAAGAAAAAAGAAAAAAGAAAAAATATATGAAGTGAAATAATTTAAATAACTCTCTTCATTTAAAGCATCACTTATGCTAAAGGCATATTCTACCAGTTGAAGAGTTAATATTAGAGCTCACATCAGATTTGTTATGGGTCCTGATGTTCTGTGAAGAAGCATTAAGGCCACTGAGGCATGCAATATGTGTGATATGTATTTCGGAGACTAACAGTTAAAATTTGCTTATCTGAATATTCACGGCCTTCAGTTACACAGGAGATTATCATATAGTGAATATTTGTATAAAAACCCACTTGAATAGAGCCTGACATAAGTAGGCTTGAACTGCATACACACAATCAAATGCATGAATCTAAAATACACACTACATGATTGGTCTATGACAGAGAACATGAGTTTTATAGTCTATATAAACTACAGATTTAATTAATTTTTTAAATGTTGTAGTTGGGAAAGCTTTCATTGGCTGGCAGATATCACTGCTTAGAATTACTTGTTAAGTTTCCATCTAGCAGCCAAAACAAATAAGGACCAAAGCACTATTGTCACGGGCAATGCACAAACTTGCAAGAGACTCCACAGCTTGCTGACTCCAGCATTCTGCTTGCAAAGTACCCTTGGACTTTTCCTGTTTCCATGACTGGACTGCAGCTGACACTCCCAGACATGTTTCTGACCTTATGGGTTAGAATAAAAGGGCTGACTAGTAAACATGACACTGTTGTGGATGTTTGCTACAGGCCATCTGATCAGGAGGAAGTGGATAAGGACTTCTACAGACAGCAAAAAGCAGCCTCAAAGTCACAGCTGCTGGTTTATGTGGGGGACTTGAACTACCCTGACAACTGCTGGAGAAGCTACGTCATGAAGCACAAACAGTCCAGGAGGTTCCTGGAAAGTATTGATGACAACTTCCTGTCACAGGTAGTGAAGGATCCCACAAGGAATGGTGTGCTGCTTGGCCTTAAACTAACAAACAGGGAAGGCCTTGTTGGAGAGGTGAAGGTTGGGGGCAGCCTTGGTTGCAGTGACCATGAGATTGTGGAGTTCAGTATCAGGCAAGGAGGAAGCAAGACAAGATTGTAATCATGGACATGGGCAAGAGACCTTCATGGATGAATAAGGAACTCCTATAATTGCTCAAGCACAAGCAGGAAATACACAGGAGATGGAAGCAGGGTCAGGCCATTTGGAATGAATATAGAGAGGCTGTCAGAGTAAGTAGAAATGAGACAAGGTAGGCCAAGGCCCATCTGGAATTAAATACAGCTAAGGATGTGAAGGACAACAAGAAGGCTTCTTGTTACTGAATGACTTCATTAGTCTTCACAAACAAGACCAGCCCTCAGACATCTTTCCCCAGAAGACCAGTGAAAAGGAATAGTGTAAGGAAGACTTCCCCTCAATCAAGGAGGACTGGGTAAGAGAACACCCAGGCAAGTTTGACATCCACAAGACCATGGCCCCTGATGGGATGCATCCACAAATGCTGAGAGAGATGGTGGACATCATAGCAAGGCCACTCACAATCATCTTTGAATAGTTGTGGCAGTCAGGAGAGATGCCTGAGGACTGGAAGAAAGCAAATATCACCTTGATTTTCAAAAAAGGGCAGAAAGGAGGACCTAGGGAACTACTGGCCAATCGACCTCACCTCAATCCCTGGAAAGGTGATGGAACACCTCACTCTGGAGGCCATTTCTATCTACATGGATGACAAGAAGGTGATTAGGAATATTCAGCATGGATTCACCAAAGGGAAATCCGGTTTGACTAACCTGATTGCCTTCTACAATGAAACAGCTATGTGGATGGATGAGGAGAGAGCGGTGAATATTGTCTACCTCGACTTCAGCAAGGCTTTCAACACTCTCTCACAACATCCTCATAGGAAAACTATGGAAGTGCAGACTGGATGAGTGGACAGTGAGGTAGATTGAGAGCTGGCTGAATGACAGATCCCAGAGGGTTGCAATCAGTGGCAATGAATCTAGATGAAGACCTGTCATTAGTGCTGTCCACAAGATTCAATACTGCACCCAGTATTGTTTAACTTATTAATCAATGACTTGGATGAAGGGGTAGATGCCTCTGTCAGAAAAGGAAATGTTATGGTTCACTGTGAAGTCAAACGGCGCTGTGCCAAGACAGAGACACGTGCACTCTGTGACCATGCAACAAAAAGCACCTTTATTGTTCAGAACTGCTGCTTAAATAACCTCCTTAATGTTCCTTGGCAAGCACTTGTAATTGGTCTAAGTTCAGGCTGTCAAGCCCTCTGAACAATAGCCTCCGCAGCCCAGGCTGAAACACATAGGTCCGAATCCCTGTCTGTTTCCAAATTTGCCTGTTTGTCACTGTTCCCTGGAGGACTACTTGTCCCATCAGGCTGCTTCTCCCTATATGGAGAACCGATTTGCCCAGCAACAAGCAAGCTTGTACTGTGACAGTTCATGGCTTTGATGCCAAACTGATTTCTGCCTTTTTGCTTTTATATATTCTTTATATTCTTTATATATATTTGCAGCTTTGTAGCCTATTATTCTATAACTACATAGATTCGTAGCCAGTATTTTACCTACTCTATTGGACAGAAAGACAAAACACATGCCTAAAGGCTCCAAATCTAATCTTGCTTCCTCTGGGAACCAGTGTTAAAACCATCTTCACAGGACACTTGCTCATTGTAATAAATGATAAATTATTCGTGTTAATCATAGAAGTTTTGGAGTTTGTATAAAACAGAACACTTAAAATAAGAAAACAACATGGACCTAGATAAAGGGAAATATATGATGAAACCCACTCTGTTTAAATCCGCCTGTTATGAATTTTGTATATTAAATATTGTGTACCAGTTTGTAAAAGAAAAAAAGGGCTTTCCACAGTCTGAAAGGTTTTTTTTCAGAATGAGATTTCCTGCCTTTGTGTAATCAATCGCAAACTATCTGCTAAAGATCAGGCTTCCTACTTCTCCTGCTTTTTATCTACCAAGACCAGATGGTTACATGACCAATTGTCCGAAGAGCTGTCCCACAGAAGTTTGGAAATTTCTTTGACCACCACTGCTTACCTTGCAGAATTACTACAACAAAACAATAACAATTATTGATTACTACAAGGAAAACCATACTATAAAAAGGGAGCTGCAAACCAAGTTCGATGGAAGCGTGGAGTGGGCAGTGACCCCTCACGTTTTCCGCAGCGCGCTGCTTGCTCTGTCTATATAAAATAAAGCAATCTATATTTTGCTGAATATCGAGACTTTGTTTCTAATTTATAACAATTTTGGTGCCAAAATCCAGGAGGTCTTTGGAGCCCTGGGAGGCACTCCGATTTCAGGGAGGCGCGCCCAACTTTTGTGGCCCCGGTTCGTCAGTGTTCTCAGGACCCAATGACCTCACAATATAGACAGAGCAAGGAAAGAGCTCCCCGGAAGACCGTGGCAAAATCACCTGTAATTCTCATGCACGAAGACTCAGACAGGTGCATCGAAGCTGTAAGTAATTGTCTGGTTTGGTGGAGGTGACTGTGTGTTTGCCTGAATGAGACGTGGATTTACCACGAAGCGAGTGTGGGGTCCTTCTAATCGTGGTTCTGGTATCCCACGAGGGACCCAGACGGTGAACGGACAAAGCGAGTGACGGGAGGCTGCTTTTTTTCATCCTAGTCCAGGCAGAGAGGCTGGGTCCTTCTAATCCCAGCCCAGGCAGAGGTGGATCCCGGGGGGGAGAAGATGTGAAAACAAGCAGAGAGCAACACATAAGTCACGGGGGAAGAGGGAAAAAGCTGCTTTTTCCCATCCCAAGCCCTGGAAGAGACTAGGAATTGCTTCCCATTCTGACCCAAGGAGAGGCAGGGTTCACGTGGAACATAAGGGGGAGCACAAATACCTCAGGACAGTCCCTCGAGGTAAAATGGGACAACGAAACAGTAAGGTTTTAAGTCCAAATAATTCACAAAGGGGTCCAAGTTCCTGTGATCCACAAAGAAATGAAGATAAGACCAGTAGGTTACCAGAAATACCACTGGGTAGCCCTTTGGGAGTAATATTAAGACGTTGGGACACAAGGGAATTATACAGAGGGAAAAGTAAAGAAAAATTGATTCACTACTGTATGATAGAGTAGACTAAGGAAATGATCCGCAGAGATAATCTTTACTGGCCCATGTTCGGATCATTTGAGGGTTGGATTTGTCAAGCATTAAATACATATGTTGCTTGTAAAGAACCATTTAACAGAGAGGAATCTGACTATGCTGCTCTATGGACGGAACAACATAAACCATTCTCGATATATACTTTAAAGGAAAAAGAGGATGAGGATTAAAAAAAGGTTTCTTGGGAACCCCATGATAATCTCCCACCTCCGTATAATACAGATAATACAGGAGACCCCCCCAATGCCCCCACTCCCTCTCCTCCTGCTGCTCCAATAGCTCAAAGAAATCGTTGGAGTAGAAGAAATGCCAGGAGAGATAGTATCACCAGAGAGGAGGGAGATAATGACGCAGAGGCTCGCCTTTACCCCCTGAGGGAAATCCCATTAGCAGGACAACAGGCTGGATTCATTAGATTTGTAAATGTTCCTTTGAATACAGGGGAGGTAAGAAACTTTAAAAAAGAGATGGGAAAATTATTGGAAGATCCTCTAGGGGTATCGGACAGACTAGATCAATTCCTTGGGCCAAGTATGCATACTTGGATGGAATTACAATCTATATTAAGTATCCTATTCACCACAGAAGAACAGGAAATAATCAGACAGGCTGGAATGAGGGTATGGGACCAGGAGCATCAAATTGGACCTAGGGGAGACCAGAAATAGCCATTAAATAATCCTAATTGGGATAATAAAAATGATGCCCATCGCCAGAATATGATGGACTTAAGATGGATACTTGTTAAAGGTATCTGAGAATCAGTTCCCAAAGGACAAAATATTAATAAAGCCTTTAGTGAACAACAAAGAAAAGATGAATCCCCAACCGACTGGTTGGAGCGGCTGAGGAAAGATCTCCAAATGTACTCCGGGAGAGACTCTGACACACAAGTGGGTAAAGCACTCCTCAAAACCCAATTTGTTCCTCGATCATGGGGAAGTATTAGAAAGAAATATGAAAATTTAGATGATTGGCAGGATCGGGGTTTACAAGAATTGCTAAGAGAAGCCCAAAAGGTTTATGTAAGGAGGGATGAAGAGAAGCAGAAAGCAAAAGCTAAAATTTTTATAGCTGCGGTTCGTGAAACAGAAAGAAACCCAGCAGAAAGGGGGAGGGAAATCATGGAAACCCCCACGGAATCAAGGAAATGAGGCAGGAAATAATTCACTGAGGCGAACCTGCTTTTACTGTAACAAGAAGGGTCATATAAAGAAAAATCGTAAAGAGCGGATATGGAATGAGAAAATGTTCCAGGAGGATGAATAGGGGTGTCAGGGGCTTTATCTATTGGGGACTATACCATCTGAAGAGCCCTTGATAAAATTAAAAATTGGTCCCCAGGGACAGGAGGTGGAATTTTTAGTAGATACAGGAGCCGAAAAATCCGCAATAAAACACCTACCAAAAGGGTGTAAACCTAGTAGAAAAACAGCACTCGTGGTTGGAGCAAACGGTGAACCATTTTGGGTCCCAATTATTAAAAATGTGCAAATTGAGCCCCAGGGCAAAATTGAATTAAAAGATCTGCTGTTACTGCCAGAGGCAGAAAATAATTTATTAGGGCGGGATTTAATAATAGCATTGTATTTGAAAATTGAAGTATCCCAAGACAACTAAAAATTTTTGCTTCAACCCAAAAGGATGAGGAGCAAATATGTCCTGAGATGTGGTACACCCCTGGGGAAATAGGGAACTTAAAAATGAAACCTATCAAAGTGAAAATCACTGATCCTGATCTGCCTATCCGAGTTCGTGAAAAATTTGAAGGCAGAACACGAATCAATGTGATAAAAAAAAAAAGAAGTGGGGAAATTGTGATAATTGATAAATTATTCGTGTTAATCATAGAAGTTTTGGAGTTTGTAGAAACCAGAACACTTAAAATAAGAAAAGAACATGGACCTAGATAAAGGGAAATATATGATGAAACCCACTCTGTTTAAATCCCCCTGTTATGAATTTTGTATATTAAATATTGTGTACCAGTTTGTAAAAGAAAAAAAGGGCTTTCCACAGTCTGAAAGGTTTTTTTTCAGAATCAGATTTCCTGCCTTTGTGTAATCAATCGCAAACTATCTGCTAAAGATCAGGCTTCCTACTTCTCCTGCTTTTTATCTACCAAGACCAGATGGTTACATGACCAATTGTCCGAAGAGCTGTCCCACAGAAGTTTGGAAATTTCTTTGACCACCACTGCTTACCTTGCAGAATTACTACAACAAAACAATAACAATTATTGATTACTACAAGGAAAACCATACTATAAAAAGGGAGCTGCAAACCAAGTTCGATGGAAGCGTGGAGTGGGCGGTGACCCCTCACGTTTTCCACAGCGCGCTGCTTGCTCTGTCTATATAAATTAAGCCAATCTAAATTTTGCTAAATATCGAGACTTTGTTTCTCATTTATAACATCATAAAGTTCATTTAGTGTCTAAATGGGAGGTTTAAGGAAAGGGTCGAACCTGGAAGGCTCATCACCTGTCTCTAATTGGGGATTCTTGTCAGTTATGCTAATTTGCTAAACTTATAAAATTGTGCCAGCTTTATGTTATGGTGTGCAACTTCGGCGCATTTTCGGTGTGTATTTCAGCATGTTGTAGACCAGAAAGGATCCTTATAAAAGTATCACCTAACTGTGTGTGACTCTGTGATTTTAGGACCAGGAAAAGACATCAGCTTAAACATTGTGTTGGGGGTTTGGTTCTTTCCTTTTGTTACTTTTTACTTAGGGAATTTTGTCCCATAAATTGCTAGGAAACAGTAATGACTTAGTTCTTAGGAAAAACAAAAGAAGTGGACAAGCTCAGGGGAGGAGGGCATCTGGCTGCACTTCTCTTATCTGAGGGTTTCTCACGGAGGGGCAGAGATACCAGGAGAACTGGATTGGTAAAAGACGGGGCTGGGGCAGCTGCTAGCTCTCTGTCTCAGCTTCGGAGATCTGCCACTTGGGGGAGAGAACTCGCTGCTGCCTCTGTAGCCCAGCCCGGTCCTGCTTCTTCTGTTATGGGGTGAGCCTCTGCTCATGAGAGCAGCCACTGAACTGGGGCCTTATTAAGACCTACCTCACTAAAAGAGGGACTTTTCACCATCTGCTTGGGTGCCCAGGATCCTGAGCCTACCTCTTCCTGCCCTGCTCGTAGCCAGGCTGCCACTGCCCTGCTCACGCTACTTCTTTGGCACTGCTCTAAGCTTTCGCTACACTGTAGCCTAGCGCCCCCTGCCTGCTTGCCGAGACGTCCCGTGGTTCCACCTAAAACCGAGGAGCTTCTGATACATCTCGTCCACCACCCCGAGATTTTTGCTCATTCCTGCCGATCCAGCTTGCTGCTTCTGAGAGTCCTGCTGGGGCACTGGGATCGAATGCCCCTGGGGTGTTTGTGAAGCAAGCCTTTCTTCCATCCCTTCTCGTCTTTGGTAAAGTCCGCCGTTACTGCGTGCTCCCTGAACTCGCACCACAGTGCCTCCTGCAGCTGTGGGGGGGAATCATCCCACCTGCCCTGCCCACAGGGGGCCACCAGTGCCCCTGCCGGCTGTGACCATCACTACACCAAAGGGGAAAGTGCCTGCGACTGAGAAGGCCCTTAATGTGTTTGTGGTTCTGTTTGTTGTAACTGCCATAGTTATTGTTGTTTTTTTGCCTGATTATACATACTAGTAAAGAACTGTTATTCCTATCTTCATACCTTTGTCTTAGAGCCCCTTAAGCCGAACATTATGATAATTTGGAAGGGGTTTACATTTTCCATTCCAAGAGAGGGTCCTGCATTGTTATAAAGGACTTTTGTCCATTATAGCAAAACTGTATAAAGAAATTGCACCACTGACACCCACCCCACTCTGAATATGCCTCCTGTCTGGAACCTTGGAATGAGTTAAGCCGCCTAAGGGAACTTAAGTGAAAGTAGACACTTGTTCAATCATCTCAGGTCTGCGAAGAAGCAGGTAAGGCTGGTGTGGAAGAATGCATCCATGGGAGGTCATAGCCACAGGCTTATCTGCTGAGGCCAGGTTTGCACAGATTCTCCCCCAACAAAAGGGGGAGGAGGAGAGTTTTGGGTGTGTGGCATAACTTCTTGTCAGAGACAGTGAACACCCATCCTCCTTTACACAAACTCAGCTGTAACAACACAACTACCCCCCCCCACCCCCCCGGAAGGGCTCATCCATGGGACATTCACATGAGAGGCAGCTGAACGGGGTGCCATAATCCATCGAACCTCCCCCCCACCAAAGTGTTCCCCAGACTCATTCCTGAGGCCTTGCACCAGATGACTGCACATGATACAACTGATCAAGTCTGTCGCAGGAAACAGTGTCAAACTTGCTCCCCTTCTCAGCGGAGGTACCTGAGTGTTTGTTGCAACCCAATACCAGAGGTATACGGAATGCTTTAACCCTTCCCCCCATCCTATTGGCAGAAAGCCAAATTCCCCTCTGACCCTTTCCTAGAAAAGACCGTTATCTGAGCTTTTCTTCCTCTTTTTGCCCTGGGACCACCATGAAATAAACTACAAACTTTAGGATAGGCAAGGAGCCTCTTTTGAACCTTTGTTTATCCCATGCTGTGCATAGCTCCTTCTTAAAAACTAACATAGTAAATAGCTAGGAAAGAGTTACAGCTTACAGCAGTTGACGCCCAACGTAGGGCCTGACATTAAGAGCCTACAGGTAGCTATAATCCCATTTTTAGGGATTTATTACGCTAGTTGGCTCAATCAACTACCCCCCACGCTTGGCAGCTGTTTTTTAACCAGCCCCAGGCAGGGAGGATTGATTCGAGAACTCTACTCTAGCGCCAGAGAGAGCCAGCTCAAGGATAAACACATTTCACGAATCACACAACAGCCGAGGTCCGCAGGACAGGTAAAAGTCCCTCGCAGGAGGTGGTGACTCCAAAATTTGCCCCTAGTGGCGGAGAGGGGGCGGGTGCTAGGATCCTGCGGCGCAGCGGCAGCAGCAGCAGCAGCATTTCTGGCGGAGCGGCTCCCCGCTGCTGCGCCCGGGACCACAAAATAAATCCTGCTCAAACCAGCGCAGCTAGCGGCTCCCGGAGGGCCCCCCCCCCAGAGGCAGCGCAAGGGGACAGGGCTACCCCGAAGCCGGCACGGCCAGTGGAACGCGGGCCACGAGTTCGGGGCTGTGTCATCCCGACCACGGAAATCCCCGCATTCCCTTTTCTTCCATTTTCTTTTTAATTAGGGTCAGAAAATGTCGTTTTTGTTGTGTGAATATTGTGTGGAGGTATAGGATATTGTGCAGACTGCTTTTAAGACATCACAATGGGAGCACAGTTGTCTGCACATCAAAAGAGTGTATTTTCTCAGATTAAAGAAATTTTAAATGCCGATAAAATTACAGTTTCTAAAAAACTGTCAAAGCAATTTGTCTGTTGGCTGTTTTTTGAAATTCCATACTGCAAATTACAAAATATAAATTCAGTTTTATTTTAGGATAATGTAGGAAATTTATTAACATTTAAAGTAGAAAAATGTGATCCTACTGCTGGTATATTTCTTCCAATATTCTTACAAGTTCGCAAATGCTTATTAGAAACAGAGAACAAAAGACAGCCACAGATAAATCCTTTGAAATACCCCCCAATCTAGTCCAAATTCCCCTGTCCCTGAAAAACAACGAGAAACAAGAGATACCTCAGGAAACTACTAAGTTCCCCCCCCCCCTCATATACCCAAGCTCTGAAAATTCTGAAAAATCCTCTCTCTACCCATCTCTTTCGCGCATTTTACCTCAAGGGCACTGTGGTGATAGTTCGGAAAGTAACTTTCCTTTTTCTCACAGTGGGGACCACATGGTCTACGGCAGCAGCCATATTTCAACTTCTTCATCCCATAACCCCTTCTTCTCTTCAATTCCCTTCCCTGCCCCCTTCCCTTTCCCCTCTCATAACCCGTTTCTCCTCCCCTGTAACCCTACACCCACAGGTTCCCTGAGTCACCTCTTCCCGGCTCAAGTTACAGATACCAATCCTCCTAGCTATAGCAGGGGCCAGGGAGAGAGTTATAACCCAGCGGCTGCAAGAAATGGGGGAGGGGAAACTTAGTCTAACAGCAGCTGGGAAACACACGCTGTCCCTGCAGTAAGGGAGAATGCACAATCTCCCAGGCTAATATATAAAGACATACCTAGCCTTGAAGCTCAGACCTTAGAAGAAGACTATATACCACCAGCTGCTCCTGTACTCTATGTTGGTAAGAGAAATGGCAAGAGAAATTACCAGCCTCTATCATACCACGATAAAAAGGAAATTTGCAAAGAACAAAGAGAATTTGGTAGAAGCAGTGAAATTTTTAAAAGCATGATGAAAGCAACTTTTACTTCAAATGAAATGATACTTCACGATTTAAAATATCTTTTCAGATGTTTGCTAACTCCCTCAGAATATGATTTATAGTTTATTATTTGGAAACGTTCTTTAATGGTTCTTTTAACAGAGCTTCACCAAAGCCCTGACAATTCCAAAGATTCTGAAGATAATGATATTACACTTGATCATTTATGTGGTAAAAGAAATTGGCATTGCCCTGAAAAACAAACTCGAGTATTATCCAAATTTGTTTTAGATAAAATTTACAATATAGCCGAAAAAGCTTTTAATAAATTACCAATGGTTGAAGCAACTGGTAGTTATATTAAACAATATAATTCTGAGAATTTTTTAAGATTCGTAGATCGTCTGCGCACACAGGTGGAAAGACAAGTGCACGACCCAGCAACCCAGGCAGAATTGATAAAAGAGATGGCAAAAAAAAAAAGCCAATGAAGCATGTCACAGAGTTATTCTAAGTCTTCCTATGTATCCTGAACCAACCCTAGCACAAATGATAGAAGCCTGCACCAGTGAAGCAGAACTGTTCAGTGCACCAGAAAGGAATCCAAGGCCAGCATCATCCAAGCCTGCAGCAGCTGAAACACCACGAGCGAAGAATCTACCAGTGCCACCTGAACAGCTGCCGCATATCACCTGCTTCCAGTGTAAAAAGCAAGGACATTTCGCTAGGGAATGCCCTCTTAACCAGAAACAAAAGAAGTCCAACAAACTAAAAAACTAAGTTTACAGCGTGTGCCCGCTTTAACACCATAACGCGCAAAGATATAAATACTGCAGGCACTACTCTGGCAAAAGCCTGTCTCTTAAAAACAAAGGGGGAGGATGGGATAAAAAGTGTGGGTATACAAAACAAATTAAATGTCAAATGTTCTATTAACTAGGTCTGGCAGCCTTGTGGTCATTTCAGGCTGGAGACTACCAAAGGTTTTCATTTCAGGTCTACTGATTGGACAATTATTACAGTGGACCTGTCAAGCAGCCTAGTAGACGTGACCATATTTCACATGGAAATGGAGAGTGAGTATTTTGTTGTTGGAGACAGAGCACACACACCCTTAGAAATTGAAGTAGCTCCCATGATCATGAAAGGAAAAATATCCTGCCTCATAATACTAGCACGCTGTTCTCAGCCACCATTCTACCTGGGCGAAGGGCAAATCTTAGCCCAGGCCATTCCCATTCCAGCGGAGGTCACAGCAGATAGAAAATCACCTGAGGACTACTGGGTAGAAACGGTGGGTGCAGAAAAACCTTCTTTGGCATGCAATCTAACACATGGATCAGATCATCTCCATGTGGAAGGGGTGCTTGATACAGGGGCAGATGTGATGATCATACCCGAAAGGATATGGCCGTCACACTGGGAACTGCAACCTGTGGCTGGAAAAATTCAAGGTATAGGGGAATTAAATTGGCAAAAATATCAAAAAGCATCGTGCAAATTGAGAGGCCAGATGGAAAATTGGCTAGTGTCCGTCCATTTGTTATAGATTACAAGTGTCCCTTATGGGGGAGAGACACCACGTCCCAGTCGGGAATTAAATTGATTATCCCTAAAATTCCTCGGGATTTTTAGAACTGGTCAGTGTGGAGTGCCCTGCCCAGAAATTAACGTGGCTGAATGACACTCCAATTTGGGTAGCACAGTGGTCAATGAAAAAGGAAAAGTTCAAGGGGCTTGAGGAACTTGTGGAAGAGCAATTGGCAAAAAACCACATTGAAGAAACAACAAGCCCTTGGAATTCTCCAGTCTTTGTAATAAAGAAACCCAGGAAGGACAAGTGGAGATTGTTACATGACCTCAGAGAAATAAACAAAGTAATTCAAGACATGGTTTCTCCTCAACCTGGGATGTCATCCCCAATGATGTTACCTCGAGATTGGCAGTTGGCTGTATTAGACATCAAAGATTGTTTTTTCCAAATCCCCCTACACCCTGAAGATGCCCCAAGGTTTGCCTTCTCAGTTCCCTCCATAAATTGAGAAGCCCCAATGAAGTAGTACCACTGGAAAGTACTACCACAAGGCATGAAGTGCAGTCCTTCCATCTGCCAGTAGCACGTAGTCTCATAGCTCTCCCCCATGCGTGCGCAGAGAAGGGAAGCTATAATCTTAGATTGCATTGATGATGTGCTTGTGTGTGCTGCCAATAATCTGATAATCCAACACACACTTGACCTAGTGGTTAAAGTTTTAACCTCTGCTAGATTTCAATTGCAGGAAGACAAAGTTCAGAGGATGCCGCCTTGGAAGTATCTGGGCTTGGAGATTACTGCACGGACTATAGTCCCACAAAAATTAGAAATCAATTGTAATGCCAAAACCCTAGCAAATCTCCATTCCCTGTGTGGGTCTTTAAACTGGGTAAGGCCCTGGCTAGGCCTCATTAATGAGCACGTACAACCCCTTTTTAATTTATTGAAAGGGGAAAGAGAGCTATTTTCTCCCAGGGAACTGACCCCAGAGGCAAAAACTGCAATCGAAAAGGTACAAAAAGCTTTGGCAGAGAGGCAGGCTCACTGTTATCAACCCGAGCTGCCTTTCAAATTTATTGTTTTGGGAAAACTGCCACACCTGCACGGTCTAATATTCCAGTGGATCGAGGGGCAGAGAGACTAAGTCTTAATCAAAGAATGGGTCTTCCTCTCCCATCAAAGATCCAAAACCATCACTCAGCCACAAGAGCTGATGCCTCAGTTGATTCAGAAGGTAATGATGAGACTGCGTGAGCTGGCTGGTTGTGACTTTGCATGCTTCACCTCTCAGTCAAACTTTCTGAGGAGGGAAGGAACTCTCCTGAAAGGCTGACCAAAGAGATATTTGAGCACTTGCTCCAGAGCAATGCCAGCCTCCAAATATCTCTAGACAGCTACAATGGACAAATATCAGTCCACGGCCCCGCTCATAAGTTGTTCAAAGAGGAATTCCACCTCATTCCTCGTGAGGAGTCGGAGACCACTCGATGCTCTCACAGTGTTCACAGATGCATCAGGGGCCTCTCATAAGTCGTTGATGACTTGGAGAAATCCACAGACTCAACACTGGGAAGCTGATGTTGAGTTTGTGGAGGGATCGCCTCAGATAGCCGATCTGGCTGCAGTTGTGAGAGCCTTTGAGAAGTTCTCAGAGCCATTTAACTTGGCAACTGACTCGGCTTATATTGCTGGAGTGGTGTCTAGAGCGGAGCAGGCAGTTCTCAAAGATATTGATAATGAGCATCTCTTCAGGCTGCTCTCAAAACTAATCTATTTAGTTTCACATAGAGAACATCCCTTCTATGTGATGCATGTTTGATCACATACCAAGTTGCCAGGAGAAATCGCACAAGGGAATAGAGTGGCAGATTCCCTTGCAGCCCCAGCTGAGAAAGCATGCCTCCCTGACATTTTTCAACAGGCAAAACTGAGCCACCAGCAATACCACCAGAATGCTCCAGGTCTGGTCCGTCAGTTCTAGGTAACATGGAGTCAGGGTCGAGCCATTGTGGCCACCTGTTCCAGCTGCCAGCTCCAGGCCATGCCATCACTGGTATGGGGGTTAATCCCCGAGGTGTTGGCAGCTGCGAAGTGTGGCAGACAGATATCACACACATTCCCAGTTTCGGACACCTCAAATGTAAGCATTGACACATATTCAGGTGCAGTTTATGCCTCTGCCCATGCAGGAGAAAGGGCTGTGCATGCCAAGCAACACTTAGTACAAGCCTTTTCAGTGTTGGGGATCCCTAGGGAAATCAAAACTGATAATGGCCCAACGTACACATCCAAGGAGTTCCTGGAATTTGCCCAGCAGTGGGGAGTGGAACATAAAACTGGCATCCTCCACTCCCCCACAGGCCAAGCTGTGATTGAGCGTGCCCACCAGATGCTCAAACAGGTCCTGGCTAGATAGTGCAGTTCAACTGTGTGGATGTCTCCACAGCAAAAGCTCTGTAAAACCCTGTTCACTATCAATTTCTTGAGTTGTTCATTCGAAAACATGAGTCCTCCTGTGGTACGTCCCTTTAACAGCAGTAAACAGTTCAAATTGTCTCAGCATCCACCAGTTTTAATTAGGGACACAGAAACATGGGAAACCAAAGGTCCCTATGAGCTTGTTACCTGTGGTCGTGGTTATGCATGCATATCCACTCCCTCAGGCCCTCGGTGGATTCCCCAGAAGTGGGTCAAACCTTTTGCTCCGAAAAATCCAGCTCCAGCAGATGGAGATGAGAAGCAAGTAACCATTGCTTCGAAAAGAAGACGCTGCCAGAAGGAAGAGAAAAAAATCTTCATAAAGGACTACATTCCGGAAGACAAAGACTTTTAAAGGGTTTTTAAATGCTTGTTTTTCCTTTTAGAGAAAACCTACCCTCCACTCAACCCTGTGACAGTTTTGTAGAGAATTCATGGCCAAAAACTGGTGTAATATTTTAAACCGTATTGCAATAGACACCCCAACTTATTCAAGTCCCAAAAGTCTCCCAAAGGGATTGTTTTTAATTTGTGGAGAGCGGGCATGGGCAGGGATTCCTTCTCAGCTTTTAGGAGGGCCATGTACCTTCGGGCGGTTGTCCCTGTTAGCACCCAACAAAACCTTAATTAGTGACTGGACTCACAAGAACAAATCGGCTGACAAAATACAAAAGAGAAGTGCTGACAATTTGGATCCAAACTGGAATGCTGATATTTTCCATTGGGCCAAATAAAAAAGAATAGCTGTGTCCATGTTTCTTCCGTGGGTCACAGCAGCCAAAGCTCTAGGTGAATTAGGCCACCTAGAGTGTTGGATTGTAAAACAGGCAAACTTAACATCAACCGCCATCAGTTCCCTCCTAGAAGATGAGGAAATTACCAGGCAGGCCACACTCCAATATCGTGCTGCTGTAGATTTTCTTCTGCTACTGCATG
Source organism: Luscinia megarhynchos (assembly GCA_034336665.1). Taxonomy (NCBI): domain Eukaryota; kingdom Metazoa; phylum Chordata; class Aves; order Passeriformes; family Muscicapidae; genus Luscinia; species Luscinia megarhynchos. The sequence goes on from JAPFBE010000033.1 coordinate 64,114, forward strand.
GACATGAATGCCTGGAATTTGAAGGACTTTGCTGCATGAATCTGACCTCAAAAGCTCCTAACGTCCACGCTGCCCTTCGAAACATAAATAGCCTTATTGGACAAGTGAAGCAAAAATAAAAAAATTGGTTCAATAAACTGTTCAAAGGCTGGTGGTCCTCAGGGTGTTGGACTTCTATAGTTAAAACAATTTTGTTATTCTTTATTATTCTTTTCCTTGTAACAATCGCGTTTGGGATCCTACGTCACTTAGTTTTCAAAGCTATTAATAGTATCATTCCTTCTACCTCCATAGTCAATCACATAGAAATAAAAAACATAAAACAATCTAATTCTCCCACCAATTACAAATGGTGGGCAAAATCATAATTCGAGTCAAAATAAATCTAATATCTTTCCCCCACTTATTAAACAGAAAACGAGGAGATGTTGTAACCCAATACCAGAGGTATAAGGAATGCTTTAACCCTTCCCCCCTCTCCCCATCCTATTGGCAGAAAGCCAAATTCCCCTCTGACCCTTTCCTAGAAAAGACCGTTATCTGAGCTTTTCTTCCTCTTTTTGCCCTGGGACCACCATGAAATAAACTACAAACTTTAAGTTAGGCAAGGAGCCTCTTTTGAACCTTTGTTTATCCCATGCTGTGCCTAGCTCCTTCTTAAAAACTAGCATAGTAAATAGCTAGGAAAGAGTTAAAGCTTACAGCAGGTGTTTCCACCTGGTCCAAATGTATATTAATCCATTGAATTCTATGGTTTTTTGGAGGGACCCTTACCACCAAGAATACCAGATGGAGAGGATCAACAAGGCACCTTTGGGATCCATGGAGTGGTGATATTTTCTACTTAATCTGTCTCTGTCCTTTTTCTATCCCCCCCATCTCTTTTTCAATTTCTTTCTTCCTTTCTCTTTCTCTCTCATTTACTATTAAATAAAATAATCTTATCTCTTTCCAACTTTTCTCTACTTTTCCTCTTTCTTTCACTTTGCCTCTTTTACCATTAATAAAGTAAAAAAACCCATTTTTTTGTTACCAACATATAACCTCGTTTGAGTTTAAATCTAGTTTTGGGGAATATTCTAACCTGAAGTTTTTTCTGCAATTCACAAAGAGCTGTTTTGCTCCTCTATAATTAAGCAGATTGCAACAGCCTCATAAGTAAGTTTGCTGACAACACAAAGCTGGGATGAGTGTCCCATATCCTAGAGTGCTGTGCTGCCATTTATTGGGATTTTACAGGTGGGAGACATGGGCAGAGAGGAACCTTCTGAAATTCAACAAAGGCAAATGCAGGGGCCTGCACCTGGGGAAGAATAACCCCTGGCACCAGTGCAGGTTAGGGGTGTGTCCTGGGTTGATGATTTGACTGACTCCTCACCCTGCCCCCCTTGGCCATGAAGCTGTCTGCTCCCGGGGGAGGGGCCGCCTGGGCTCTGCTCTGCGGAATGGCCTTGGTTTGCCGCGGGCTTGGCTTGGGGGGGGTGCTCGCACGGCTGCGCGCTTGGCTCTGGCTGCTGCTGCGGGTGGCTATCGCTGCTGTGGTGGTGGCTCGTGGCCTGGTTTGTTAGTTAGCTGTTTTTTGCTTGATTTTCTTTTTTACTTTATATTGCTTGAATTATTTGGTTTAGCTCGCTGCTGTTTAAGGCTTGCTGGCTATTCCGGCTGTTTTTTCCTTTCTCTCTCTCCCCCTCTCCCTTCTCCCCCTCACCCCCCAGGATTCAGCACCAGCTCCGGAGGAACCCTGCGGCCTGCCTCTGGACACCGGCCAGAGAAGCGTTTCGCCCTTCTAGTGAAGATCGAAGCGTCCAAGTTTCTCTCTCTTTCGGTGAAAACTTTTTTGTCATCTGGGTCTGTGCTGGGAAGTGTTCCTTTTGTATGTGTTAATAAATAGGTTTTTTTTCCACTTTTCCCCCCGAGTGAAATTTTTTTCTTAAGTCCAGTGGGATAAAGAGTTTGGGGTTTATTTCCTGGGAAGCTCTTCTGGGGGTTTTTTCCCTAAGTTTGTCCAAACTTGGACATTTCTTATTTGGTGGCCCGTACGGGGAGGAGAAAGTGGAAAAAAACTTTAATAACATCTTGTTTTTAATTGGTCTGTATTGATATCAGTATGTTTTTTGAAGCCGTGATGTCTGTTGGATTGGAAGCCTGCCTGTATGTTTGCTCTTTAGAGTTTTTTGAAATCTTAATACCCCTGTGGTCTTTGGGCCTGTTCTCTTACTCAGAGATAGCCCCAGTGTTGTCTCTAGCACGTAGTTTTTTCATGAAAGGGGTATTAACCAAAATACTCATTGGGCTAGGCTTGGTTGTAATGATCTGCCAGAAGTTTATGAAGGTGTTAGAATCCACTTCAGGGATGTACAAGTCGTGGTTTGTGTTGTGCACTCAATTCATTAGAGGAGAAGCAAGCAAAGAGGATTTTTTGCCTTTATTTTCCTTCTTCTCCCCTGAATTATTTACATCTCTGTTAGAAAATGTTCAGCTCTCCCTGAGTGTAAAGGAAACCATCTTTCTAGTATTTAATTTAGTAAGTTTTTTCTATACTGTCTGCAGTTTATACAGAATGAAAGCTGAGATTTCTAGGGATGCAGGTGTTACAACCCCTGATTTGGTAGCAAAGCAGAGTGTGAAGAATTCTGAGTGGTGTGGCAAATGGGAGGAACTGGGCCAAATTCTAAAAGAGTTTTCTGAACCTATAATCTGGGATTTTTCATCTGAACAAATTCAAGACCCAGTCAAGATTGCAAAGTACTTAAAAGAAAAGTGTCAGGACAATTCTAAGGAAAAGAGAATCACTGCAGTGAGCTGGGCTCTGGCGACGCTATCTAACCCCGTTAGATAGTGTAGGACAACAAACAAAGGAGAGGGAACAGGGAGATAACGTAGCTACTATTCCAGTTACTCAGACTGCAGTTAACACCTCAGGCTCCAGGACAGGGGCAAAATTAGACAGCAAGCTTCAACCTATGGCTGTGGCTACCAGTACCAGGAGTAGAAAGTGCACAAAGAAAACAGATCGGCCGGTGGAGGATGATGATGATGAGGATGCAGGAGAAGGACCTTCAACTCCCCCTGATATAAAATCCGGAGTTAAAGTGACTGATGAGAGATCAGAAACTAATAATGAGTCCTTTTCCCTGAAAGATCTTCGTGGTCTAAGAAAAGATTATACAAGGCGACCTGATGAATCCATAATTAGTTGGCTGGTCCGGCTTTGGGATGCGGCAGGTGAAGCAACCACCCTGGATGGCACGGAAGCGAGATATTTGGGATCCCTGTCTCAAGATCCAGTCATCGACCAAGGTATGATGAGGGGAGCTAATCCTCAGAGCCTCTGGTCACGTGTATTGGACAGTGTGGCACAAAGATATCTCTGCGCTGATGACCTGTACATGCAGCAGACCAGATGGAAACCATCGAGCAGGGAATCCAACGCTTGAGAGAGATGGCGTGGCAGAAATTATTTTCTCAGATGACGTAACAACTAGAAATCCAGATCTGGCACCGCACACCGATTATGTGGAGGAAGCTTGTGAGGCTTGGACCATCTGACTATGCCTCAGCTCTTGCAATCATGAAACCAGAAGACACATACGAGACAGTGCTTGATATGGCAAAGAAGCTTCGGGCGACGCTGATGCTGTGCATGGCCCAACGCATGCCAGGATTGCAGCCGTGGAAACACGCTTACAGAACTTGGAGGATAAGTTGGAGGAAACCATAAGAAGCTGAGAGAGGAAATCAAGGAGGATCTCCTCCAAATCTCAGCTGTGCAAATCAGACGTCCTGGCAGTCAACGCAGACGCCTCTGCTGAGGAGAGAAGGTACACCCCACGCAGCGGAGTTGTGGTTTTTCTGCGTGACCGCGGAGAAAACATGAAGAGGTGGGATGGAAAGCCCACAGCTGTTCTGGCACGACGAGTGCGTGATTTGAAGGAAGACAAGGCTCAACAAGAAGGTTCCATCAGAAAGAGAGCAGCTCCAGTCGCCTCGGAACCACAGTGCCACATATGAGGAGGATGATGACGACATGTCCGATTCACTTGAAGGAACTTCTAAGACCTATGCCCCCGTCAAAAAGGACAAACAGGTTTAGAGAAGCCCTGCCTCTAGCCAGGGTGAGGCCAGGGAAACCGAGTGTTTTGGACCGTGTGGATTCGGGTGGCCTGGCACATCGAAACCACAGAAGTATAAAGCTTTAGTGGACACTGGAGCACAGTGTACTATATTTCCATCAGGATGTGTCGGAGAAGAGACTGCTTCTATTGCTGGTGTAACAGGTGGATCACAGGACTTTACCATAGTGGAAGCGAAATGAGTCTAACCGAAGAGAGTGGAAGAGATACCCGATTGTGACTGGCCCAGAGGCCCCGTGTATTTTGGGAATAGATTTCCTTCAAAGCTGGTATTTTAAGGACCCAAAAGGCTTCAAGTGGGCATTTGGGATAGCGGCTGTGATGGTAGAGAGAATCCGCAATTGAACACCCTGCCCCGGACTATGTGAGAATCCAATTGCCGTGGGACTCCTGAGGGTAGAGGAGCAGAGGGTACCGATTGCCACTTCGATAGTACATCGTCGGCAATATAGAACCACTGGATGCTGTGATCCCGACCATAAGATGATCCGGAGCTGGAGCGCCAAGGGTGGTGAGCAAACCCACTCACCCTTCAACAGCCCCATCTGGCCTGTGCGCAAATCTGACGGAGAATGGAGACTGACTGTGGACTACCGCGCATTGAATGAAGTCACCCCACCGTTGAGCGCTGCCGTGCCGGACATGCTGGAGCTCCAGTACGAGCTAGAGTCCAAGGCAGCAAGGTGGTATGCCACCATTGACATTGCCAATGCGTTTTTCTCCATTCCTTTGGCAGCAGAATGCAGGCCGCAGTTTGCTTTCTCCTGGAGGGGCGTGCAGTACACCTGGAACTGACTGCCCCAGGGGTGGAAGCACAGCCCCACCATCTGCCATGGGCTGATCCAGGCTGCACTGGAAAAAGGTGAAGCTCCAGAACATTTGCAGTACATCGATGACATCATTGTGTGGGGAAACACAGCAGAAGAAGTGTTTGGGAAAGGAGAGGAAATTATCCGAATTCTCCTTGAAGCCGGTTTTGCCATCAAGAAGAATAAAGTTAAGGGACCTGCTCGTGAGATCCAGTTCCTGGGAGTGAAGTGGCAAGATGGAAGACGTCAGATTCCTACTGATGTTATTAATAAAATCACAGCTATGTCTCCACCTACCAACAAGAAGGAGACACAAGCTTTCTTGGGTGCTATAGGCTTTTGGAGAATGCACATCCCCGAGTACAGTCAGATTGTGAGCCCTCTTTACCAGGTTACTCGGAAGAAGAATGATTTTCATTGGGGCCCAGAACAACAACAAGCCTTCATCCAGATTAAACAAGAGATCGCCCATGCAGTAGCTCTTGGCCCCGTCAGGACGGGGCCAGATGTGAAGAATGTGCTCTACTCTGCAGCTGGAAACCACGGTTTATCTTGGAGTCTGTGGCAGAAGGTGCCAGGTGAGACCCGAGGCCGACCCCTGGGATTCTGGAGCAGAAGTTACAGAGGGTCTGAAGGCAATTATACCCCGACAGAAAAGGAAATCTTGGCTGCTTATGAGGGAGTCCAAGCTGCTTCAGAGGTGATTGGCACAGAAGCACAACTCTTTCTGGCACCCCGGTTGCCAGTGCTGGGTGGATGTTCAGTGGAAGGTTCCTTCCACCCACCATGCCACCAGTGCCACATGGAGCAAGTGGATAGCCCTCATTACGCAGCGCCCCGGATCGGGAAATTAAATCGCCCCAGGATCTTAGAAATAATTACCAACTGGCCAGAGGGAGAAAGTTTTGGTGTGACAGATGAGGAACAAGAACCGTGACCCGGGCTGAAGAAGCACCACCTACAACCAGCTACCGGCAGAGGAAATTCGCTATGCCCTGTTCACCGACGGTTCCTGTCGCATTGTAGGGACAAATCGGAAATGGAAAGCAGCTGTATGGAGCCCTACACGACGGGTTGCAGAAGCTACTGAAGGAGAAGGAGGGTCTAGTCAATTCGCTGAACTCAAAGCTGTCCAACTGGCTTTGAATATTGCCGAAAGAGAGAGGTGGCCAAAGCTCTATCTTTACACTGATTCCTGGATGGTAGCCAACGCTTTGTGGGGATGGCTGCAGAGATGGAAAGAGACGAACTGGCAGCGCAGAGGAAGACCAATCTGGGCTGCTGAAGAGTGGAAAGACATAGCTACTCGGTTAGACAAGCTACCCGTGAAGGTTCGCCATGTGGACTTCATGTCCCCAGAAGTAGAGCTAATGAAGAACAGCCAAAATAACCATCAAGTAGATCAAGCAGCAAAAATAGGGGGGTTGGAAATAGATTTAGATTGGAAACATAAGGGAGAGTTGTTCCTGGCTCGATGGGCCCATGATGCCTCAGGCCATCAGGGGAGGGATGCCACCTATAAGTGGGCACGAGACCGAGGGGTGGATCTTACCATGGACAGCATAACACAAGTTATCCATGACTGTGATACCTGTGCTGCCATCAAGCAGGCCAAGCGAGTGAAGCCCCTCTGGTATGGTGGACGTTGGTCCAAGTACAAGTACGGGGAGGCTTGGCAGATTGATTACATCGCACTGCCTCAGACCCGCCAGGGCAAACGTTATGTGCTGACCATGGTGGAAGCCACCACCGGATGGTTGGAGACTTACGCTGTATCTCACGCTACTGCCCGCAACACCATCCTGGGCCTGGAAAAACAGGTCCTTTGGAGGCATGGTACCCCTGAGAGGATCGAGTCAGACAATGGGACTCATTTTAAGAATAACCTTGTCAACACCTGGGCTAGGGAACACGGTATTGAGTGGGTGTACCACATCCCTTACCATGCACCAGCTGCAGGTAAAGTGGAGAGGTACAATGGATTGTTAAAGACCACCTTAAAGGCATTGGGTGGGGGATCCTTTAAGAATTGGGAGCAGCATTTGGCAAAGGCCACTTGGTTAGTCAACACTCGAGGTTCCACCAACCGAGCAGGTCCTGCCCAATCTGAGTGCCTTAATACAGTAGATGGAGACAAAGTCCCAGCGCCCATGTCAGAGGATTGCTAGGGAAGACAGTATGGATTAATCCTGCTCGAGTACAGGCAAACCCATTCGGGGATTGCCTTTGCTCAAGGACCTGGATGTACTTGGTGGATAATGCAGAAAGATGGAACAACCCGCTGTGTACCTCAGGGAGATCTGACTGTGGGATGAGACAGAAGGAATATGTAAATGTTGAAGGTTTGAGCAAGTCAGAGGAAGTGTTCATATTGTGTTTCATGAGTGTATATCCCAATCGTGTGTCAATGATCACGATATGGGATAAGGGGTGGAATGTCCTGGGTTGATGATTTGACTGACTCTCACCCTGCCCCCTTGGCCATGAAGCTGTCTGCTCCCTGGGAGGGCCGCCTGGGCTCTGCTCTGCGGAATGGCCTTGGTTTGCCGCGGGCTTGGCTTTGGGGGTGCTCGTGACGGCTGCGCGCTTGGCTCTGGCTGCTGCTGCGGGTGGCTATCGCTGCTGTGGTGGTGGCTCGTGGCCTGGTTTGTTAGTTAGCTGTTTTTGCTTGATTTTCTTTTACTTTATATTGCTTGAATTATTTGGTTTAGCTCGCTGCTGTTTAAGGCTTGCTGGCTATTCCGGCTGTTTTTTCCTTTCTCCCCTCTCCCTTCTCCCCTCACCCCCCAGGATTCAGCACCAGCTCCGAGGAACCCTGCGGCCTGCCTCTGGACACCGGCCAGAGAAGCTGCCGCTCTTCTAGTGAAGATCAAGGCCCAAGTTTCTCTCTTCGGTGAAAACTTTTTGTCATCTGGGTCTGTGCTGGAAGTGTTCCTTTGTATGTGCTAATAAATAGGTTTTTTCCACTTTTCCCCGAGTGAAATTTTTTCTTAAGTCCAGTGGGATAAAGAGTTTGGGGTTTATTTCCTGGAAGCTCTTCTGGGGGTTTTTTTCCCTAAGTTTGTCCAAACTTGACAGGGTGACCTGCTGGAAACCAGCTTTATGGAGAAGGACCTGAGGGTTCTGGTGGACAACAAACTGTCCATTAGCCAGCAGTGTCCTTGTGACCAAGAAGGCCAGTCAGGTGCTTTAGAAAGATCATTGCCAGCAGGTCAAGGGGAGTGATCCTGCCCCTCTACTCAGCCCTGGTGAGGTACATCTAGAGCGCTGTGACCAGATCTGGTCTCCTCAGTACAAGAGAGACCAGGTCCAGCAGAGGGTGACAAAGATGCTTGAGGGACTGTAGCATCTCATGAAGAAAAGCTGAGGGAGCTGAGCCTATTCAGCCTTGAGAAGAGATGACTGAGAGGGGACATCATGGACCCCATCAATTTCTGTTAGTATCTGCAGGGAGGTGTCAGAAAATGCAGCCAGGCTTTGCTCGGTGGTGCCAAGCAATAGGACAAGAAGCAGAACTTTATGCACAGGAAGTTCCAACTGAACATGGGGAAGAACTTCTTTACTGTGCGCGTGATCAAGCACAGGGACAGATTGCTCAGAGAGGTTGTGGAGTCTCCCTCACTGGAGATAGTCAAGGACCACCTGGATGCAATATTGTGCCATGTGCTCTAGGACGACTCTGCTTGAGCAGGGAGGTCAGACTAGATGTCTGTCATGGTTTTAAGCCCAGCTGGAGATGGAACGACACAGCTGCTTACTCAACCTCCCCCTCTTCCTCCCCATCCTGGTGGAATGGGAAGGAGAATTGAAGTAAAACTGGTATGTTGAGATAAGAATAGTTTAAAAATTGAAAAAAGGTAAACTACAATAATCATGGCAAATAGTAATAAAGATTATAATAAAAAGGAAAAAACTCCAAGTAATGCACAATACAATTGCTCACCGCCTGCTGACTGATGCCAGACCTCCCTTCCTGAACCACAATCAGCCCCATTTTCTGGGTAACTCCCCCCAGTTTATATATTGGGCATGAAGTTCTATGGTGTGGAATATCCTTTTGGTCAGTTTGGATCCCCTGTCCTGACTATGCTCTCTACCAATTTTTTTGGGGGGAGAGGGTTGTGTACCTCCTCACTGGGAGAGCATGAGACAAGGTAAAAAAATGTCTTTAGCAAAAAACCAAAACATCACTGTGTTATCAACACCATTCTCATTCAAAATCCAAAACACAGCACTGTAACAGCTCCTGAGAGGAAATTAACTCTACCCTAGCTGAAACTGGGACAACAACCCACTGGGGCCCTTTCCGACCTTATGCATTCTATGATTCTGTGAAAATGTTATCTATTTGATCCGTTCTGCTTTAATGTCTGCTGAATAGGTGTCTACAATGCTAGGCGTTTCAAACAAAATTCTGTATTTTCCATCTAATAAAATGAAAGCAGATGAAAAAAGGCAACCAGACTGGTTAACATGCTGAATGGATGGATACTCCTTTCTCCATCATGCTTTGAGAAATCACTGCTCTCCAATATAATACCTATTTTTTTCTTTCCCAGGAAAGGGAAAGAAAGTGTTACTAACATAACATGCCACCCCCCAAATAGCCTGCTCACAAGAAGAGGACTTTCAGACATTGTTTCACTCGATAAATTTCCTGTTTACTGCAAACCTCTATGGGAGAACAGAATATGTACAGTCTGAGGTGCCTCTTCCTGCTATTCAGTTTATCAGCCCCAGTACTAGGTGCTTGAATCAGGAGCAGCTCAGCCAGAGTCATCTTGCACCACAAACCTGATCCCTTTAACAGGATTGCTGACTAGATCGCTCCCTTAGGGAGATTTGACCAATAGTCTTAGAATTCCATTAGCTATTTAATTGTTGCAGTACAAGCTTGGCTTGTGCTGCAGTTGCCTTGGAAACCCGGCTCAGTACCATGGGCCAGCCCCTGAGTGGATATTCACCCAATCAGATTCCACCAAAGCTGCAGACATATGATTGGTCAAAGGAACTGGGTGGCAGCAAGACTTCCATCAATGATATGGCCAGGCATGCAAATTTTGAACCCCTTATAAAAGGTAGCCTCCATGAATAAACTGACACTGTTGTCCTTGAATGAGCTAAGGCGTGTGTTGTGCTCTGTCTCCGAGCCTTCCCCCACCACCCAGTGGCAAGCACCATGAGGTAACGAGCGTGGTTACATTTAATAAGCTCATTATTAATCAATCTTCTGATTAAGCTTTCATTAATTAGGTTGGCAGAAATTAGTTTTTACAGGCATATTGGTGTGAGAGTCCATCTAAAAGCCTCTCGTTTCTTCTGCCCAACGACTCTCGCCTGAGGCCTAAGAAGACCCCTCAAACTGCAGTTTAAAGGCACTGGCCAGGGATGGGAGGAATGCCAAGTGATTGTTCGCAGGTGGTGCTCATTGGACCAGGACTGGTTTCTCATGAGACTGGTTTACGGCTAGTCACGGTGCACTGAACTGTGTTTACTCGACAAGGCTCCCACAGGTATGAGAACAATGAACTGGTCAGAGATGGAGTGCCCTGTGTTTGTTTCATCGACAAGGACATCGCTTGGGCATCTTTTGGGATTGTTTCCCCAACGGAACCCGAAGCGTACCTGAAACTCCTCACCTGTTTGATCAGTCGCCCGATGCCTTGGAAAAGACTATAAAAGACATCCTCAAACTAAAGACCCCTGAGATCTCCCCGGATGGCAACGGACATCTATTGGCTGGTACCACGAGGATCATCTGCCCGTCTTGGTAGCTATAATCCCAACCCCTTTTCTCTCTCTCTCTCTCTCTCTCTCTCTCTCTCTCTCTTATTTCCTGTCCCTCTATCGCATTTGGTTGGCACTAAATAAAGGTGCATTTTTTCAAAAGTAAACTGGCTTTGTCCCCTGCTGTGTCTTTTGTGCTTTGAGATCCCTAAAAGAACCTATCAGGACTCCGCATGTGGTGTGGACCCTGACAATTGGCCCTTAATTTAATACATCTCTCGGAGCAGGTTTGGGGATCTCTGTGAGCCTTTGTGCGTCGCATGCCCAAACACTTTTCTCTCCTGCTGCAGAAGTACCTGTAAAAGCTGTTTGGGTGGTGTGTGGGGCTGATAATAACAGTAGAGGAGAACAGCATTTTTCTCTGATAAGGACAGTAGATCAGAAGAGCATAGCCTTGTAGAAATCGATAAAAGATATAACTTAGGCGAACAGAAGTCATGCAAAACAAAAACAGAATGCCAGTTCATCTCTACAAGGCTGACAATGTGGAAGTTATGCAAAACAAGTATATTGCTCTTACTCAAAAGTGGAGGTCAAGGAACAGCCACCTCAAAAGGACACGAGACACTGAAGACAGATCCCAAAGAACCATATAAGGACTTTCGATAAGGGGTGCAACTATGTAAAATAAAATAATACATATACATCAAGTAAGTGGGGACAGCTAATGCATATGTAATCAGTGTGTATGATAAAAAATCTGTTTAGCTGACACTTGGGGCACTCGATTAGAGGAAGGATCCTCCAAGTGACCAGCATGCTGTAATAAATAATGCCTACTTTCTAGTACTCAAAACTGAGTTAGAAAGCTTCCATCTGGCTGCTGCCAGATAACCAGGGCATGGTGACCCTTGGGGACAGCTCAGCATTACAGCTCAGTCCTTATACCTGGTGCACCTCAAAGACTCCTACTTCTCTCTTCTGAAATCTCTCCAGATGGTGTGGAGGGAGGGAGGCAGGTTTTATCCAGTGCAGCTGGTGACCTCACAAGTACAGTTTAAAAAGGCCTAGCCTCTCATTTTGATATCCACACTTCTCTCACATGGATTCAGGTGGCTGGGCCACCTCAGGGGAGGAGAAAGAACTCCTTTCTTCTTTCTTTTTGAAGAGGGCTCTGAGAAAGCTCATGGCTTCATTTCTGACTTTATGTCCTATGCCATGCGCTCTGAATGTCAGGGTCCACTTGTGGACACTACTGAAGGCCTAGGCAAATTTCAGCCAGGCCTTTTCTCAGGTTCTGAGTCTTTTTCTCAGGCCATGACACTTTCTCAGCTCCGGCCAGGATTTTTCCCAGGGTGATAGCTTTCTTGAAAATAGAAAGGAATTAATAAACATAAGATTAGCACCTGGTGTTGACTGTGGGACAGTGCATGATGTACATGACATGGGATGTTTTCTCCTATTGTCCAATGAACTGTTGTCCCGTTTGAGTTTCACGAACAGTTCTATAAATATAGATCAGGTTTCAATAAAGTGTTTTTTTCCTTCCACCCAAAAAGTGTGTTGCTATTATTTGCCACTCGTAGTAAACAGCAACATCCACTGAGTGCTGTAATCTGTTTCTCATAAGGTACACCTGTACAGAGGACAGGATGCTGCCATCTTCCTCCTCCAGCAAAGAAATAAGAACTGGTCTCAGGGATTAGTCCCAATCTAGCATAAATTATTAAATCTTTTCCCATCCTGTGGTGGGTTGATGCTGGCTGGATGCCAGGTATCCACCAAAGCCTCTCTATCACTAACTTTCTCAACTGGACAAGAGAGAGAAAAAATTACAGAAGGCTCATGAGTTAAAGACAGGGAGAGATCACTCACTGATTACTGTCATGGGCAAAACAGATATGATTTGGGGATATTAATTGAATTTCTTACCAATCAAAATTAGATCAGGATAATGATAATGAGAAGTAAAGCAAATCTTAAAAAAACCTTTGCCCCACCTCTCCATTCTTCCCAGGCTCTACCACCTTTCCCTCTGCTACCAGATGGTAAGCTTTCTACACCTGGTGAGCTAATACAGTGCTTGTTCTACCAAAACCACTGGCCTATGGAAACTGCACAATGCCCATTGTGTAAGAAGGAGAACTGGAAGTTCACCAGCCCTAGTCTTCTGCCAGCTCAGCCAGGTCACCTGGAACATTGGGGTCTACGACCACCAGAGAGACTCCTAGGACAGAAGAATGCATGCGTAAAGGGGAGGGGAAATATATTAATGATTTCAGGGAAATTATTATCATGTGTATGTTTAGTCTTGGACAATCAATGAATGCGTGTGTAGAATACAGTATATAAACAGAAACTCTCGCATGTATGGCGTTTGAGAGGAGCTATCCTCCTGTGCATCCAGCCAAATAAAGAATGCCTGCTTCTTAATGCTGCATTGGTGTTAAGGAGTTCTTTATTTTACTGAATTTTTGGTAAGAATTTTGGCAACCCAGGTGGAACAGACTCCTGAATTTCAACAAATCCAAGGGATCAAAGGATCTCCACTGAGGGATTCTCAGGGAGAACCTTCGATCCCTGGTCTGAAGGAAATCGGAGCAAGACTCCTGGTAAGATTAAGGCATTCTTTACTTTAAAGGTGTTTACTGTTAACCTGCCTGCAAGGCACAGCAAAAGCTTTGCAGGGTTGGGTTTAAAGGTACCTAAGGTGGGAAAAGGGAAATTTTAGAGTACCTTCAAAAAGGGAAGGGATAGAGTTCATTCAAAGGAGCTCCTAACTAGTAATTGGTTATAATGGGAAATAAAACCTCAAAAGGGGTATCAGAGGTGTCACCACTGGAATGTATCTTGGAACATTGGAAACAAATTGGAGGTGATCCCCTCATGCATGAAAAACTTATAGAAGTTTGTAGTCAATAGTGGCCACTTTACACACTGGAAGATCAAGAGGAGTGGCCTAAGGATGGAGCCTTACAGTATAACACCATATTGCAATTAATGTTGTTTTGTAGAAGGGAAAATAAGTGGGATGAACTTTCTTATACACTTGAAACAGAAAAGAAAGGCAAAGGGTTGAAAGAGATGTTGTTCTGTGTGCAGCATAGGACAGAGGTGCCTAAAGTGCAGGCAAGAAGAGGAGGATTTAGAGTTGATGGTTGCTCTGCGGCAAGTAATTGGGGGAGGAGGGGGAAAGACCGATGAATGGCCAGGGAATACAGTTAGACGCATGAGTAACTTGTGGGAAAGTGGACTGGAACAGAAAGAACATTTTAGGGGATCAGAGGATTTTAGTCTGATGATGGGATGCACCAGAAGGGGTAGAGGACATGTTGGGGGAGATGCCAGGGAAGTTCTTATGGCTTCCCTCTGGCAGGCAGTCGGGAATCGTGGTCCAGTAACACTGTTTTTAATAGTGGACTTAATATAATGGAGAAAGGTGTCAGGAGTTTATAGGAAAAATCCAGACAGAGTTGCTAAAGTATTTGAAACCATAATTAGGATTCAGAACCCCCCCACACTTAGAAACAATTGGTTAATTGTTATAATAATTGGTGACTAAAATATAATTTAGTCATTTGTTTTAAGTAGTAGCTGAAGTATATCTGGTAATTTTTAATATGATATTTAGTGGCTTAAGTGTATTTGGCAGTTTGTGTTGTGGTGGTAGCTGAAATGTGTTTGGCAATTTGTAAAGGGGACATTGGAAAAGGAAGTGTCCCCAAGCCAGAAGAAATTGCACAAAGAACATAAACCAGGCTTCTCAAGCCAGCAAGCTCAAGATCTTAAGTAAAAATTAAAAACCCCTCTGAAGGAACCAGGGGAATCATCTCAGCTGAGCCCTGCTTGCATTATTGCTGGGAATGAAAAGGTAAATTTTTAATTAATACAGGATCAACTTAGTACTGAATATGTGCAGAGGAAAACTCAGCTCGGAACGTGTAAGTGTTGTGGGTGCATGGGCTGGTTTTGCATTGACTTTTGGTGAGGAGGGAATGAGCCCAGCCATGGAAGTGATGTTCTAAGAGAAGCTGCTAAGAGCTTTCTCCGTGCCTGGCAAAACCAATTGCTGGCTGGCTCTGAGAATAGGCATGTTGATAAGCCTATTAGAAAGTTAAACACGCCCCTGTGTATTCACATTTTAAAACAAACAAACCCTGGGAATTTCTCTTTTACTTCCGGCCTGAGTACAGGTAACTGGCTGGTCTGGCCCCCCCACGCAGCTGGGCCAAGTGCGCCCCTTCCTGGGGAGCCAGCCAGGCCACATTCTGGCAGGGGCAGGCCCTGCTCTGATGCAGCACTGGCCGAGCCGGATCCCCTTCCTCCTAGCACAGCCAGACCAGCCCGCAGCTGCTGCTGCGTTTCACCAGAAACCATCAGGCAAGGGGATGGGGACCCATCGAGTCACGGCATGCTGCCGTGTTCTAGCCTGGCTGCTAAGATCCTAATTTCACCTCAGCATGGCCGCTGAAGATTTCTCCACCTTAAACAGCTCTGGCCACCACTCGGCAGGGATCACATGGCTATCTGCAGGCCTTGGGCAAGATATTAACTGTTTCACTGCACAGATGAGACTTGCAGACCTTCAATTCTCTCTCGAGTGAGAGAAAAGGACAGAGCAAAGACACGTAGAGAAACAACATGAAGACACCAAGGTCAGTAAAGAAGTCAGGACCGAGATGGGAGGAGAAATGAGGAGATCCCTTAGGCTGAAATTCTCTTGTAAGCCATGATGATGGACTATTGAAACACTAATCTTAGAAACTTAGGATTTTCGGTACCTTGCTGAAAATACTTAAAAGTTAGAAGATAGAAGTTAGAAGGAGGTAGTTATCTGAAAATTAAATAATTGTCATTTAATGTTTGCTCAGCTGCGCTTGCAATGGGAAAAGACAAAACTAGTGAGCGGACCCAAAGAAACATAGACAATGCAACCAGAAATCCATTCTTTGAATAATTGGACTATCCCCAGAAATCATTTGTATTGTCATTGATAGAAAAGGTTGAGAGTTTAGGGTGAGGAAGACGCACCTTACTTCCTCCTTTTAAGACCCCTCCGCACAAAAACGACCCCAGACTTAATTTAAGAAGTCAATCATACATGCTTAATAACTATTCAGGCTAATTACCATAGGAAGCGGGGGATGGGAGGGGTTGTTATTATGAATATGTATTTGTTTGAATCCTTTGCTAATAAACAGATTTTGTGATCACCTGTGATTTTGCAGTGCGTATTAGAGGATTACCTCACGTTGCTGCCCAGCGCTGAATAAACAAACACTTTCTAACTTTAAATGGTTAGAGAGTCTTTTGTCCGTCACAGTTGAGTATCGGTATTAGACCAATACTCATATTTTGGTAAATCATAAGCATAGAGTAAAAGCTCCATACCCCATACCATCCCCACTCAAGTAGCCAAATAAAAAAATGAATCATTTAATTAAGTAACAAATTGTAAAACTGAGACAAAAAACTAATTTAGCCTGACCTCAGTGTCTCTGTCACGGTGTGACTTCGGGTTTGCCAACCTTAATATATTTAATTTTTTTCTGAGACAGGACCCAGGAGTAGAGACAAGGCAGGCTCAAAACTTAAAAAGGTACAAGAAGAAATTTATTAATAATACAAAAAGAAGATACAGCATTCAGGATAAAATTCTTAGATTGTTCCCTCCTCCCCTTCATTCTACATTTCTTACCAACATATATACAGAGAGAGCACTTCAGTCAGTTATACACTCAAATAATCAGTTCAGTTTACTTCAGAGAGAAAAGTTCCTTTTCTGGTTATGGCTTAGGGGGTGTCTTCACCTTCACAGTCTGCGTCCATCCGAGACCCACAGAACTATGAATTTTCCTCCCATTTACACAGTCCTTCCAGAGCCGTGTTATGGGTTACGATGCACACATGGGGGTACCACCTCTAAAGGCAGGCTACTAAAAAAAACAGAATTCGCTTCATCTGCTTCTCTATCAAATGTCTCTGTTCATATTCCAGTTCCAGAACAGAGACCTCAATTCCCTCGGGGCAAAGGATCCTTTTCTCAAATATTTCAACCCCCCATGTATTTTCCACAGTTTAAAGGAACTTTAGTAAAGTCACAATTCCCACAGCCCACAAAAAAGGTTTTCAGCTACTTGCATCTTTTCAATCTCTTCCCACCAGGAACTTTGTCTTTATCCCGCTGACTTCTGTAGTCTCCAGGCTTCATTCCTTCTTATTCAGGGGAATTTAGGAGATCCAGGATTCCATCCAGGCATAAAGAAGTTACAATTGTATCCAGATGACAAAGAAACAAAAGTGGGCAGCTGGAGTTCTGTCTCTGCCATGTGGAAAGGCGAGCCGAGCCCAGCCGGCAGGGCCGGGGCCATGCGGCCGGTGCTATGCGGCCGGTGCTGGGGCCATGCGGCCGGTGCTGGGGCCGTGCGGAGCCCGGGGGCCGCCAAGCCAGGGGCTCCCCGCAGAGCCGGTGCCGGGCCGGGCCGGGCCGGGCTTCCCCCCGCCGAGCCCGGGGCCGGGGTTCCGAGCCGGGCTTCCCCCGCAGAGCCGGGGTGCCGGGCCGGACCCCAGACCGAGCCCGGAACCGGGCCGGAGCCCCCAGCCGGGCGTCCCACCCCTCCCGAGGCCGGGAACCGAAAGAAACTTAATCAACTCGATGCAATTGTGATTTGTGAAAGCGAAATAACTTTTTCATTGGTTTTCCGAGCTGTCCATTACCAAATCAGCTCTCTGATTGGTGCCAGCAGCTCACAGGGGAAGCTCCCAGAGACGGGAGAGTGCCTCCCACTCCCCACCTCATGGAGCCATCCCTGAGGTGAAACCACCCATCCCCCTTACCACGTGAAACCAACACAGTCTCCCACTAGCATTGCTAAAATCCAAACCAAGCCTAAAGACAAAAAAATCCTAAGTCCCTTTAAAATACTTTATAAGAGACCATATAAAGTGCAAAAAAAATTGTCTACCCAAGAACATGAAAAAAGGCTAACTGCCTATATAATAGCCTTAAATATGCAATTCAAAAAAATTTAAAAACATGACTGAAACTCAAAACAAAAGACTAAATAGACCAGTACATAACATATAACCTAAAGGTTTTATATATTACGACTCTTACAAAAAAACCTGTAAAGCCAGAGTAAAAAAGTCCATTCCAAATGCTTCTCACCACTTTCACAACAATCAAAATAAAAAAAACAATGCACTTAAATTCACCACAACCAAGTAAAAAACCTTCAAAAACTCTTTAATAATTACCCCCAGCAATAACAAGCAAAACCTAAAGTTTATCAAAACAAAATAAGTATATTACATTTGAAAGCAATCAATAATTAAACTACTGTTCTGTTCGTAGCCATAATTATAATCCCAAAATTAAAAAGTACTTCTAACCAAAGCAATCTTAAAGAACCTTGGTCCAAAGTCTTTATTCAATGCACTAACTACATAAAAAACTATTCTAATGTAAAAAATCTAAACCTATCAACTATAGTCATGCATAAAAATCAAGTATATAAAAACATAAATAACAATAAACAAAAACAAAATAATAATTAGTCAGTCCAAAAAATTATTAAAAATAATCAAAATAAAATACCAAATAATAAATAAAACTACCCATAAAAATAACCCAAATATGTTTCAAATACTCTTATAAAAAGACAAAAAACATGCAATCATCCAAATAAATTGGACTGTTACTATAATTTCACACTGTCCCGGGTTTGTGTTATGTCTACTCCTCTCCCTGCCCCCCCTCACTGTCTGCATGGAGCTGCCTGTCGCCGTGACCATTCCTCCCCCGCCCCGGCTGGCCCCCGGCCTGCTGCTGCTGCTGCTGCTGCTGCTGCTGGCTTGCTTGGCTGCTTGGCTTGCCCGGGTCGCTGCCGCTGCCGCTTTTGCTGCCCCAGCTGCTGCTGCCCCGGCTGCTTGCTGCCCCGCCTGCTGCTTTTCCCCCTCCCTTCTTCCCCTCATCTCGAAGATCTGTACCGGCTCCGGACGGGGACCTGAACATCAGAGATTGCCTCTGGAGTCTGCCAAAGAAGCTTTTCGCCCTTCCCAGCAGCGACTGTCTGAGCTCGTCCATCCTCGCTCACTTTGGTGAACACGTTTTGTGTCATCTGGAGATCGTTCTTTCCTGGTGCTGGGAAGTGTTTTTTCTTTTGTTGTTAATAAATAGGTTTTTTCCACTTTTCCCCCTGAGTAAAATTCTTTCCGAGCCTGGTGGGGGGAGGAATTGTGAGGGGGGTTTATTCTCTGGGGGGCTCCTTTGGAGGTTTTCCCCCCAATTTTGTTCTAAACTTGGACACACACTAACATAAACTGTTAAAGCAATGTGCCTTTAAGGCAAATTAGTATTCGACCCTCATTTAAATTTACAATAAATGCCATACCCACCAAAACAACAACATCAAAGTCTCTTACAACAACTAATTTAGCTGTAAGCCCTCAAACAACCTAAACCCAAACCAAACTGAAACCCAAAATTCACAAAGTTAATCCATATGTAATAAAAAATATGGAAGAACAGCTATTGTTTAATCCAAAAGTCTCTCAAACGAGTTAAATTGCAAATGCAAATCAACATCTCCAAAATTTAACCAGCCTGTTCCTCTTTCCTAAAGACATCATTTAAAGACTAAACAACATAATTACAAAAACAAATATTCTCTGAAAGTAAAATGCAAAAAATTTAAAATGTTAAAAACAAAATTAAAAGCGTGAAACAAAATCAATTCAAAAATATTAATAAGGTAGCCACTACAACAAATGACTTGACAAAGCTAAAACAGCCCCTTCACTCCTCTTTATTAGCACTGAAAACTGGCCAATGACAAGTTTCCAAAATATTACCAAAGTGGAAAAAAAGCTGAAAACCAGTACTACAAACCAATAATAAATACACTTAACATAGCCCAAAACAATGTCATTAACCTTCAGCTACACACAAACACAATTATAAATGCAATCAATAACTACTATAATAATAAGGAAAAAAACCAAAAGTGCTTTTCCAATTAAAATTCGAAAAGCTGTCTACCAACCAATTAAAAATAAAACCTCCAATCTTAATAAACTAGCAAATTTTACATATAGCCCTACCACCAAAATGACTACTACTTTTGTACTTACTACACACAATGCCACAATTTACACTATCCACCCTATTATTGCATTAAAATTAAATGATTAAAAACCAATATTCTACCCCTCAAAAAACATGGGCCTGAATAATAAATAAAAAATGGCAAACTAAATTTAAAATCTTGTGTTACCCAAAAACAACAAAAGTTTATTTATAAAAGTAATACAATTGATACCCAAAATATGTTTTAACACTAAGCAAAGCATTTGCCACTTTAAAATTCATCCAAATACTAGTCAAAAAACTATTGATATATATTATCATAAAGTGGATGTGTTTAAAAACTCCTTTTGCTTCTGTAAAAATAAATAACACTTCAATCTTACCTACTAAAAATCACTCCAATTTTTATATTTGCAATTTTATTAAAATTGTTGAATGTGACTTTTTGTATTTAATGCCAGTCACATCCTACCAATTAATAAAAACTAACTACACAATATATTATAAATTATCATCTACACCTATTAAAATAAACCTTACATTAGTAAAACAGTTAATAAAACACCAAAACTTAAAAAAAGTTCTAAAAAAATTCAAAAAATTGACAAAAACTCTAATTACTGTCTATCATAATACAAAAAAAATAAGCACCGCTACAAAAAATAAAACAAAACACAAATCATCACTAGTAAAATACACTTTTTAAAGAGTCGCCAACTGCAAATAAAATTTTAAACACACTTTGCAACCTTATCATTGTCATACTGACATTTATAAGTATAAATCTAATGCTATCTGTTGCAATATTTATTTAAAATTTAAAAATATTAAAATGAATAGCAGTACTAACTTCCCTACCAACAATATATAGTAATGCAATAAAAAATGCATATCAAAAAAAGTAAACTGCAAAAGTAAACTAAAAAAAGTCAATATTGCTAAATAAAAAAATTACTAGTTTTCTAGAAAAGGGGGGGACTAAGGGAAATTAAGAAATAAGAATCAAGAATTATGAATCAAGAATCAAGAATAAAGTATCAAGAAATGCTTTGACTAAAAGGGGACTGAAAAAACCATATGGAATGCTTAACATTTGCTGTGCTTGCAAGAACAGGAGGAGAGCAAGGCTACAAGATAAAGAGTCAGAATGCAAGAACAAGGCCATTACAGATAAGGGGGAATTCTTCAGACCCCTGAGCCAGCAAAAACTGGTATCAAGGTCTAGAAAATGACCAAAAGACTAAAGAGTATGCGCAAGGAGACAAAGTGAAAAGAAGTTCAACTCCAATAGACTCATTTTACTTCCTCCCAAAAACCACCAAACGACCCCCAAAAAAGCAATGCGCAAATGCAAAAAGACATAAAACTAATTTTAACACGAAGCAAAAATAGGCGAAGTTTAAATGTGTTAAGCACATTGTGTAATCCTAGTTTGTAACATATAAAAAGAAAAACACAAAGTGCTAAAGGTGTGCATACCTTTAAAAGAGCTATCCCCCATACACCTCAATGATAAATACATACCTACTTTTATAACTTACTTTGTAAGTTATAAAGTCTTTTCGCACTTCAAGACCCCGTGTCTCACTCCACACATTACTCATTTTTTGCAAAGACTCCTGCTTTTCTGTCTTGCCACAGCTCAAGGCTTCATGAGATCCCTCTGATTTGTTAGTAATAAATTCACTTTGTACTTTTAAGTTGGGCCTGTTTTGCCCTTGGAGGGTTTTCTCCCAGTCCTTGTCTCAACTTCATGAAGCATTCATTAAATTTTTCTCTGCTTTGCCTAGTTGTGGCAGGGGAGGGTGAGTGAGCGACTTTAGTGAATGCCTGGCGTTTGGCCAGTGTCAAACAACAACACTGTTATAGAGCTAGTCTGTGAGGTCTGACAAGTTGCTTTTTTGTTGTATCCTTAATGTTTTTCTGTAACCATGTGTCCTGCTTTCATCTGGGATAGAGTTAATTTTCTTCTTGGTAGGTGGTACAGTGCTGCGTTTTGGATTCAATATAATGTAATCAGAATAATGCAATCAGAATAATGCTAATAACAAACTGATGTTTTGGTTGGTGCTGAACATTGCTTACTCTGAGTCAAGGGCTTCTTGGTGTCTCATGTTCTGCTAAGGAGGAGGTGCACAAGAAGTTGGGAGGGAGCATAGCCAGGACAGGGGACCTGAACTGACCAAAGGGATATTCCATACCATAGAATATCATGCCCAGTATATAAACTGGGGGAGGTGGCTGGGAGGAATCAATCACTGTGGGGAGGACACGCTGGGCATCAGTTAAGGGGTGGTAAGACATATTGTGCAATAGTTGTCTTTCTTGGATTTTCTCTCTCTCCCTCTGCTTTACATTACAATAGCTAATATTGTTATTAATATAATTAGTATTATTATAACATCATACTTTGTTTGAATTTTAGACCTGTTCTTATCTTAACCCACAAGTTTAACTTTTTTCAGATTCTCCTCCCCATCCCACTGGGGAGTGGGAGAAAGTGAGTGGCTGCATGGTACTTACTTGCCAGCTGGGCTTAAACCACAACAGTCCTTTTTGGTACCCAATGAGAGGCACAGAGGGTTGAGATAACAACAGATCTGACCAGAGAGTTGTACAACAATTTTTTTAGAAGTATTCATCATATCGATTTAATAGTAGCTGATCATGATGATGTTTGCTCTTGGAGTTGTTGTACTTGTTCTCAGGGTTGTGTTATGTAATACCATACTTGCAATATGTGTTTCCCATGGTGATGTTTATCCTTCATGGGACCTGGGCTGATTATCCTTGTGGTGTACTTTGCAGTATTGGCTTATGATATGATAGAATTGCTGGTTATGAAACTAATCTGATTTGTGTACTCTGTATCATCATAATATCTGTATTTTGGGAGCCATCTATTAGGAATTATTAATAATTAAATCTTTTGCCTTTTCTTCTTGGAGAGCCTACATATGGAGGACACTTCCTTCCTTCCTTCCTTCCTTCCTTCCTTCCTTCCTTCCTTCCTTCCTTCCTTCCTTCCTTCCTTCCTTCCTTCCTTCCTTCCTTCCTTCCTTCCTTCCTTCCTTCCTTCCTTCCTTCCTTCCTTCCTTCCTTTTCTTTATTGTCCAGTCTGATTACAGGACCACTTGAGAATTTTAAAGATTTTTTAATATCCTTTGAACACCTTTGAAACCAACCTGCTCCTTTTGCTAGGAGTCAGCCTGTTGCTAAATATGGTTCAGGTCTTATTTGAGGTTAAACAGCTGTTTAAGAACACTGTGGGAGCAGTGTCAAACACTTGGCATCCTGACCAAGATCAGAACAAGAAAATGTTAACCCTCAGGGCCCTGCTAAATTGTGTGTTTGCTGAAGGATGCTATAGAATCTCATTTCTTTGTAGAACACTGCCATGTGAGTGTAACTGTGTGGCTTATTGTGATTGAAAACAATCGCATGCATGGAATACTTGAGACATATTTTGTGTGCTACAAAATTGGCAAGAGGCCCTAAGGACCAATGAGATGATTGTTTATCTGTAACAAGATTAAATAAAAGGGAGAACCAAGGGGACGGAGATGAGGAGAAAAAAACACCTGCCAAGCCCAACACCACTATAACACTGTATCAGTGTTCTTTTATCATCGCCAAGGCATGCATATATATATATATATATAGGTATATATATGTATATATATGTGTATATATATGTGTATATATATATATATATATATAGGTATATATATGTATATATATGTGTGTATGTATATATATATATATATATATATATATATATATAATTTAGGTTTTTCTTTGCATTTAAACCTGGTCGTCAACAAACATCCCTCAGAGATCTGCCTCGAGGTCCAATAGTTAGGAGTGGCAGGGTGTGAAAAATAGCATGGACCTAGGACAGCGGAGACCTCCAACATTTTGAATTTCATCCCCAAACAAGTGCAGAATCCAGAAAAACTAGTAAAATATTTGGAAAAAGTATGCTGTCACCCTGGCAAATCCAGAAAGACATAAATCACTGCAACATGCTGGGGTCTGGCCCAGGCCTACCAAGCCCTGTTCAACACTGCTCAGTATCTGCAAGGGGAAGAGGTGTCTGGATCTGATGACAAAATGACAGGCACTGTGGCTACTCCAATACCAGTAATGAGCGCTGTGGTTACTCTAACCCTCATGACAGTCACTGCAGCTGAACCAGAGAACCAACTTTTGGCGATATCAAACAACCCTATACACAAGAAGAAATGGACACAAAAGACAGCCTGTATAGTAAAGGAGGATGAAGCAGCACCATCACAGGAACAGGAGGAAGAGGCAGAACAAGAAGAAGAGGTAACCATTCAATCCTTTTCCTTGAGTGAGCTGCAGGATATACTAAAATATTTGAGACATTATCCAGGTGAGTACGTTTTGAACTGGAAGCTTTGATGCTGGGATAATGGGGTTAACAGTTTAGAATAAGAGGGTAGGGAAGCCAAGCAACTGGGATCAATTTCTAAGGAAACAGGTATTGACAAGGCAATTAAAAGAGGGACATGAGTCCTTAGCCTCTGGAAGTGACATCTGTCAAATGTGAAGGAAATGTATCCCTCCAAGGGAGATGTTATATGTCACCCAGGCAAGTGGATTGCAGTAGGGAAAGGTAGCCAGTACCTGACAGAATTAGCCATGCAAGAGATGATTTGACTTCAACGAAGTGAAGTTGCCCATAGATCAATATGTAGTCCAATGACCATGACTCATGTGACAGAAATTTGCATAGAGTGGAGAGGACATGAAGAAGTGGGATGGAAATCCTACCTTGACCCTAGAGGCACAAGTATGTCAATTGAATGGAAAAACAATCACGAATGGGGGTTCTTCCAGGAAAGTTGCTGCTCCAATCTCCAGTGGCCAGTTCCACCGTCAAAGTAAAGGGGCTAATTTTACTCTTGATCCTATGAAAAGAAATCTCAGGACAGGGTATTTCAAGGACCCAAAAGGGTACTGGTAAGCTTTCAGTATAGCCACAGCGATTCACCAGTGGCAATATAGCACCAACCAAGACTCCTTGATTCCCATCCATAAGATGATTTGTCAACTGTAGAGCCAAGGAGCTATCAGCAGGACCTGCTCACCCTTTAATAGTCCCGTATGGGCAGTGTAAAACTCTCATGGAGAGTGGAGACTAAGAATAGATTATTGTGGCCTGAATGAAGTCATGCCACCACTGAGTGCTGCTGTACTGGACATACTAGAGCTTCAGTATGAAATGGAGTCAAAGATAGCCAAGTGCTGCCACAATGGATACCACTAATGGTCTTTTCTCAATCTCTTTGGCAGCAGAGTGCAGGCCACAGTTTGCTTTCATTTGGAGAGGCATCCAGTACACCTGGAACTGACTGCCCCAGGGGTGAAAACACAGCCCTAACATCTGTCATGGACTGATCCAGACTGCACTGGAACAGGGTGACTCTCCAGAACACCTGAAATACATTGACACCATTGTGTGGGGCCATACAGAGGAAGACTTTTTTTGAGAAAGGAAATAAAATAATCCAAATCCTTCTAAATGCTGGTTTTGCCATAAAACAGAGTAAGGTCAAGAGACCTACAGATGAGATTAAGTTTTTAGGAATTAAATGGCAAGCAATGTGTCGCCCAACTAACAAGAAAGAAAGACAAGATTTTTTAGGTGTTGTAGGATTTTTGAGAAATCACATTCCAAATTACAGTCTGATTGTCAACCCTCTTTATCAAGTGACTGAAGAATAATTATTCCAAATGGGGCCCTGAGCAACAATAAGCCTTTGAAGAAATTTAACAGGAGATAGTTCATACAGTAGCTCTTGGGTCAGTTTGGACAAAACAAGAAGTAAAAATGTGCTCTACATGGCTGCTGGGTGAGAATGGTCCTACCTGTAGCCTCTGGCAGAAAGCACCAGGGGACACTCAAAGTCGATGCCCTGGCTTTTGGAGTCAGGGATACAGAGGATCTGGAGCCTGCTGTACTCCAAGAGAAAGACAGATACTGGTGGCTTATGAAGGGATTTGAGCTTCTTTGGAAATGACTGGTACTGAAGCAGAGCTCTTCCTGGCACCCCAGTTACCCATGTTGGGTGGGTGTCTATGCATCATGCAATTGATGTTACATGGAGGAAGTGTATCACAGTGATTGAAGCTCTAATAGGAACACTGAGTCATTACGGAATCTTGGAAGTGATCATGGACTGTCCAGAAAGCAAAGATTTCAAAATGTCACCAGAGGAGGAACTGACACATGCTGAAGAAGATCCACTGCATAAGAAATTACCAAAAAGTGGGAAGTAAAATGCCTTCTTACTGATGGGTCCTGCCAAAGTGTAGGAAAGCCATTTGCTTAAGAGTTGGACTCGATGATCCTTATGGGTCCCTTTCAACTCAGAATATTCAGTGATTCTGTGAAAGCATCAGAGATGAAAGGTAGCTATATAGAGTCCCCTATGACAAGTCACAGAAACATCAGAAGGAGGTGAATTGAGTGATTTTGCAGAGTTGATAGCCATCCAGTTGGCCTTAGACATTGATGAATGAGAGAAATTAATTATACTTTACCTCTATACTGACTCATGGATGGTGACATATGCCCTGTGGGGATGATTGCAGCAATGGAAGCAGAATAACTGGCAGCACAGTAGTAAACCCATCTGGGCTGCTGCATCTTGGAAAGATATTGCTGCCCAGGTGGAGAATGTGGTTGTGAAGGTACATCATGAACATGCTCATGTACCCAAGAGCAGGGCCATCGAAGAACATCAGAACAAACAGCAGGTGGATCAGGCTGATAAAACTGAAATGGCTCAAGTGGATTTAGATTGGCAACATAAAGGTGAATTATTTCTGTCTCGGTGGGCCCATGACACCTCAACCAATCAAGGAATAGATGAAACATATAGATGGGCTCATGATTAAGGGGTGGACTTAATCATGGACATTATCGAACAGGTTATCTATGAATATGAAACATGTGCTGCAATTAAACCAGCCAAGTGGTAAAAGTTTCTCTAGGATGGAGGACAATGGCTGAAATATAAATATGGGGAGGCTTGGCAGATTAAATATATCACACTTCCACAAACCCACCAAGGTAAGTGCCATGTTACTGCGATAATGGAAGCAACCACTGTATGGGTGGAAACATATGGTAATACAGCTGGAGAACAAGACTCAGAGCACTGCCCAACTCATGACTGAAGTGGATGTGCTAAGTCTAGTGGGCCGCAAGCCATGTCAAGGCAGAACCCTGAATGAGGAAGCAAAAGGTGTGCTTGGTATGCTTTGTTTAAGATAAATCATTCACGACCGTACGTGCCTGTGCAGGTCTGTGCAGGGCTCTGATTAAGTAATGCTACTTAGAAACACCAATCATGTGATTGTTGCTATTTTTAGCTATAGCTGGAAAAGTATAAAAACTGATTTGTAGAATCAATAAATTAGCTTTTTGCATTTATGCAATGAGCCCTGTCTCGTCAAATCGCCTGACAATTGGTGCCCTCATGTGAGGAAAGTGGTGACCGTCTAGCTGAATAGCTGTCGGTGAGCCCTCCAGAACTAAGTGGCCCGGAAAGGGAGGGGGAAGCCGGCCAGCAACGACTAATCCTTCTAGAAAGGAGGTGAGCTATAGGGAACTATGAGGCAGGGGATGTCTGCCCAAGAAAGAGACGTTTTTGAACTTATGCAAAAGCTGTTACAACAGCACAGCAAATCTTTGCCTTTGCATGATTAAAAAATCATACTGAGATGGAGAGCAGTTAAGCTGCCAGGAGTTTCCCAGTCCACAATATTTACAACAGATGTGTGGGACAAGGTGGAAGTGAAATTGTTGAATTTTGCAACGAAGAGGGACAAAGCAGCTGCAGAAATGCTTCCCTCTTAGAGAGTGGTTTTTGAGGTCCTAAAAGCCCAAGAAAAATCCCATGCTAAAGATAAAGGGGATGTCTCCTGCCCCCCCTCTGCAGCACAGCCTCAGAGATCTCTAAAATCTGAAGAGACTGCATCCCTCTTGGTGTAGCCCACGACCTCCCCTCTTACGAGTGAAAGGGAGAGGGGCCCCTAGCTCTCTGTAGGGGCATTTGCAGCTGGTTACTGCCCAGAGGACAGTGAACATGACAGAGGGTACCCCTTTGACCCTGGGCCTGTTGACCCCAAACAAGAACCAGACCTTTACCCCCTGATGCCTTAAGTTCTGAGTTTTCTGTTCTGCTTGGGTATGCTTTTCCATTGTGCTTAGAGTGATGAAGACAAAATAGTCCGATTTCAGCTATTGACTCAAGGACAGTTTCTTCAAACTCCAGGCCCTAAGCATAAACAATGTGAAAAGAGGAGGGCGGGCCAGCAAGCAGGCAAGGAGGATGAAACCTTACAATTTGAGACTACTAATTGGATGGTTGACTCCTGTATGCAAATAGACTAAAGTCTATAAAGATGTGAGATCATGTGACCAAGCCCTCTCTTGCTTCCATCTTGGAGCCATTCAGGCAGGGCAGGGGCCACACTGTGGCACTGGTGCTGCCAGGGTGTGGCCTTTGAAGGCCTCTCAATAAATACCCATTTTATTCCCCTTAACTCTGTGTAGTCTCTGTTCCACCTCCTTAAGGCATGACCTCGAACCCTCTTGATAATTTGGTTTGCAGAGACCTTAAAAGGCATTCCCCAGTTAGGGAAACACAAAAGCCTTCTCTCATAGCAAACCCTGGTCTGTTATGCCGATGTACCTCTGTTCTGTTCCCTAAGTCAGCCCCGTGTCTCCTTCCCTGTCCCTCAGTCTTTCCGTCACTCACACACTGTTTCCCTGTTGGCTCCCATGCCCTAACTCCACTTCTGTGCCACCCCCATGTCCCCTGGTAACTGGTTTCTGACTCTCCCCCTGCCCCGCTCATCCCATGTACTTTAACCTGGACCCTCAGCACAGGGTCTGCCTTTGCCTTTACCTCTGACCCTGGACTGTCCACACATGTGGCTGAAAAAAACATCTCTGGGAAACCCTTGCAAAGGCTCTTCCTGCTTGTTTACTTGCAACCATCCTAACAGCTATCCAGGCTATAACACGGGTTCATCTGAAACAGCCAGTGTTAAGGGAGAGGGAACTAGACATTGTCAAAAGAATTGTAGGACCTCTCATCTATCGGGGAAGGGGCAGTAACAAGCCAAACGGGAATCACTTTCCTTTCCGATGATCAAAGAGCTCTGACGGACAGTGACAGAGCTCCTCCGACTCGTCAGAGCTCTTCCGCCTTTTCCCGAGCTCGAGCGGCGGTGCCGGCTTGCCTTGGGCCCAGTCTTGGGCCTCCATATGGTGCAGTCCCCCCTCATGGTGCCTGCCAGGAGCTGCGACTGTGACTGCTGCTGCTGCGGGGGATGCGGTCCCCCTGCCTGACGCTGACCAGCACGGGTTGTAGCCTGCACGGCATGCTGAAGCTATAGTGCACCAAAATACCAACTGACGCTACATACTGACCGAAATTCTGTTAAAATTTACTTTCTCATTTCAATAACGTGCGACTTGTGATTTTTAACAGGATTCTTACTAAAAAGACTCAAAGGTGTTTGTGTGGATGTGGTGTCATGCTACACATCAGTAACACAGCAAGACAATGATTTGCTGAGAGTAATTAATTGTTGTAAATTCAACATTTTTTTACTTATATTCAAAGCAAACTTTGAACTTTATCTGCAGTAGTTATGTAATTCTTAGCTATAATTAGTACATTAAACTACACTTCCAGCTTTACCAGTTGCTTGCTTTTACTTAACAGTTTTAACAAGGTAATTTTATTGTGAATCTTTCTGTACAGCTATTTAGCAATTTAAGTGCAATTATTTTTCTTTGCTGCATTTACATTGAAATTAAACTTGATATCAAAACAGTTTAAGTATATTGAAGGACCACAAATACAGTAAACAGTAGCTTATTCTTTAGAATAATCTAAACCCCTAACTTTGTAACTGTTTGTATGCAAGTATCAGTTTTACATATCCACTAACCTAACCAAGTTACTTGTCTAAAACTCATAGCAGCATTATATAACTAAATTTTTTTGTCTTAGCCTTCAATATTTATATTCCATTACTTTTATTAAGCCAAATTCAAAATTATCTTACAGGCAATCTTAAAAAGCAGTTTAATCCCTCCAGTAAATCCATGTTGCTGCTATTTCACTACAGTTGCTTACCTGCATGTAGTTTACGTTGATGTTTAACTGTTGTATAACAAATTTTCAGTAACTTTTTTGTAATGATACAATCTAAAGTTAATTTTGTTAAGATCAATTTTTGTTTAGTCTCAGTGATGTTAACTTCAAGTTCTTTTAAGTATAGCTTCTGTTACATTTAGGTGAAGTTTCAGTAAAGTTGATTTTAGGTTATGTTGAAATATACTTGTTTAAATTACAAGATACAGCTATTTTGTTATAGAAATAAGAACAATATCTGCTATTTTCTTTTTCACAGGTAGCACTGAAGAATGAGTAACAATTCTGTATTATGAATGTTATTATTTGTAAGCTGTTTAATGCTGTTTTTGCTTTATTACTACTTCACTTAAGATAAATTGCAAAGCCAGCTGCTTTATAAATCTTTACATACCATTGTATAGCTATCTACAATACATGTATTATTTTAAGAAACATTCCTAACTACTATTACTGAGAAGTTTTTAGATTTTATTAGAGAGACTATTCCAGTTAAGGTTAAGGCCTGGGCCCTGGCCAAGTCCTAGTCTTACCTGGTCAAGCAGTAAACCAACAAATCCAAGTGTTTTCTGCACCAAAACTGTACTCAAGTAATTTTGACTTGCCAAATTTGGACCTATAATAACTGGAACTCCTTTTGAAGTGAGCTTGGAAATTTTACCCAGGAATGGTTCTCCAAGCCCTCACCCTAAAATGAGGCTTGCCTGTTACTACACACTCTGGATGATGGTACAGTATTTAGGGAATTGACAATGCATTGTTTTAAATCATCATTTGATTTCTCATGTACTACTAATTGCGTGTATTATCTGATTTATTTCTGCTTAGTGTAAGTTTATTGTTTTGCCATATATCGTTTTGCTTTTTATGTTGCCTTCATGTTCATAACGAGAGACACACATCATGTTAAAAAACAAAAGAAGAGGGAGCATGGCTCCTCAAGAATGTTTACACTAATATTTACACTAAAAATTTTGAAATCAAATCAAATTAAATCAAATTTGATCCCTAGCAGAGCAATACTGCTTTGAAGATTTGCATGTGCAGAGACAATTTCTAAAAGTTTTTATGTAAAGATCTTTAGTTAAATATACAACTATAAGATCTAGCTAATTTACTAACCTAGGGAGATGGTATGCATGTGTTTTATCACCAACAGGTCTGAAGTACTTACCTGCTCATCTGGAAGAACATTGATCACCTCCAAGAGAACAAGGCCCAGAGAAAAGAAAAATTGCCTAAATTGCCATCCAGTCCTGGTGACCAAGACAAGAACAGAAGTAGGACTGCCAAGACATGGCTATAAAGACTTTAAAGGCTTATGTTGCATGAATCTGTCTGACAATTTTTCAGTCTATCCACACTAGCATACAGGCTCTTCAAGATAGTGTCATAAAACTAAGGGTTATAGATGATAGCAATTGGCTTGGAGACATACTTGGGGGATGGGGACTTCCTGGCTGGTTTAAGAATTTAGTGAAAACAGGAAATTATGTTTTAGCCATATTGCTGCTTTTGATGATTTGTTTGCCATGCATTTTGCAATGTGTTCAAAAATTGATAAAGTCTATGAAGATAATTTTACTGGTGGAATAGAATGGGGGAAATATGGGAATACAGCTGGAGAACAAGACTCAAAGCACTGCTCAACTCATGACTGAAGTGGATGTGCTAAGTCTAGTGGGCTGCAAGCCATGGCAAGTCAAGACAGAACCCTGAATGAGGAAGAAAAATGTGTGCTTGGTGTGCTTGGTATACTTTGTTTAAGATAAATCATGCAAGACCATACTTGCCTGTGCAGGTCTGTGCAGGTCTGTACAAAAGCTCTGTACAGGGCTCTGATTAAGTAATGCTACTTAGAAACACCAATCGTGTGACTGTTGCTATTTTTAGCTATAACTGGAAAAGTATAAAAACTGATTTGTTGAATCAATAAATTGGCTTTTTGCATCCATGCAATGAGCCCCATCTTGTCAATTGCCCAACAGAAATATATCTCATGCCCCATGCTTCTGCTAAGAACACTATCCCTCAAGTTTTTAATTATTTTAGACTCTCCTCCCCATCCCACTGGGGCAGAGAAAGTGAGCAAGTAGCTGCATGGTTTTTATTTGCTGGCTGAGGTTGAACCATTACACCTTATTGAATGTAACAATCAGGTTTTCATAAGTATTTCTTTCTTCCAAACTCCAAAAGCATGAAAGAAAATTTCTTTATTTTGGGCTATGGGCAACACATTGGTTTCCTCTAGATCAGCATTTATCTTTTCTCAAGGCAACCTCCACTTTTACAGATTTGAACATTTACCTACTGCCTCCACTCCTCTCCTAAATTCCTTATAAGAAGATTTCCTGGTCAAGCTAAAGGGCAAGAAGGAAACACACTGGCAGTGGAAGTAAGGACAGGTACACTGGAAAGAGTACAGGAATGCAGTTTAATTGTGTAGGGATAGGGTGAGGAAGGTTGTGGCGAAGCTGGAGTGGAACTTTGCATAGAATGCAAAAAATAAAAAGATGGGCTTCTACAGGTATATCATCGAGAAAAAGAAAGCTAAAGAAGGTGTGCCCTCAAAAAAATAATTCTGGAAAATTGGTAACTACAGACAAGGAGGTGGATGAGTAGCTCAACAGCTTTTTTTGCCTCAGTCTTCACTGGCAACCTCTCTTCCCACACTTCTTGAGTGGATGGACTGCAAGATGGACACTGGGGGGAGAAAAGTCCTTCCCACTGTAAGAGAAGATCAGATTCGTGACCACCTGAGGAACTTGAATGTACATAAATCTATGGGACCTGACAAGCTGCATTCCCAAGTCCTGAGGGAATTGGCTGATGTAGTGGCCAAGCCACTCTCTATATTTGAAAAGTCATAGCAGTCAGGTGAAGACCTAGGTGGCTGGAAAAGGGGAAACATTGTACCCACCTTTAAAAAGGGCAGAAAGGAGGACCCTGGAAACTATTGCCCTGTCAGCCTCACCTCTGTGCCTGGGAAGATCATGGAACAGATCCTCCAGGAAACTGTGCAAAGGCACATGGAGGACAAGGAGGTGATTCAAGTTAGCCAGCATGGCTTCACCAAGGGCAAGTCCTGCCTGACCAACCTATTGGCCTTCTATGATGGAGTGACTCCATCAGTGGAGAAGGGAAGGGCTACAGATGTCACTTATCTGGACTCTTGTAAAGCCTTTGACATGGTCCCCTACAACATCCTTCTCTCTAAATTGGAGAGAAGTGGATTTGATGAGTGGACTGTTAGGTGGATAAGAAAGTGTTTGGATGGTTGCATTCAAATGGCAGTGGCCAATGGCTCAGTGTCCTACTGGCCATCAGTGACAGTTGGTGTTCCTCAGGGGTTCATATTGGGAGCTGTGCTATTCAATGTCTTCATCAATGACATAGACAAAGGGATTGAGTGAACCCTCAGCAAGTCTGCAGATGACACCAAGCTGAGTGATGCCGTTGACACACCTGAAGGACAGGATGCCATCCAGAGGGACTTGGACAAGCTTGAGAAGTGGGCCTGTGGGAACCACATGAGATTCAACAAGGTAAGCACAATGTGCTGCATATGGGCAAATGTAACCCCCACTATCAACACAGGCTGGGGAATTAAGGTATTAAGAGCAAGCCTTCTGAGAAGGAATTGGGGGTGCTGGTGGATGAAAGGCTGGACATGAGTCACAAATGTGTACTTGCACCCCAGTAAGCCAACCATGTCCTGGGCTGCATCAAAAGCAATGTGGCCAGTAGGGTAAGGGAAGTGATTCTGCCCCTCTACTCTGGTGAGACCCTGTAGCAGGACATTCCCCTCTGCCACAGAAGATCGCATCTATTCTGTCCACCAGCTGGTGTGATAGCTCTGGGCATCTTCCCTCTCACATGAATTGGTGAGAAAACTCAGACCAGACAGATGTCTGGTAGGGAGTTCTCTCTGGCTAGGGAGTTATCTCTCTCTGGTGCCAGAGTTGGAATTCCCAGCTAGCAATAAACACCTGGCCTGGAGAGCAAGATGTAGGAAGATAAGCTGCTGGAATTTCTGACTGACAGACACTTCACTTTACAAACTATAAAAACTACACAAATTTTCACGAAGTCAGAAGTCTCCTGTACACACCCTGGAAATGTAGTACTTCTTCCCTGAAGTCTGGATGCAAACTTGTGGTTACTTTCCTGGAAAGTGAGTGAAAGGACTCTATGTGTACTCCATCATCAATTCGGTGGTAAGCTACATTGACTCCTAATCTATACTATTTTTTTGCTAGCTATTATATAGGTACCTTATTATTGTGCACTGTATTTATATCTATGTCCTAAGGTGATTTTATGATGCTGCATTCCCTATTGTCTGTTTTGTGTCCAGAAATGATTCCTGTAGCTTTAAGCGAGATCTGAGAGAGAGGGGGGGAGTTGGTGGAATTCTTTCGGTGCCTGTGTTCAAAATCACAGATAAGGCTCTCGGGTTTTTTTTTCCCAGCGGCTTTTTCTTCTCTGGAGAGAGAGAAACAGAGTTTTTCCTTGCTTTTCAAAGTTAGCTTTTTGTTCATTAGCTAAGGCAAGAAGTTTTTCCTGGAACTGTGGCTTGTGCTTCTGGAACTGTTCAGCTTTTTCTCTGGTCCAAAACACCACAACAGCGCCCCTCCTCATGCTGTGGAGACCTGGAGGCCAGTTCTGGACTCCGAGGAAGCCAAGCCACACCTACAGAAAGGACTCCAGATCTACCATCTCTTCTCCGCAGTGAGAGGTTTTATTATTTAACATTATTTATTCATTTTTTCATGCCTGTGAGTACTCTGCTTGTTAAATAAACAGGGTTTTTTCACTTTCTCCAAGGGAATTCTTTCCAAACCTGTGGGGAGAGGGATTGCTGAAACCTGCCTTCTATTAGAGGAGACACCCTTTCAGGACATTCCATCCCAAATTTGTCTCAAACAGGGACAAATATCTTGGTGCCCAATATCGGGCTGGAGAAAGTAAAAAAAACAACCCTGTACTAATTAGATTTTGGTTTTAATCACTTTGTATTGGGGTAAAGCAGTCAGTAGTCACTATGTTGTTTGAGGTAATAATGTCTCTCTGGCTTGAAGTTCTAATGTCTCTGGTCCCTAGGCCTATTTGAGGTACTAATGTCTTTCTGGTCCCTAGGCCAGTTTGTCTATCTACCGATAGTGCAAATTTTGTCCCTGGCACATACCTTTTACAGAACAGTGGCACAGATTAGGCTTGCTATTTTGATGTGCTTGGTGATAATGATTTATAGGTTAACAGAGGTACAGGGAGTTGTTCAAAATGTATATGGTCTGTTGTTTCTCCACCTGTCACGGTGTGACTTGGGTTTTGCCAATTTTAATATATTAATTTCTGTTAGAGATAGGATTTGGGAGTAGAGACAAGGCAGGCTCAAAACTTTAAAAGGTACAAGAAGAAATTTATTAATAACACAAAAAGAATTCAGAATAAGATTCCTAGATTATTCCCTCCTCCCTTCATTCCACATTCCTTAACAACATCATAGAGAAAACACTTCTGTCAGTTATCCACTCAGATAATCATTTCAGTTCACTTAAGAGAGAAAAGTTCCATTTTATAGTTATGGCTTAGGGGGTGTCTTCACCTTCACAATCCATATCCGCCCGGGAAAATATTGCAGATTATGACTCTCCTCCCATTTTTCACAGTCCTTCCAGAGCTGTGCTATGGGTTATGTTACACAATTGGGGTACCACTTTTAAAGGCAAGCTGCTGAAAAACAAATTTTGCTTCATCTCCTTCACTATCAAATGTCTCCGTTCATATTCCAGTCCCAGAACAGAGAGAGCTCCATTTCTCCAAAGCAAAAAGTCTTCTTCTCAAGCATCCAAACCTCCCCAAGTATATTTCACAGTTTAAAGGAATTTTAGTGTAGTCACAATCCCCTTAGCCCACAAAAAAAGGTTTTCAGCTACTTATCAGTTGCATCTTTTCAATCTCTTCCCACCAGGTACTTTATCTTCATTCCGCTGACCTCTGTAGTTGTCAAGGTCCACACTACGTGCAGAGTCCTGATAGGTTCTTTTTAGGGATCTCAAAGCGCAAAAGATACAGCAAGGGACAAAACCAGTTTATTTTTGCAAGAAATGCACTTTATTTAGTGCCAACCAAATGCAATAGAGGGACAGGAAATAAAAGAGAGAGAGAGAGAGAGAGAGAGGGGTTGGGATTATGGCTACCAAGACGGGCAGACGATCCTCGTGGAACCAGCCAATAGATGTCCGTTGCCGTCCGGGGAGATCTCGGGGGGTCTTTTTTCGAGGATATTCGCCGAGAAACTCCATCAGCATGATGTTGTGACATTGTCTTCAGGACCCGTCATTGGTAGCATATCCCGGAAAACGGGGACAGAAAAATTAGGGATAAGAAGGGAAAGAGGGAAGGAAAAAGGAAAGAAATAAACAGAAAAATAATAAAGCAAAATAATCACAACAAAATTGATTAAAACAATTTTTCAAACAAATCACAATTATATTAGGTGAAATAACTCAAACAATCAAAATTAAAACAAATCAATAAAATAACTTTCAAACAATTAAAAATTAAAGCAAATCAATATTGCTATCAGTTTGAATCAATACCTAAAGAAAATGCAACATAATTAAATAAGAACTAAAAATCAATCTTAATCAATATTCATGATGCAATACAACAAAGATAAGCAATTTTAAAACAAGCAATTTTCACATTTTAAACAACAATTTTAGTAAAGCTACAGACACAAAGGTTTAAATGATTTTTAGTAATCACTATCAAATCTTCTATAAAAATACTATCACAAGCAGTTCTAAAGCATGCACACCCATTGCCCATATACCCCAGTAGTGTTTCAGGAATCTCCTTTGGATAACTTTCAAAGTTACAGACATTCTATTCTGTGTTTAAGCAAAATATCTTGAGCTCTGATTGCATTACTTTCGCAGATAAACTCTTATTGTTCCCAGACAATGCAAGTTTCCAAATTAATAGTTTGTTACATCTCCCCAATTTGATGGGCCCATTCTCTATGCTCAGAAGGATAGAGAATAGCTCCATCATGACTTAATCATAATGCAGTGATAGGGAATACTGAATGTACTGAAGCATTACATATAGTCAGTGCAAAGGCTGTGGCTATGTTTATGCTGGGGTAGTAGGTAAAATTTACCAAATTCCACCAGGACTGAAACTTCCTTTTAAAATCATTAGCATTATTCCAATTTATTCTCCGAATTTTAGTAGGAAAAGTGCCTTCCTCCACTTCTCATATAATTGAGGCAACAACTGTTTGCATCCAAAGCTGTGCCTGGATACAGCTGAAGGCTAGGGAGATGTTGTTTTGAGCAGCACCAAGAGCATCAATTATCAATTTGTGATCATTTACATTTGCCTTTTCCCAATCTGGTAAAATGTTTGATAATAACCACTGTTGCGTCCCCAGGCCTGTCAAAGAGGACTGCAGAGGTTGTTTCAATTTGGTCAGGTCTCTGGTGGTGGCAACCAATTTGTTCATTAATACCTCTGAATCAATGCTATTTAGAATTCCCAATCCTGTTCCCACAACACCGGTTATGTCTCTTGTTTGTTTCTTGAAAGGATCCTCCTGGTTTTGCAACCAGGTTGTCCATCCCTAGAAAAGGTGAACAAGCTGGCTAAATTACTGAGGCATTGTTTTGCATTGGCAATTTGACTTGTTTAAAAGACCATGCCGAATTAAACGATATTTGTTGTTGGCCAGTTTTCAAATTACCCAAGGTCCAATTTCAAAAATTTTCAGGCTTAGTATAGCCGGTGGTCAGGTAGTGGGTGTTATAGGCATTAGCATCAAGTTATATTGTTTTTACTACACATAATTTCATGGGAAAATTGTACAACAGATCAATTTTGATTTTGAATCTTCACAAAATTAAAGCACAGCTGTAAGGTCCTGTGCTGTAACTGTATACAGGTTCGATGAGGGATTCAGCAGTTAATCTTCATGTTCCATGGTGTTATTCTGTGAAAAATAAATACAACAGATTCTGCCACAATGAGGCAGGAGGTTAAAATGATGGAACTATCCAGCATGTAACACAGACTGGAATTCTGTTAACTTCCCAATCATTTCTCTGCCAAAAAGGAAGCCACTCTGTACCTCCTTTAAACACAGGATTAGAGTCAGTGTAAATACAAACAAGGGAAATATTTTGTTTTTCCTTTTGAAAAACACTCCAAACAGCTATAAGCTCCCCAGTTTGGGCACTGCCTTCCCCTTCTGTAATGATCTGCTCACCGAAGGAAGTGTGTAAGGCTACAGCTTTATATTTCCACACTTTTCCTTCTCTCTTGGCTGAAGCATCAGTAAACCAAGCATTCGCTGTCTGCTCAGGCGAGAAGGGAGGGGCTACCTTGATTACTGAAGTTGGTTTTTCCTGGCTGCTATTCAAATTCTCTGTTTCTTGTATTGACAAATTTTTCACAGCACCTTCAGTGATTGAGAAAATGTGACAGTACTTCTTGATCAGGGCATACCACTTCCTAACTGAGGGTTTCTGGGCCACCCCGTCAGGGGGGGCAGTCCCAGTAGTGGCTGTTTTCAAAAACTTTTCTTCTTGAGAAGGTTTTTGAATTTTCTCTGAGGCAATTTGCAAGTTAGGGCTTTTCAAATGGGAGATTATTTTTTGTTGCACATCCCTCACTTCTTCTTTCTCTTCTCCTCCTATCAATACATCTTCTATGTATTGGTACACAGCTACAGTGTCAGGTTTGGCTTTTTGGACTGGCCATACAGGGGGGTTTCGCAAGTCCTGTATAACCGGTTTGATCCCTTCTTTGGCACCAGAAGGAAGAGGGTACTGTTTTATATTTACAGGTAATTGCATAGGTGATTTATAGTCAGCAGTGAGTTTTATTTCATGGATAATTTGCAAGCAGGCAGCTTTTTGAATGTTTTCCAGGAGTTGGTCAGGGGTACCAATTAAAGCTACAAGGTCTCCCCTTTCCAAAGGGCTTAGCCCTTCTGCCCAATAAACTGCGCACTGAGTTGGGGACCGTAAGTTACGTTTGACTTCTGTCGTTATGAATGTCCCATGTCCCCAGTACCCACTAGCTGCTTGTTCTGATAATTTAGTAGCAGTGTACAGGATTTTTGTCGTGATTATATGCGGGTTAAAATTCTCATTGTTCAGGTAACTATATTCCGTTTTAGCGAGAGGTCTTAATTTAGAGCAGCAATTTTCCCCACAATTTTGCATGTGTACTAATTCTTTCTGGGGGTATATCTGCTTTATGTGATATGTTTCCTTTTCTTCTGTTTCTTTTGGTGTATCTGCATGCAGTGATGCATGGGAAAGCTGCAACAAATTGTTGCGGTTTCTTTTTTGCTCTAATTGTTTTTGCAAAGTTTTTACCTGATTTGCTTCCTGCTCTAATTGTTTTTGCAAGGCTTCTACCAAATTTTGCAAAGAGTCTATGATTGCTCCTTCTTCACTCCTTTGCGTAAAGCGAGTTTCTATAGCTGCCATAAGACAGGCCCCCAAAACTGAGCAGACAATGGTCTTATTTCTGCCTAGCTGGAATTTTGTTTCATCTTGCAAAGAATGTATTCTATCGATCACATTTTCTAAATTAAGCCAGTTACTGTATGCCCAATCCTCTCCCCCTTGGGAGGGTCTGGCATTGTACTTAGCTAGCAAAGCATAAAAAGCATCTTTATCTTTTTCAGACATTTTTACGAAGGGACTAAAACCACTCTCAGGGAGGCATACTTAAAGTTACACAAAAAGCACAGCTACAACTGTGTTTCCCTTCTCGTCCCTGGAGCGGGTGAAGAGACCACACTACTTTAGAGGCACTACCTTAGTTACAAAACAGCTTGTCTCTTCGCGATCCCAAGTAGTCAACAACAAAACAACAAACACACAGCCTTTAGCTGAGGTCAATCCCCTCTCTTCCCTGCCTGGGTTAGGGGACAAAACAACAAACACCCAGCCTTTAGCTGAGGTCAATCCCCTCTCTTCCCTGCCTGGGTTAGGGGACCAAAAACTGCCTGGGAGGTTCTCCTCAACTACACCAAGCAGCTCAACAACACTACAAAAACACAAGTCCCGTCTTTTGCACAATGAGATCCTTGACAAAAAATTCTCTGATAACTGAAATGGAGTTGATTTTCCACCTGGGTCTGTGTGCAGATTGCGGGAAGAACCCAATACCACCTCCCTTGCTTTCCAACACTGTTCAGTCCTTTCAGTACTGACAGGTTGGGTGTGGCTGAAGTGGCACAGGTCTTCCCCTGGTACAAAGTGCACAGAAAACCCCCAACTCCTCCAGTATCAGGGAATCTGAATAGCCGACTACACCAATTAAATGTCAGGGTCCACACTACGTGCAGAGTCCTGATAGGTTCTTTTTAGGGATCTCAAAGCACAAAAGATACAGCAAGGGACAAAACCAGTTTACTTTTGCAAAAAATGCACTTTATTTAGTGCCAACCAAAATGCGATAGAGGGACAGTAAATAAAAGAGAGAGAGAGAGAGAGAGGGGTTGGGATTATAGCTACCAAGACGGGCAGACGATCCTCGTGGAACCAGCCAATAGATGTCCGTTGCCGTCCGGGGAGATCTTGGGGGGTCTTTTTTCGAGGATATTTTTATAGTCTTTTCCAAAGCGAGTGGCTTCTGGCCAAAAGGTGGGAAGATTTATGGACTATTGTATGTGGAGATCGTTGCTCCAAGAAACAGGTGGAAACAGGATGCTACAACAGGTAGCCTGCTCGAGGGCAGCGCACTACGGCAAGCTCCAGGCACACCAACAGTCCTTGTGACCAGTTCATTGTTCTCACACCTGTGGGAGCCTTGTTGGGTAAACCAGTCTCATGAGAGACCAGTCCTGGTCCAATGAGCACCACCTGGAACAATCACTTGGCGTTCCTCCCATCCCTGGCCAGCGCCTTTCAGCTGCAGTTTGTGGGGTCTTCTTAGACCTCAGGCAAAGGTCGTTGGGCAGAACAAACAAGAGGCTTTTAGACGGACTCTTACAGTAGTCTCCATGCTTTATTTCTTCTCATTCAGGGGAGCTCGGCAGATCGAGAATCTTATCCAGGCATTAAAAAGAGTTAAAATTGTATCCAGATCGTGAAGAAGCCACATGGGCAGCTGGAGGCCTCTTCTGCCATGTGGAGAGCCGAGCCGAGCCAAGGGTCAGCAGGGCTGGGGCCGGTGTCGGAGCCATGCGGCCAGTGCCATGTGGTCGGTGCTGGGGCCATGCGGAGCCAGGGGCCACCAGGCCAGGGCCGGGGCTGCCCAGAGCTGGGGCCGCTCGAGGCCGGTGCCCCGGGGGGCTGCTATTGGTGTGGCGGCCGGAAGGCCAAAGAGGAGAAATTAGCCTTAGCAACATGATTTAGGAAAGCTAAATAACTTTTAATTGGTTTCCCGAGCTGTCCAGTACTAAATCAGCTCTCCTATTGGTCCCAGCAGCCCACAGGGGAAGCCCTCAGAGACGGGACAGCCCCTCCTGTTCCCCGGCCTCATGGTGCTTTCCCTGAGGCGAATCCACCCCTCTCCCCTAGCACGTGAAACCAACACACCATCCTAGTCTCAGTAGCCTGTTTTGGGAGTTTATTAGTAATTGCACCCAGTTTGTTAGAGGAGGAGAAGGGGATGAGGTTTCCCAGCCTTTCATCTCCTTCTTCCCCTTTAAAACTGGTACATCACCTTTTGAGAATGTTGTTTCCCCTGGAGGTTGCAGAGACTACCTTCCTGGTGCTTTATCTCATAGGTTTACTCTATACGGTTTGCAGTTTCTCTAGAATCAGGGCTGAGATATCCAGAGGGGCTGCTGAGACACCTGATCTGAGTGGTGTGGAGAATGGGAGGATATGGGCCAAACCCTGAACAAATTCAGAACCCAGATGAGGTGGGGAAATATCTGAAAGAGAAGTGCAATGCCAACTCTAATGAGAAAAAGCTCATTACTATATGCTGGGCTCTGGCATATGCTTATCGCACACTGCTAGATACCGTAGAGCAGCAGATAAAGGCAGAGGAGCAGGAACATAAATCAGCAGATAAATCAGCAGATACCCCAGTCACTCAGGCTGCAGCTAAACCAGACAGGGAGTCTAAGCCAATGGCAGTTGCTCTCTCCAGAGAAGAAAACCATAACCAAAACCAATCGTCCAGTGCATGATAATGGTGATGTGGGGGAAGGACCCTCAAAGCCAGCAACTGACTCAGAACCAGAAATCACTATTGAGTCCCTGTCCATGAAGGACCTTCATAACCTAAGAAAGGATTACACCAAATGATCTGATGAATCTATAATTAGTTAGTTAGTGCATATTTGGGACACTGCAGGAGATAATACAACTCTGGATGGTACTGAAGCGAGGTATTTGGGATCCCTGTCACATGATCTGGATATTTACCAAGGAATGGTAAGGGGGCCTGAACCTCTGAGTCTCTGGATATGGCTCTTGAGAAGCATGGGGAAAAGATATCTAATTGCAGACGACCTCCATATGCAGCAAACCCTGTGGAAGACCATACAATAAGGGATTCAATGCTTGAGAGAACTGGCAGTGGTAGAGATTGTCTGATCAGATGACCCAACAATTAGGAGTCCATATTTGGCAAGATGTACACCAGTGATGTGGCTAAAAGTCATATGACTTGGGCCACAAGAATACACTTCTGCTTTAGCAATGATGAAGCAGGATGAGGGGGATGAGACTGTGCTTGCTATGGTGAAGAAGGTCCGAGCATATGCAGATGCCGTGCATGGTCCAACACATGCAAGAATCACATCTGTGGAAACATGTCTGTCAGACCACATGCAGAAAATGGAAGATAGGATGGAGGAGAATCACCAGAAACTCAGGGAGGAGATTAAAGAGAACCTTCCCCAAATCTCGTCAATACAGACCAGAGGTCCTGTTACCAGACACTGACATCCCCTAGCTAGGGATAGAGGGTACACCCCACAAAGTGAGCTGTAATTCTTCCTGTGTGACTGTGGGGAAAACATGAGGTGGTAGGATAGAAAACCCACCGCTGCTGTAATTTGGATTTTTAAGGGGGCTTTTCAGGAAAAGATTGTGACTCAGAGGCTGGCTGTCACACACGGATACCTATCTGCTGCATTCCATTTTCTATAAGAAATCAGCTGCTTTCTGCTATTAAAAGATCACTCATCACTAAGAACCATGAAGACAATCCCAAGATGAATGGCTTGTCTGGATGAAAGCCACTAAGAATGAAGTCAGGTGGACTGAGCAGTAACTGGGGGAAAGGCAATTCCGTCAGGGGAGATCACAACCACCAACCAATGGACCACCTACTGAAAACGGTCCCCCGACTCAAATGGAGGGAAGAACTGCACATGCAGTCTATTTACCATGAGAAGTGAGAGATATAACAGGCAAGTTAGGGTTTGAGTACTAATTAATGAAAAAGCTATGTAATTTGTAAGTATGAATGCTGATGCCTTTGTTTGTTTAAATGTATAAATGGTGTAAGTTTTGATGATCTGGGAGTCAGCCTTTTGTGGGTTACCACCCAGCTCCCTACTTTACACAAACTAGAATAAAAATGGAAATACTTTATCCTCAGTGTGTGAACTGGCATTGCACACCAGGTAATAAATCCATGTTGGGGACAACAGGATCACTTATGGGATCAGACTGGACTGCTTAGAGCTTTATTCAGTCATATTGTAAAAATCTCCAAGTATGGAGATATGACACAACCTCCCTGGGAGAAGTTTTCCAGTGTTTGATTATCCTCATGGTTAAAAAGGTTTTCCTTAAGGTAATTAAGGGGAGAAAACAGGTTGGAAATTAAGCACCCACTAAATGCTACAGAAAATTTACTGCAAATTCAGCCATATTCATATAATTCCTCACTAGCACAGAGAAGATTTCATATGAAGCCTTTCTACTCATCTTACAACTCTCCAGATTATCCTGGTCATCTCTCATCTGATGGCCATTACCAGGCAAATGCAGACAGCTGACACTTTTTCCTCTTTATTCCTGCCCTTTTCCCTTTTTCCATCTTGCCTTGCCCTGAAGCAGAGATTACATCCTGGTTCTAGTTCAGATTAATGTCCTGGAGACCCTTTGGAGATGCTTCATCTAGTCAATGAGACTGAAAGCAGCCATAGCCTTTTCTAATGTGGCCATGACACTACTTTCTAGGGAGGTGGAAACTCCCAAGTACTAATGAATTGCAGTTAGAAAGAACATTGGCAACAAAGGAGCCAAGATCACTTCCTTGTGTTACTGATCATCCCCTTCCAATGAAGTATAGTCAAACTCAAAGGACTCAAGCCAAATCCAAGGACTTCAAGTGTATCATGGCTCTTCGGCATATAGACAGGAGTCAGCTACGTGATCTGGGAAACACTGAAAACATAACATTTGCCTGCACAGAAATATGTATGTGAAAGTTTTGTTTTCATATTTTGCAATTGCTTCACTCTCTACTCCACAGACCTGAGGTTGCATAAAGCCACATTTCAGCCTAGTAGTTAAAGAATTCAGGCAGAAAAAGGAATCAAACTTGAGTCTCCCATATTCTGTCTGAAAGTCTATAGCTAAAAAAGGCACAGCTGTTTTGTGACTTGAGCCTCCCAAACTTTTTATAGTCAAAATTGCCTTGAAAATCAGACATGAATTTTGTGAACAGTTTTGAAATTACCAATTACATATTCTTTACGTGAAGTTAAAAAAATAGTTATAGGGTTTACTAGAGACTTTAAGCCCAAAATACCTGTTGATTGTTTGGCGTTTTTTAAATTGTAAGCAAAACCTGAAAATCTTGATTTTAAAAATTGGCCTCTGTTCTGGACTTAAGCTACCCATGCCTGAAAGCATCACTTTAAAAATTAAATATGCTAGCCTTGTTCAAGACATTTTAGCACAGTGTCATTTAATATGTCAAACAC
Source organism: Luscinia megarhynchos (assembly GCA_034336665.1). NCBI lineage: Eukaryota > Metazoa > Chordata > Aves > Passeriformes > Muscicapidae > Luscinia > Luscinia megarhynchos. The sequence continues at coordinate 109,005 of JAPFBE010000033.1, forward strand.
TGCTTTTCAGATCAACTTATACCATGATCTCACTTTTAATATTTATTTTTTTCTCACAAATTTCTAATCCTACAACCAGTATTTAAAATAAACTGTATAAAATCCTTATTTTTTTGAAAATCTGCTCTTACTTTCAGGCTGGGTAGTGATGGGGGAGCTGAGAAGCTGTATTCTCGCATGGTGTGACTGGTGTTACTTGGGAGCTCCATACCAGTGAAGAGGCTGCCAGCAGCCTGCAGCTCTGAAACACATGGTGCGATTAAATTCACTTCTTTTAGCCAGCTGGACATTTACTCATAATAGAAAGCACTTTTAAGCTCTTGAATTTCAGGCTATTGAGTTAGATAGGAGAACTGCATAATTCCTTTAAGAAATGTCAACATCTGCTGTCTTGATTGTACCAGTTTCATAGCAGAGAGCAAAGAAGAGGGTATTTCGTTGTTGTGAAAAAGCAGGGGTTATCTTGCATTTAGAGTAGATGATAGAAAAAGTTGAAGTTGCAGCAAACATAACATGATGAGTTTGGATTTACAGTAGAATTGCCTTAAAACACTAATTCTGTCTTGGTATTTATGAATCATTGTTATATCCTTTGTGCAGTAAGTAAACAGAAATCAATGGACATGATGAAGTCTGTGCTAACTGGAAAAAATATATACTTAGTTTGTTGCTGCTGCTGCTTCTATCCAACTTCCTCACTGTTTAATGCTGTACATCTGCCTAACAGAATGTCGTGGTTTAACATAGCTTAGTTTTTAGTTAAAGAGAAATTAAGACACATTAAGAACTAGCTGCATCACTTACTGTACTTGGCACACTAGGGATCTGCTGTGCATAGCTGAGTGTAACACTGTGTCATGGTTTAACTCCAGACAGCAACTAAGTACCACACAGTCACTCACTCACTTCCCCCTTCCCCTCCCTCCCCAGTGTGATATGGAGGAGAATCAGAAAAAAAAAATTAAAACTCCTGGGTTAAGTACAATTCTATAATTGAAATAAAGTAAAATATAACACTAATGATAATAATAGTTACAATTTTAATGAAAAGGCTGCTGAGCTCCAGTGAATTGCTCTGTTCCACTTTCTCTTGATGGCTTTACTGTTTATCTGAGCCTGTGTCAGCTACGTTTCATTTATCTCTTCCCTTTTTGCCCATCTATTTCTCCTCTAACTAATCTGCAATATCACAAATGTTTTTCCTTCCACTAAGTGCCATGTCTACACATCTTTCAAATATATTTAAGGATGGTGAGTCAACTGTTTCCATGGACAGCCTCTTCCAATGCTTGATAACCCTCTCAGTGAGGAAATTCTTCCTAATATACTGTCTAAATTTCCCCTGGCACCACTTGAGGCCATTTCATCTTGTCCTATCCCTGGTGAATTAAAGAACTCAAATCCAACAGCAAAATTCCGTTAGATTAAACATTCCTTTATTACAGCACTGGAGACATGATGGGAATTTTCGTCATGAGCCTGTCCAATGAGACACAGTTTCCTGGGGTTTAAATACATTGTAACACTTAGGATTTCCTCACAGTCCCTCCCAGTCTGCCCAGTGTATTACATCAGAGGTGCCATCTCCAATGTTGCCTTGCTGTTCTTTCATGGAGCAAGGCTGACATCTAGTGTCTTTTTCCTGGTATTATTTTAAGTAAGAGGCTCTTATCAGAGTGTCTTCATTATGGTCTTCATCACGTGCCCTCTGGATGACTCTTTCATGTTGGCAGCTCCCAGTGGATGAATAATTTGCTTCTGCTGATCTCTAGTTTCTTATCTTATTGTTCTAAGTCACTACTAAGACACTACATTTATCTTTAGTTAAAGATAACCCAAAACTCCTCTTACCTAAAAAATTCTTTGTTGAATTTGCTTCCTTAGCTAAACAACCCTCTATTGATTAAGTTTTCTGAGATGTATAGGTCTCTGGAGTTATTTCCTGCAGGTTCAAGCTCAGCTGCGCCTTAATTTTCCTGGGTTTGTTATCTTGTTCTGCACATTTAAGCAAAAATGTCAAAAATTAAAAAGTCCAAAAAGCCATAAATTCCTTAGCTAACTAAGGCACAGCTCCTTACAAAGTTCAGGGGATCACAAGATTCTTGACTAAATGAGATATAGCTCCTTTTCACTCGTTGTTTGGTAGAAGATATGGACCCCTACCTTGCTACAACCTCCTTTCAGATAGTGATAAGGTCTCACCAGAACCTCCTTTTCTCCAGGCTAAACAACTCAAGTTTCCTCAGCTGCTTTTCATAAGCCTTGCTCTCCGGACCCTTCATCAATTTTATTGTCCTTCTTTGGACACACTCCAGCACCTCTGTGTCACTACTTCTTGTAGTGATGATCAAAAACTGAACACAGTATTTGAGGTGTAGTGTCACCAGTGCTGAGTACAGGGAGACAATCACTTGCTTAGTTCTGCTGACCACACTATTTTCAACACAATCCAGGATGTCTTTTGCTTTCTTGGCCGTCTTGGTCGCAGGGGCATACTGCTGGCTCATATTCAGCCAGTTGCCATCCAACACTCCCGGGTCCTTTTCAGACAGGCAGCTTTTGAGCCACTCTTCCCCAAGCCTGTAGAGCTGCATGGGGTTGGGTTGTTGTGATCCAAGTGCAGTATCCAACACTTAGCTTTGTTGAATCTCATACAAGTGGCCTTGGCCCATCAATCCAGCCTGTCCAGATCCCTCTGTAGAGCGTTCCTACCCTCAAGCAGTTCAACACTCTCACCCAACTTGGTGTCATCTGCAAACTTACTAGAGGTGCACTCAATCCTCTTATCTAGATCACTGATAGATATTAAACAGAATTGGCCCTGATACAGAGCCCTGGGGAACACCACTTGTGATCATCTGCTAGCTGGATTTGACTCCATTCACCACAACACTTTTGGCCTGGCCATCCAGACAGTTTTTTACCCAGCAAAGAGTATGCCCATCCAAGCCATGAGTAGACAGTTTCTCCAGGAGAAAGCTGAGTGAGTGACAGAGGCTTTACTAAAGTCCAGGTAAACAAAGTCCACAGGTTTTCCTTCATCCACTAAATGGGTCACCCTGTCATAGAAAGAGATCAAGTTGGTCAAGCAGGACTTGACTTTCCTAAAACCATGCTGACTGGGCCTGATCACCTGGTCATCCTGCATCTGCTGCATGATGGCACTCAGGATGATCTGCTCCATGATCTTCCCTAGCACCAAGGTCAGGCTGACAGGGTTCTCTGGATCCTTCTCGCCCTTCTTTAGATAGGCATCACATTGGCCATCCTCCAATCAACTGGGGGGTCCCTGTTTAGTCAGGACTTGTGTATAGGTAAAACCTTACAAAATAAGAGCCTTGTTACCCTTGTAAAGCCATGGCTCAGGCCTGTTATTTCACTTAAATGGAAAAGGACTATGGGAAAGTGACTAAGCTGAATTAGGGGTAAAAAAAGTTATATAACCATTATGTGTTCACATAGTGGTTTATGGTGGTTGGTTAAACTACATTTGTTGTTACATATAGGTAAAAACCTTATAAAAGAAAGGCCTTGTAAAATCAGGCCTTATTACTTTGGCTAAGCTAATAGCTAGCCTGATAAATTCCTATGAAAAACCTGTCAGCTTTCATGAGAATGGAATCCTGTAACGGTGGAAATCTGTGCTTATTCTTGTGAGAAAGAATTCTAAGACCGTGATAGTTAATGGCACCTGTGAAAGCTATCCTGAGAAAAATGCAAACAATACCTGAAAAGAGACTCAAGCATGTAACTGCCTCTGGTGAACTGACCAATCAGACAGGGTATCAACTAGTTACCAACCAATTATAGTTAGGCATGACACTTTTAGGAAACCCTTTAAAATACAGGCTATGGTTAATTAAAAAAACCAACCTTTTTTGCCGCTTAAAGAAGAAAGTGCGTGTTTCTTCCATTTCTAATGCTAGGTCATAGCAACAATTTGTTGTGCTTAAATGGCCTAATGCTTAGAAAGGCCTGTTTTTTTCAATAAAGAGCTCTCTCTTGCACCTGCCTGGGGACTCTGCGTCGCTCTGCTTCCTAACCTTTGGCGCCCAACAATGGGAGATCAGATTACAAGTGAGGAGGTGGAGTGCGGCACACAATGAAGCCCCGCGGACCCAGAACAGCAGGACAGCAGACTGCAATGAAGAGATGGACTGCAACTCTCCTAGGCAGCCCTTATGATCCTGGACCCCCAGACTGCAAGCAGAAAGCAGAGCTCAGACACTGCTATAATGACAGGGGACTTTCTTTGCAAACCACAATCTGACAAGAGAGCAAAATGCATATAAGGTTAGGTCAGTGGTATTTGCTGGATGAAGAACCACAGGACTGTGAGTATCCTTGGACTGGGGAGGTGTCCCAGTAGCATCGGTGCGGCTCAAAGATATTGCAGCACATTGTCCACATCGGAGCAACTTTTATTATGGGTTAAATAACCCTGTAATTGCTTCCTAAATGAGAGATGTTTTGATGTTAAAAACTCCTGCACATAGCTGCACCAGGGACTGCTGGAAAGGCTACTGATAATGAACCCGGGCACGGATGCAGAGAATGGATCCAGGGAATTAATCAATCCTCAATTTAGCACACAATGTTGCGGGCACTAGCAAAGGCCCCCCGGAGCTCCCCCCAGGAGCAGAATGCTCCCCCAAGAGCAGGCCGCCCCACCACCACCACCACCGCAGCTCTGTTGGGTCACTCTCATGCAAAAGGCTTCTTGACTGCCAGCTCCACCACAGTGGGTCCTTCTCCAGCTGCTCTCCCCTCCCCCAACACCAGACCCCCTGCGGCTGCTCCCTTGGACCTTGTAGGGCCTCCAGGCCTGTGTTTGCCCCCTAGGCCTCTGTTGGCTCCCTTGGACTTTGTTGGCCCCCTTGGGCTTTGTTGCCCTCTTGACCCCCCCCCCAGCTCTGCTGGCACCAGATTCCCATGGAGAGGTCTCTTTGCATACTGCCTCCTCCACAGCAGCTGTTCTTCACGGTGCCCTCCCTGCCGCAGGTCCTCCAGTGCCAGCTCCTCCAACCGTGGCTTCTTTTCTGCCCACTCCTCCCACAGTAACTCCAGCCTCCATGGCCCCCGCTCACCTAGAGGCAGTTGGCTCTTGATAGCTACCTTGACTCAGCCTACTCTTTCCACCCAGGAGCCATAAATCATGGCACATGGCAGAGTCATAGCCTACACGGAATGCTGATGCTGCTGCATATCACTGTCGGAATGCCAAGAGGACGCATTGCAACAGGGAGATCTGTCAGTTATTACTACTTACAAAGACTTAGGCTACTCTATTATCAGAGACCTGTGGAGATTGGTACAGGAGAGTTTGTCATTCAGGTAACAGGTGACGCTGTGTACTCAAACCCCAGAACACAGACTGGCTATCCTCGTGATATTTGTGATATTGTTACCTGGAACCCTGTTAAAACTAACCTTGTATTTTCATTAAGCTGTGGATTTTGACAGGACTGTTTATTGGAGAGATGAAAGGCTAGCTGTGTGAATGTAGTGTCGTTCCGCATGCTTTGAGACTGCTTAGCATGGTCTAAATTCTTCAACAGAAATGCTAATATACTGCATGATTAATAACACGTGTGGGATGTATACTGCCTTTTCAGGAATTTTTCTATAAAAGTCTGATTGGACTGAACTAATATTAATTCTTTGCTCAGTTATAATGATGTTAGCTGTTACCACGAAAATTAAAAACTTGTATACCTGGAAAAACATTTGCAAACTTGGTACCCTTAGAGCATCACTTATCGTTATGTGGCCTTTTAGAAAATTCAGTAGATCCCTCCTTGGAAATATTTTGGGTGGATATTAACGGAATAGCAATTAATGTTCAAGCCCAATGTCAAAACTCAGCATGATTTACATGGGTGAGGCCCATGCCACTCATAAATCAGGCATTCCTTTGCTCACTTGAAGGCAGTGTTATCTGCAGAAGCTATTCTAGAATTAGATATAATTAACTCTTGACTCTCCACTGTGCTGGCTTTGCCTGTTAGCTTGTTTTTTGTCCCACACTTTTAATAGAGTAATTTTATTGAGAATCTTTCACCATGAAGAAACATGTGACATCATTTCAGATAGGTACAGCTATTTAGTGATTTTAGTGTAGTTATTCTTCCTTGCCACATATAAATTGAAATTGGACTTGATATCAAAACAGTGTAAGTACATTGATGGACCAAAAGTGCAGTAAACAGTAGCTCATTTCTTTAGAACCATCTGAAACCGTGGCTTTGTAACTGTTTATATACAAGTGTCAGTCTTACACACCCATCGACCTAACCGAGTTACATGTGCAAAACTCATGGCAGTATTATATAACTAGGTTCTTAATGCTATATCCTTAAATATTTATATTCCATTACCTTCAAGAGTCCCAGCTCAAATCTATTGTACAGGCAATCTCGAAAAGCTGTCTTACTGCAAACTGAGCAGGTTGGAAATGCAATTTGCCAAGATATACAATGTTGAATTTTTTCTGAGGAAAGCTGCAATTTAAAAAACCCTGGCAAACTTATGCTTATACTAACTAGAACAGTACTGACCATGACCAAACACTTTCAATAATATTTGCACTTAGCATGAGCTATTCCCAAAACTAAATTATGTAAAATCATAACGTGTTTGCCACACCTTTATAATCCCTCCAGTAAATCCATATTGCTGTTTCAGTTACAAATCAGTCCTTTGCTTGCATATTGATCATTGATGTTTGTGTTTTATGACAAATTTCCAGTAGCGTTTTTGTAACGATGAAGTCAAAAGGAGCTAAATTTTGTTGTATCTAAACCTTTAATGGAACACTCTCAACTCTGACGTCAGTTTTGTTGCATTTAACTGATGTTAAGGTTCAGTTCTGTTGTTTCAGTTCTGTACAGTTTAAGAGATGTTAAGGTTCACTTCTGTTAAGTTTAAGTGTTGTTAAATATAAGTGAACTTAGGCTTACGTTCTGTAAATTTGAAGTTCTGTTACATTTAAGTTCTGTTAAGTTTAGGTTCTGTTAAATTTAAGTTCTGTTAAGTTCTGTTAAGCTTAATTTCTGTAAAGTTTAAATGTTGTTCAGTTTAAGTTATGTTTTTTAAGTTCTGCTAAATTTAAGCTCTATTACGATCAATTTCTGTTCAGCTTCAGTAATGTTGTTAAGTTTACATTATCTTGTGTTTAAGTGATGTAAGGTTTGAGTGAGTATAAGTTCAAGTTCTGTTGAAATATGCTCATTTAAATTAAAAGATACAGTTCTTTTGTTATAGAGATAAAATGGAACCGACTGAAACAATTATGATAACAGATTGGTAAACAGCTGACTCCCCAGAGTCTTTTTTTCTCTAGGCTAAACAACCCCAACTCTCTCAACCTTTCCTCATGGGAGAGGTGTTCCACCCCTGTGACCATTTTTGTGACTCTCCTCTGGACCCACTCCCACAGGTCAACCTAAACCAGCTCCACCAACATCCTGTTAGCGTCATTTGTTCTGATGTGAAGGATAACCAGGGAACTGCTTCCTGCTCCTATGTGAAATTTTCAAGACTTAGAGTCCTATTTTTTTTATCCATGCTCTGAGCAAAATGTACACTTCCTTTGATCTGTTCCTTGTATGGTCTTTGAGTCTGTGTGGCACAATAGTGACTCAGATTTTGGAGACAGTCGTGTGGATTGCTGTCCTCTTGTAAGCATTAGCCTTGTGAGGAAGCTGAGTATTGTGCTAATATAATTTTGCTTCCAGAACTTCAAAAATATTGCTCAGAAATAGCACGAGAATTTCTATATGAACCTTTACAAACCTACAAACCCTACAGCTTACAGTAATACTGCTCTTCCTGGTAGTCCAGGTCTCTGATCCTTTCCCTTTTGTTTGCAGTTATCCTGTCTTCTCTTCTATACACTCCCTCTATATTATCTTCATTCTTTTCCTGTTCAAAGCCTTGATAAAAATCTGTAGGTATAAATAGCTATGTCTTCATTTCAAGGCAAAGTTTTCTTCCTCTACCACAGCCCATGATAAAGTGTCCTTGCATGTTTGCAGAAGAATCACACAGATAAAGTGCTCTGGAGTTGTCTGAGCTGAGCTGGCATGCTCAGCCATATACATGATCTGCATATGGTCCCACAAGCACCTCACCATATTTCAGACCTTGGATTCAGACTTTTTGCTCTCTATCAGCAGACTCACCTAATTTCACTTGAAGAGGGGATGGCTTACAGTTCATGGCTACAGTCTCTCCTTCCCTCATACCACAATCTCTGTCCAAAATAGATGCAGCTGTTGGATCCTGTTGAGAAAGAAAATGAAAAACAGAAAAATTTTGCTAAAAGTTCTGCAGTCTATTTTCTGTTAGGTGATTCCATTCCCACCCACATTCAGAGGGAACAGAGAACATGCCAGTGTTTTGAATGGCTGAAACCTAGGGAAACCTAGACAAAATTTTGGAAGCATATTTAGTATGCTTACAGTACCCCTGAAAACACCAGATTTCAACAGCTGGCTTATATGATAGATAATACTGGGAATATAATATAGAGAGTAGATCACCAGTTCAAATTCAGCCTGCCCTGGCAGTAGAACAAAACAATGTGATGACTCTTTGGGGTGTTGTATGAAACACATCTACAGTTTCAGCTGAGTTCCAAGTGGACTAGTCAACCTCATGATTAAAACTAAAAATCTCATGACCAGCTGTGTTAAAGTGCATCTCAGAAGAAATGAGGACTGAATGAGTAAGACAGTTCAATCTAGTCCCTCTTGGAGAGGAGTAAAGAGGCCTGTAGTTCCCAACCCAGATTTATTTGGTTTTGGCTAACTAGAAAGATTTAATTTCAGTATGTAAGCACAGCATTTTTTACTGTCACTGAAATCCCCCTGAAAACCAAAGTTCCTCAAACACGGAGTCCACTCCATTATGCCTACTTGCAGACAAGCTAATCCAGGTAGTTTTGTATTTTATGATACAGCATAGCAGAGGATTCAGATATACAAAGTGCCAATTCAGGCAGCTCCAGCACTGATAAAAAGATGATTTTTTAGTAGTCTTGGGAATCCGAAGACATGCCAGCTGACTGGAAGCTGGCTAGCGTCATCCTGATTTTCAAGAAGGGCAAGAAGGAGGACCCTGGAAACTAGAGGTCTGTCAGTCTCAGTTCAGTGATCAGTAAAATAATGGAAAAGATTATTCTGGGAGGTGTTGACACATGGAGGACAACACAGTTGTTGGTCACAGCCAGCATGGCTTCATAAGGAGAAAGTCCAGCTTGTGGAGACAGATTTCCTGCTATGACAGGGTAACACACCTAGTTGATCAAGGGAAGTCAGTAGATGTAATCTTTTTCAATTTCAGTAAAGCTTTTGATATTGTCACATAGTATCATTGTGGACAAAATGTCCAGCACACAGCTGGATAACCATGTTATGTGATAGGTGAACAACTGGTTCAGGACCCAGGCACAGAAAGTCAATGGGGTTGCATCAGACTAGAGTTTGGTCACTAGTAGGGTTCCACAGGGCTCCATCCTAGGCCCAGTTGTCTTCAATATCTTCATTAATGACTTAGATGCAGGACTCAAAGGAATACTAAGTTTGCTGTAGACTCCCTTAAAGACAGAGACGTCCTGCAGAGAGACCTCAACAAATCACCAACCATATGAAGTCTAACAAGTGCAAGTGCCAGATTCTGCTCCTGGGATGGGGCAACCCTGGATGTATGTACAGACTGAGCAACAAGAGACTGGAAGCAGCACTGGGGAAAGGGACGTGGGGGTCCTGGTTGATGGCAAGTTGAATACGAGTCAGCAGTGCCCTGGAAGACAGGAGGGCCAACTGTGTCCTGGGGTACATCAAGCACAGCATCATCAGCCAGTCTAAGGAGGGGATTGTCCAGCTCTACTCTGCACTGGTGTGTCCTCATCTTGAGTACTGTGTGCAGTTTTGGGCACAACAATATAAAAGACATTAATCTATTGGAGAGGATCCAAAGGAGGGCCACAAGGATGGTGAAGGGTCTGGAGGGGAAGCCTTATGAGGAGCGGCTGAGATCACTTGGTTTGTTCAGCCTAGAGAAGAGGGAGACCTCATGGTGGTCTTCAACATCCTCATGAGGTGAAGTTGAGGGGCAGGCACTGATCTCTTCTCTCTGGTGACCAGTAACAAGACTTGAGAGAATGGCCTGAAATTGTTTCAAGGGAGGTTTATGTTTGATATCAGGAAAACTTGTTTCACCCAGAGGGTGGTTGAGCACTGGAACAGGCTCCCCAGGGAAGTGGTCACAGCACCAAGCCTGACAGAGTTCAAGAAGTGTTTGGACAAAGCTCTCAGGCACATAGTGCCATTCTTGGGCTGTTCTGTGCAGGGCCAGGAGTTGGACTAGATGATCCTGATGAGTCCATTCCAACTCAGCATATTCTATGATTCTATTTTATGATTCTATGATATCCAAACTCTAATGGCAAAAGTCAAACTTCTTAAAACTGTCTCTATTTAGCACTATAGTAAATAAAATTGGTTTTCAAACGCATTCACTTCTTCCCACTAGAAGCTGGAAACTAAATTAAACATGGATATATATATATATATATATATATATATATATATATATATAGGATGTGTAAGATGGTAAGTGCCAGGCCACCACCTGTGTTCAGGCTTCCCAGATAAGAATCTTTTCTCTAACAGTCTGAGAAAAGGAAGGATACAGCTGCTTTTCAAAAGTATGACTCCAAGAGCTGGATACTCCTTAGTAGTACTGAAGACAACTAAGTCCTTGGAGCCTGTGGGAAAATGACTGAGGACCCTGTGGACAGGTAACTGGGGATACAATTAGAAGAAACTGAAGAGTTGTATTGGCATCTTAACATGAATTATAACAGTACGGAAAAAATACGGTAAATCAGTTGTTGCTCCCTGGATGGAATGTGGTTGGCATGACTTGAAACCTATTCCATGATGATTCCCCATACACACACATCTGCTAAGGGTGATGGAATGGAGGGTGGAGCAGAGTAGAGAAACCATGGCCAGACTCTGTGGAAATCCTTGAAGGGAAGGGAACTCGATGGTACTTTACAGCTGATAAACGACATAACACCTTTCAGTCAGGGGCAATAGGGGAAGACGTCCTACTGCTGAGCCAGCAACTGTGGGGAAATCCCTCTCCTTAGATGAACTTGCTTCATTAACGCCTAATAATAATGCATACCTCCATCCCAAAGTTACCTGCCTCCAAGGTATGACCAACCCTCACTGGGCATGCACTTTACATTCTTTTTGACTGTATCTTCAAAAGCAAAGCTAGAGGATTTTACCCAAATCAGTAACAAAGGTATGCATGACTAGAGTACTCAAGATTCGCCTAAAGACAAAGAAATAGTATAAAAATAAGTCAAGAATGGGGCAAAAGTTAGGGAAAACTTCATTGTAACTTCTGGGACCAGTTGATGGGCTGAGCCTCTCTTCTCTCCCATAGGGATGCCTACTGGGTAGGAATCATAGTCTATGCATGTGCTGAACATTTTATTTAGAATTAGAACTTGCCTGTTGTGTTGGTTTTGCACAGCCTGATTTTTCATAGTGGGGGGGCCACAGAGGTGGCTTCTGTGAGAAGCTGCTAGAAGCTTCCACCATGTCGGGCAGAATCAGTCCCTGATTGCTCTGAAGATGGACATGCTACTGGCAAAAGCTGGGCCAATTAGAAAGGTTGGTAATGCCTCTGTGATGACCTATTTAAGAAGAAAATCAAAACAAAATGGGCCACATGCAGTTTTTTCTTCTAGTCAGAGAAGAGGAGGAGATGAGAAAATGTGAGGGAAAGCAACATGGCAACACCAAGGTCAGTGAAGAAGGAGGGGGAGGAAGTGTTCCAGGTGTCAGAGCCGAGATTCCTCTGCAGGCTGTGGTGATGACCATGGTGAAGAAGGCTGTCCCCCTGCAGCCCATGGAGATCAATGGGGGATGCAGAGATCCACCTTCAGCCTGTGGGGGAGGTGCTCATGCTGGAGCAGGTAGATGTCTGGAGAAGGCTGTGGTCCAGTGAATGACTCAGTGGAGAGAGAGGGCCCTTGCTTCCAGGCTGAAGCAGCCTGTCCTTGGAGGACTACATCCCATGGAAGAGTGACCCACGTTGCAGCAGTTTTGGGAGGACTGCTGCTTGAGAGATTGGAACCATGCTGGAGAAGTTTGCGGAGAACTGTCTTCCATGCAAAGGACCCCATAGTGTAGCAGGGGAAGGACTCCTCTCCGTGAGCAGCAGAAGAAAACCTCGGGTGATGAACTGACCAAACCCCCATACCCTGTTTCCCTGCCCTGTCAGTGGGAAGAAGGGAGGGGGCTGGGGAAGAAAAGGTGTTTTAAAGGCCTATTTTACTTCTCAATATGCTCCTCTGACTCTGTTAGTAATAAATTCACTTTGCAACCTTAAGTTGAGCCTGTTTTGCCCTTGAAGTATTTTCTCACAGTCCTTATCTCAGCTCATGAACCCTTTTTTAATTGTTTTTTCTCCTCTGCCCAGCTGTGGCAGGGGAGGGTGAGTGAGTGACTTTCATGGATGCCTGGCATTGGGCCAGTGTCAAACCACAACACCTGTATATTCCTTCAAGTATATTTTTGCAGTCAGACACTATCGCTGACAACCTTCGGACCTTAATATTTCATGATTTTATATTAATAGAGTGTTATTCCATAAACTGTTTGTGTGAATCCTTTGTGGACACTGGTAGTTTCCAGCAGCAGGTAACACACTCTAATAAAGAGAAAGACCTGTTGAGGGGTCTCCCTTATGTTGTTGATGTGTTACCCTGAGTAAGTCAGTCGAACCACACTCCAATCCAGTAGGACAGCTCAGTGAAGGATTCCCCCCTAACAGGACACTGACAGACTGGTCAGGCACAAGGGTCTCGACTTTACTGGGATGCTGATAGGCAAATTAAACACTAAGGGTTGAGTAAGTCTTCCCACACTAAGGGTCAAGGAAGCCTCCCCTTTTCACGTGACAGAGCCCCAATCTGCTGGCTGCAGGAAGGCATGGGATTAGACATGTTATGCTAAATGATGGTGCAATGGCCAGATATTGCCTTCTGTGGTGGTACAGTCTAGCACTTGAACATGAGGTCCCACATGGAAGGAACACACAGTTCACATGGCAGGGAAATGGCCAGGCCACCTGGACTAGCTCAGGCTCAAACTGTTAAAATTGTACTTAAACCCTTTAAATGAAAAACAGACCCTATTTTTCTTACAAGGTAGTATGCTGACTGTAGCTTCTCCTTGTGGGTAACCTTCCAGTGACATTAGACATCCATGTGCACGAACAGCGGGAGGTGAGAAATGTTCTGAGGTGTCTTTGAGGATCTGGACTGGTCCTGGACCAGAGGACTCTGCTAGAACAATCTCAAAGATGGGCTCTGGAGCAAACAAATAGAAAAGGCTTCCTAGACCACCAGGAAGAGGAAGATTATTTTCAAACAGTGATTTATTCCATTCTGCCTTAGGCACTCATCTTTAAAGGAGACAAGCCCATCCCTGTACATGTCTTCCTTTCCCCCTAGTGACTAGAGAGGTCTGGAAACTGGTAGAGACTGCACCCCTGCCCCTGCCCCTGCCCCTGCCCCTGGAGGTGGTGATGATTAAGGACACACCAGCAGAATCCTTAACAATTCCTGTCCATTCCAGGAATTCATCTCCAAGGTTTGGAATGATGCTTTTCTGCCTCAGCAGCACTGCTCCTCTACAGCAGAGCCCACAGGGGATCATGCTATCACTGCAAAACAGACTCAAGACTAGGGCAGAGGGACCACAATGAATGATGAGTCTGGCCAATCACCACTGTATGCATGGGCCAGGTCTTTTTCCTCCAAAGAGTAAAATTGAACAAAAGCAAACTGAAGTAGACCAGAGACAGCATCTGCAGTGACAGCATGTATCTATCCCTGGTCCAGGAGCATCAAGGAACTGTCTTATTTCCCATCACTTGATATGCATTCTGTAGCAATGAACAATCCCTGGCTGTGAGAAGACAGCTTGGCTGGAGCTCCCTCTTTGAATGAACACGCTCTGCTTCTGGGCATATTGAACAGATGCATTTCTCTCTCTATAGCTTGTCCACCCAGAAAAACATTTACTTGACTAATTAGCCGTTTGCTTATGAAAGGCTATGAGCACACTGAGATACACCACAGGCTTTTGCTATGTGTCCTGGGGTGACTTTATGGTGCTGAATTCTATCCCCATTTGTCTGTTTAACCCAGAAATAAGTTTTTCACCTTTAAAACTAGATCTGAAAGTGAAGGAGGGGAGAAGGAGAAGTGGTGGAATGTCTGAGGTGGTTGTATTTATAAACATAGAGATAAGAGCTTCAGTTTTCCCTCTCACAGACTGTGTTGTCTGCAGCAGGGACATCAGGAGGGAACTCTCCTTTTGTTTTAGTTTGGTTTTTTAGCTAGCTGAGGCAGATAAGTTCCCCAGACTGTGGCTTTTCTTTTTCTTGTAAGTAATCAGCCCTGCTCTCGACTGAAAACCCAGAAAAACACCAGGAGCTCATGCCTGTGGCCCATCGGGGCCCAGGATGTGGCATTTTCCAGAGCAGGAGGGACAGAGAAGAGACTGAGTGAGCCAAGCTACACTCCATGAAAAGGACTCTCTCTGAATTTGCCATCTCTTCAGAACAGAGAGTGGTTTTATTGTTTAATTGTGGGAGTCCAGAGTATTCCTCTGGCTTCCCTGGAAGGCTTAAGACCCCCCTGGCAGGGTCCCCAAAGACCCTCGAATGAGACCCAGGTGTCTCAGGGGCTGGATTTAGCTCCTTGGAACAATTTACCAACATTAAGAGAAGAAATGCAAGCTGCAAAAATAAATAGAGTGTAAATTAGACTGTTAGAATGTAGAATAAGTAGATTTCTAGAATGTTTATATTAAGGGGTTTGTGGCCAAGATGGAGAAATTGGGGTGTGGATACTTCTTCCTCCTTCTTCTCCGTGTCATCCATGCTGGGTGACATGCTGGCACTTTTAGATTGGATGTGAACAAAGCTGGACCATGTTATAAGACTGAATTGTATTGGAAAATAATTGTAAATACCTAGTACGTAATTTAGATTATAAAAGATAAGTCCTGCCTCTACCAGACAGATTCTGCCTTGGATGTCTAGCGAGCAGACCACTGCTCCCTGGACAAAGCATTCCTGAGATAAGAAAGAATAAACAATCATGAAAACCTCTAAGAACAGCCTCATGCAGTCTCTCATTGGTGGGCATCAGAAAGAGCTGGGTTCCAGACCACCTGCATGTCCTCCAGAGGTGATCTCAGGTCTAAGGAGACACCTTGGGCAGTGACAATTGTTTATTATTCATTTTTTATGCTTCTGAATATTTGCTTGTTAAATAAACATTTTTTTCCATTTTTTTTTTCAAGGAAATCTTTTCCCAAACCAGTCGGGGGAGGGGCTGCTTGAATCTGCTTTCTAGAGGGATGCCTTTGGAAGTTTCCTCCCAGATTTGTCCTAAACCAGGACACTATTGAAATTCACTTGACAGTTCTGTCAGTTTTTACAAGCTTCCCTAGGCTGATGCATTCGGTTCTGACTCCAGCATCAAAATCATAGCTATGTGGTGTGACCAGCCCTGGGCCAGATGATTAAAAGAATGGAATGGAATGGAATGGAATGGAATGGAATGGAATGGAATGGAATGGAATAAAATAGAATATAGAATAGAATAGAATAGAATAGAATAGAATAGAATAGAATAGAATAGAATAGAATAGAATACAATACAATACAATACAATACAATACAATACAATACAATACAATAGATTATTTCAGTTGGAAGAGATCTACAATGACCATCTGGTGCAACTACATGACCAATTCAGGCCTGATCAAAAGTTAAAGCACGTCATTGAGGGCACTGTCTAAACACCTTGAATGCTGACAGGCTCAGGGCATCAACCACCTCTCTAGGAAGCATTTTTCAGTGTTTGACCACCCTCTTGGCAAATAAATGTTTCTTAACATCCAGTCTAAACCTCCCCTGGCACAGCTCTGAACCATTCCCATGTACCCTGTCAGTGGACACCAGGGAGGAGAGATCAGCATCTGTAATTGGTTTACTCTGGCTAGATGCCAGGTACCCAACAAAACTTCTCCATCACTCCCCTCCACAGCTGGACAGGAGAGAGAAAATATAATGAAGGGTTCATGAGTTAAGGACTGGGAGACATCACTCACCAAATGCTGCCAGGCAAAACAGACTCAAATTAGAGATATTGATTGAATTTATTACCAACAAAATCAGAGCAGGATAATGAGAAGCAAAACAAGATCTTAAAAACACCTTTTTCCCACCCCTCCCTCTTCTCAAGCTCTACCTCCTCTCCCAGCAGTACAGGAAGACAGGGGATGGGGGGTTATGGTCAGTTCATCACACATTGTTTTTCCCACTGCTCAGGGACAGGAGTTCTTCCCCTGCTCCAGTGTGGGATCCCTCCCATGGTAGACAATTCTCCGTGAACTTCTCCAACATGAGTCCATCTCACGAGCAACAGCCCTCTGCAAACTGCTGCAGCATGGGTCACTCTTCCATACGGTGCAGTCCTTCAAGGACAGAATGCTCCAGCATAGGCTCCTCTCTCCACGGGACTCCCATGGATTCACAGCCTCCTCTAAGGCATTCACCTGCTCTGGCACGGGCCTCCTCTATGTGCTTCAGGTGAATCTCTGCACCTGCACTGATCTCCATGTGCTGCAGGGGCACAGCTGCTTCATCATGGTCTTCACCACGGGCTGCAGAGGAATCCCAGATCTGATGCCTGGAGCACCTTCTTCCTCTCCTTCTTCACTGACCTTGGTGTCTGCAGTGTTATTCTTCTCACATATTCTCACCCTGCTCTTTGCTGGCCGCAATTACAATTGTGTAATAACTTCTTCTTCTTCATCTTAACTGTGTTATCAGAGAGGCATTACCACCATTTCTAATTGGCCCAGCCTTGACCTGTGGCACATCTGTCTTTGGAGCTACCAGGGATTGTCTCTGCCAGACATGGAGGAAATTTCTATCATCTTCTCACAGAAGTCAACCCTGTAGCCCCCCGGTTGCCAAAACCTGGCCACACAAACCCAATGCAGCACCTCCCTCTTCACTTCCCCTCCTCAGGAAGATAGAGAGAGCAATGACATTGCCCCTCAGCATCTTTTTTCCCAAACTAGCCCAAAATCCTCGGCCACTCTTCTCAGGACATACTTTCCAGCCCTTTCACCAGCTTTGTTGCCTTCCTCTGGACACATTCAAGGACCTTAACGTCCTTCTTCAATTGTAGGGCCCAGAACTACACACAGGACTCAAGGTATGGCTGCACCAACCCAGAATACATTGGGATGATCACCTCTTTTGACTGACTGGTTATATTATGTTTGATGCATCCCATGATGCACTTTGCCCTCTTGGCTGCCAGGACTCACTGCTGACTCTTACTAAGCTTGCTATTGACCTGCACCCACAGATTCCTTTCTGCAGGGCTGGTCTCCAGCCACTCCTCTCCCACTATATATTTGTGCCCAGCTTTACTCAATCCCAGGTGCAGAATCTAGCATTTTGACTTGTTAAATTTCATCCCATTAATCATAACCTAATGCTCCAAACTATCTAGAGCAAGATATCTTGTCCCTTGAGAGAGTCGAGAGCAACTCCCAGTTTGGTATCTGCAAACTTCCTAATGGAGCATTCAACTCCTGCATCCAGATCATTAATAAAGATATTGGACAGAACTGGCAGTAGAATTGAGCCCTGAGGAACATCGCTGGTGACTGGTTGACAGTCAGATGTAGCTCCACTCACTACAAATCTTTGAGCTCTGCCCTTCAGCCAGCTCTTCACCCAGTGCACTGTAAACCTGCTCATCCCACAGTTGGACAACTTGTCCAGAAGGACACTGCGAGGGACAGTATCAATGGCCTTACTAAAATGGAGAAAAACCACATCCACTGCCTTCCTTTCATCCACTAGACAAGTGACATTTATCATAGAAAGATATCAAATTAGTTAAACAGGACTTTTCCTTTGTGAACCCATTAGTTGTGCCTGATGATTGCATTATTATTTAAATATCTTTCAATAGCACCCAGTATGATCTTCACCATAATTTTTCCAGGTACTAAAGTTAGACTAACAGGTCTGTAGTTCGCTGGGATTTCCTTCATGCCCCTCTTATAAAT
This sequence comes from Luscinia megarhynchos, assembly GCA_034336665.1. Classification (NCBI taxonomy): domain Eukaryota; kingdom Metazoa; phylum Chordata; class Aves; order Passeriformes; family Muscicapidae; genus Luscinia; species Luscinia megarhynchos. The sequence goes on from JAPFBE010000033.1 coordinate 127,208, forward strand.
TGAAATAATATTGCCTAGCTTCCAGTCAGCAGGCACCTCCCCAGACTCCCAAGACCTTTAGTAGATGATTGAGAGGGGTTCTCTAGCTCCTTCAGAACTCTGGGATGAATCCCATCAGGCCCCATGGACTTATTGACATTCAGCTGATACAGCCAGTAATTTACAATTTCAGTGTCCTCAAAGGAAGGCACTGTCCCTGCAGTCATGGCTCTCCAACTCAGAGGACAGGCAGCCCAAGGTGTATCAGTATCAATAAAGACTGAGGCAAAAAAAATCCCATTTAATGCCTCTGCTTTTTGTTCATCCCTATTATTCAGATGACCATCCTTGACAAGTACAGTCCAAAGTTTTCTTTACACCTCCTCCTGTAATTAACATACTTTTAAAAGCCTTTCTTGTTGTCTGACATAACACTGGCCAGTTTCAACTCTAATTGAGCTTTGGCCTTTTGTGTCTTCTCCCTACATATACTAACCACAGCTCTGTAATCTTCCTGAGAAGCCTGACCTTGATTCCTGAGATCATACTATTTCTTTTTCCCTTTGAGCTCCAGGAGGAGTTTCCTGTTCAACTAAGCTGGTCCTCACCTCTGCTTACTTAACTTAGGACACAATGGGATTGCACTGGAAAAGGGTGAGGCTTCGGAACATTTACAATATATTGATGACATCATCGTATGGGCGAACACAGCAGCAGAATTATTTGAGAAAGGAGAGAAAATTATCCAAATCCTCCTGGAAGCCGGCTTCACCATCAAGAAGAGTAAAGTTAAGGGACCTGCTCGGGAGATCCAGTTCCTGAGAGTGAAGTGGCAAGATGGACGGCGTCAGATTCATACTGATGTTATTAAGAAAATCACAGCTATGTGCCCACCTACTAACAAGAAGGAGACCCAAGCTTTCCTAGGTGCCATAGGCTTTTGGAGAATGCACATCCCTGAGTACAACCAGATTGTGAGCCCTCTCTACCAGGTCACTCGCAAAAAGAACTATTTCCACTGGGGCCCTGAACAACAGCAAGCCTTTGCCCAGATTAAACAGGAGAACGTCCATGCAGTAGCTCTTGGCCCAGTCAGGACGGGACCAGATGTGAAGAACATACTTTACTCTGCAGCCGGGAACCATGGTTTGTCTTGGAGCCTTTGGCAGAAAATGCCTGGTGAGACCCAAGGCTGACCCCTGGGATTCTGCAGCAGAAGTTAGAGAGGGTCTGAAGGCAACTACACCCAAAAGAGAAGGAAATCTTGGCCACCTACGAGGGAGTCCAAGCGGCTTCAGAGGTGATTAGTACAGAAGCACAACTCCTCCTGGCACCCCGACTGCCAGTACTAGGGTGGATGTTCAGCGGAAAGGTTCCCTCCACCCACCATGCCACCAGTGCCATATGGAGCAAGTGGATTACCCTCATCACTCAGCGCGTCCGGACTGGAAAACTAAATTGCCCTGGGATTTTGGAAATAATTACGAACTGGCCAGAAGGAGAAGGTTTTGGTGTCACAGATGAGGAACAAGGACCAGTGACACAGGCTGAGGAAGCTCCGCCATACAACCAGCTACCAGCAGAAGAAACACGGTACGCTCTATTCACCAACGGTTCCTGTCGCATTGTAGGGATGAATCGAAGGTGGAAAGCAGCTGTATGGAGCCCCACACGAAGGGTCGCAGAGGCCACTGAAGGAGAGGGCGGATCAAGTAAATTTGCTGAACTCAAAGCCATTCAACTGGCCCTAGACATCGCAGAAAGAGAGAAATGGCCAAAGCTCTATTTGTACATTGATTCCTGGATGGTAGACAATGCTCTGTGGGGATGGTTGAAGAGATGGAAAGAGACAAACTGGCAGCGTAGAGGAAAACCAATTTGGGCTGCTGAAGAGTTGGAAAAACATCGCTACTCGGCTAGGGAAACTACCTGTGAAAGTTCGCCATGTAGATGCCCATGTCCCCAGAAGCAGAGCCAATGAAGAGCAGAAAAATAACCAGCAGGTAGATCAGGCTGCAAAGATAGGGGTGTCAAAGATAGACCTTGATTGGGAGCACAAGGGAGATTTGTTCCTAGCACGATGGGCTCACGATGCCTCAGGTCACCAGGGTAGAGATGCCATCTATAAGTGGGCATGAGACCGAGGGGTGGATTTAACCATGGACAGTATCTCCCAGGTTATCCATGACTGTGACACGTGTGCTGCCATCAAGCAGGTTAAGCGGGTGAAGCCACTCTGGTATGGGGGGGCGGTGGTCCAAGTATAAGTACCGAGAGACCTGGCAGATTGATTACATCACACAGCCTCAGACCCACCAGTGTAGAGAATGTTACTCCCCCTAAAATCTATCCCTGGAATTCCGTCCCATAATTACTGAATGCTTAGCAACCGACTCTCCATCCCCCTTATCAAAAACCCTGTTATCTTTTTGGATTTCTATTGGCTCTTAAAGCAAACAAGTTATTGGTCCTTTTTTACTTAAGAATTTTAAGATAATTGATTAGTTTAAAAGCTGTAGTTTTATTGGTAGAAATTTCAATCCTTTGTAAACCTATAAAAAGTCCTTTGTTATCTGATATATTTAAACATCGCTGTATTCCCCTTTGAAGAAGTAAAGCTATCTTCAGAACCAGTGCCGCGTTGTCTCAACCTTTCTGTACTCCGCTAGTGGGTAGCTGTAAGCCCGACAGCCACAAGTCTAGAGAAATTTAGACCTGAAGCTGTTAGGCTTTGGGATTGGAAAGCACCAACCCAGGAAAAAACAGCTACATTTGGCGCTTCGAACGAGTTCTACACCCGCAAGGACCCGAGGAACAGCACTTTGGCTGTCTTTGCAGCGCTAAAAAAGCCTGGTGGTGTACAGTCTTTGTTCTGTAAAGACTCGCACCAAGTCCAGCTACGTCCAACACCCCGGAGACCTGATTACTAATGTACCACAATATCAAATTTCTGCTGCGGCATGAAATGGAATTTCTGAAGTTATAGCTGATTTGGCCCCACTAACAGCTGCAGTACCCATGACTGCAAACCTATCAGCCACAATACAAGCACTCACATGCTTTGATGCCTAAAGATTTTTGACTTTTATATGTTTTTTATATATTTGTAGCTTTGTAGATTTTTAATATATATCTGTATATTTTTTAACACTTTCACACACTTTAGAATGGTAGATTACCCTTTCTCACACATTTATGCCACCTTCTTGAAATTATGTTTAGTCTTATTTTCAAGAAAAACATTTCTAACAAGAACAGCCTGTTGTCTTGGTTTGAAAGACAGCTGTTTGTTAAGAAAGGCAGAAGCCTCTCTTGAAATGGACAATGTAAACCCCCTCCCTCCAAATTATTATTGTAATTTTGAAATCAAGGGGCTCTCAGGCAAAGATACAGGAAGAGGAAAAACAGCTCTTTACTAGGAAAATTAAAATCAAGATAAAAATGCAGTAATACAAAAAAACCCTCAATCTAAAACACTGACAGAGTCAGAATACAACCTGACACCCCATCAGTCAGGGTATTGGTAGCAGTCCGATTAAATGGTGGCTGCAGTCCTCCTGGAGTGACAGATGTGGTTCAGTTGAAGCAGTGGTCCTGTAGAAAGGTGTAGTTTTCCTCCATAGGTCCAGTGATGATATGGAAAGGTCTGGTTTTCCTCTAGAATCCAGTGGAGAAAAGACTGCCTTGATGTTCCAAATATCAGATTTTATCTGGGTAGGAAAGGCTTGGCTCCTCTCCCTGGGTGGAGCAGCTCACAATTGGCTGATGTAATTTTATCAGCCATGCAGTGGGACTCAGTGGACCATTAACAGGATATTTCCCTTGAGGAAGGATGGGTTGTGGAAAAGATGAAGATCACTGCCCCACCTGGTTTCAACTGATGGTGATAGAATACATACTTTCGGTTACATCCTGCTTTGCAAGCCAAGACATCTGTTTTGCACCAGCACTTGGGAGACATAAGAAAATATGGGGCTAAGAACTCTTGGATATACTTCAAGGGCAGACCCAAGGGTGGGTTACCAGGGCAACTGGTCTCCTATTGGATGTGCTTACTAGATATACTAATTAATTAATCTCCTAAAAATTGTGGAAATCCAATGCTGCTCGTGTGCATACCTATGATTTGTGCATGTGAAAGCTTTCATTAAAGAATTACTCTTTATATTAGCACTTTTAATATTGTTTGGAAAGTCGTTCTTTCAAGTCGAGGCAACAGTGCAGCCTAGGATACGATAGTCTTACTGGGCTGCAAGTGTGCATTGCTGGCCCATGTCCAGCCTTTCATCCACCAGCACCCTCAAGTCCTTCTCAGCGGAGCTGCTCTCAATCTGTTCATCCCCCAGCTTTTGTTGACAGCAGGGATTACCCTGGCCCAGGTGCAGCACCTTGCACTTGGTCTTGTTAAACCTCATGAGATTCCCATGGGCCCACTTCTCAAGCTTCTCCAGGTCTTCCGCATTCCATCCTTCAGGTGTGTCCACCATACCACTCAGATTGATGCCATCTGCAAGCTTGCTAGAAGTGCACAAAATCCCTTTGTCTATGCCATTAATGAAAAAAAGAAATAGCACTGGTCCCAGTATGAACCCCTGAGGAACACCACTTGTCATTGATGTCCATCAGGACACTGAGCTCTTGGCTGTGATGGCTGAACAGCAGTCCTTTAAGGCCTCACAGAATGGACTCTGACTTGACCCGTGAGAAAAACTGCCAGTCTCTCCTGAGAATAGAATCCTGTAACAGTGGAAAACAGCTTGTTTCCATGAGAAAGAATTCTAAGACTGTGACTGTTAATGGCACCTGTGAAAACTATCCTAAACTATTGAAGAGAAATATGCAAACAATATCTAAAAAGAGACACTAGCCGGCACATAGGCACCTCTGGTGTGCTGACAAATCAAATGGGGTAGCAACTAGTTTATGACCAGAGAAAGGCATGATACTTTAGCAAAACCCTATATATTTGGGTGTGGTAATAAACTGGTACCTTTTTTCGCTGCTTGAAGAAGAGTGTGTCTCATATCATTTCTATCTTTAATGTGAGGTCATAGCAACAGTTGGCCACTGCCATATGAATGCAACCATCCAAACACTTTCCTATCCATCTAACAGTCCACTCATCAAATCCATTTCTCTCCAATTTAGAGAGAAGGATGTTGTAGGGGACCATGTCAAAGGCTTTACAAGAGTCCAGATAAGTGACATCTGTAGCCCTTCCCTTCTCCACTGATGGAGTCACTCCATCATAGAAGGCCAATAGGTTGGTCAGGCAGGACTTGCCCTTGGTGAAGCCATGCTGGCTAACTTGAATCACCTCCTTGTCCTCCATGTGCCTTTGCACAGTTTCCTGGAGGATCTGTTCCATGATCTTCCCAGGCACAGAGGTGAGGCTGACAGGGCAATAATTTCCAGGGTCCTCCTTTCTGCCCTTTTTAAAGGTGGGTACAATGTTTCCCTTTTCCAGCCACCTGGGTCTTCACCTGACTGCTATGACTTTTCAAATATAGAGATTGGCTTGGCCACTACATCAGCCAATTCCCTCAGGACTTGGGAATGCAGCTTGTCAGGTCCCATAGACTTATGTACATTCAAGTTCCTCAGGTGGTCACGAATCTGATCTTCTCTTACAGTGGGAAGGACTTTTCTCCCCCCAGTGTCCATCTTGCAGTCCATCCACTCAAGAAGTGTGGGAAGAGAGGTTGCCAGTGAAGACTGAGACAAAAAAGTTGTTGAGTACTCTCTTGGTTTGAAAGACAGGGTCTGCAAAGGAAGACAGGAGCCTCCCTTGGAATGAAAAATATGACCCCCTTCCCTCTGATTTATTATAATTTTGAAATTAAGGAGCTTTCAGGCAAAGATATGGGAAAAGGAATAACTTCTTTTCTAGTATGTATAACAAGCCAAACAAGTAACAATGGCAGCAACAACGAACAGAACCAAAAACCCAGTAACAACCTGCTCAGCTGCAGGCACTTTCCCTTTTGGTGTAGTTGTGGTCACAGCCAGCAGGGGTGCCAGCGGGCTCCCAATGGGAAGGGCAGGTGTGATGATTCCCTTGCGGCTGCAGGGGGCACTCTGGTGGAGTTCAGGGACCATGCGGTAATGGCAGCTTGACTGAGACGGGAAAGGATGGAAAAAGGACTTGCTTCAGAAACCCCCCAGTGGCAGCCGATCCCTGTGCCCCAGCAGGACTCTCAGAAGCATCAAGGTGGGATAGCAGGAACAAGAAAAAAAAAAACAAAAAACCCTAGGGTGGATGTATTAGAAGCTCCGCAGCTGTAGCTGGAACCTCGGTGTGGAGAGGCTCACAGCCAGAGAGGGTTAATTAATAAAAGTTATTTCTGAAAGGTATTCTATCAAGGCCATTGGCCTGGAGACCAAGAAGAGAAGGATATATGCGGGAAAAAAAACGTGCAGCTGGGAAAAGTATTTTAAGAAAAGTCTTGTGAAAAACAGAGTTGGAGATGCTCTTACACCAGTGAACATTATGTTGATTTATTGTAACCAATTAACAAAGTGTAGACTTTGTAGAGTGCATAAAAGACAGCCAGCTGTTGTAATAAATATATTAGCCTTCTGAAATGTAGTGTGTCTATTTGTATGTCACACCCGCCTCAACAGCGATACCTCGGGGCATCTGGGCAGGGTTGGAAGTGCATGACCTCCCGGCAGGGCAGGGGTTCAGAGCCACAAAGTAGTGAAAACTCAGAGCAGTAGCAAAAGAAGGGTGGGGGCAGGGCCGCGGCAGCCTAGTTCATAGCAGATGGTGAGAGTTCTTTTTTTTAGTGAGGTAGGGTGTTAGTAAGGTTCAGTGACTGTTACTGTCCCTTTAAGACCCAGGGGCCAGAAGCAGAACCAAAGTGGTTTACCATGTGTGATACATTGTAAACACTTTGTTCATTAAACTCCTAGTAAGGAATAATGAATTTCAGCCGGAGGTGAGACGGGTATGGACTTTGACCACATAGTTTCAATCACGAGCACGGTGTACATAATTTATGCTAAAACTAGCGGCTGGATTGTTTAACCAGTTTTTAAGGATTTTCCCCTAAAGATAGGAGGAATAAACAAGAGAAGCACCCGGCGCCTCTTCCCTGCTGTGACCACCAGAAGACAAGATTACGACCCACCCAGAAACGGGCCTCGTGGATGCAGAGTACTCCAAGGAAGGACACGTCAGCTGAATTAAAACTGTATAAAAAGACCATGGGGGAAGAGGGAAATGGCGCGCCGTTTGTGGAGCAGTGCCTCCCGGCCGCCCAGCGCTGTTTTGCTTACTGTCGCTTGCTAATAAACTCTAATTGATTAAGACTGACTTAATTCGGTTTTCATTCTCAGTCTATAACACCATGTGTTTGCAGAGACAGGGGTTCTGGGGGGATCTCTTTAAGAGACAGGGAAAACTCACATAGAGTGTTCTTTTGGCTCTCTACAGGTTTTGGAGTGGAGACAGAGTTCTATTTTTGTTTCTCTCCAGGCATTGGAGAATTTTGCAACATTTTTTGGCCACTGTTGCAGGGGCAGCCCCCACTTCTGGAGCCAGGGAGGATGTTTTCATCGGACATTTTCTTACTGTTGCCACTCAAGATGATTATGCTGGGACATTGGACTCTCTCACTCCACAAGTTTTTCAGACTTTACCCCAGTACTTCGCAACACCCAACTGCTGATGGAACTACTGCCGCTGGGAATGCCCCTGTTGGGTGGCATGAAGCAAGAAGCCCAGCAGCATTGACCCTTTTTTTGGACAAAATAATAGTTGTTCTGAGTTTTTGTTTTGTCCCTGTTCCTTGTTGGTTGTTGTTTAGGGGAGGAGGGAGTTCTGCAATTGTGGAGGCTTGGTTGCTATGTTGTTTTTTCTTTGTTTCCTCTCTCCACCATGTGGTCTGCCGAAGGGGGATTCTCTGCCATCTAGTCTTTGACTACTGGTCCATGCGGTCTGTTACTTTTTTTTTAGCAAACTCTTATTTTTTCACTTATATCTTCTCCCATTTGTCTCTTCTTATTGGTGAAAGGGGAGTGGTTAAAACTAAAAGAAGTAACTCAATTTGGAGTCTCCACATAATTGTCTTAGTTTTAAGACACTTCTGCAGGCACAAATCAGGAATGTTACTAGCTCAAATATCCAGAAGTGTTCCAATTAAATAAAAACTGGCAAATAAATTTGAGTCTTTTTGAATGATCATTCTCTGTGGGAACTGTAAATGACACTGACATTACTGTAGATTTAATTAGCATATGCAGTTTGATAACCAAAGATTGGATCAAGTCTGGCTGACAGGAAATAAGATTTAACTAAGTAGAAATGTAAAGTTTGTCTGTGTGATATTTAACCGAATAAATGCAGTAAAAAATTACTAGCCTTTCTGAAAATGGCATATAAGCATATGTAGCTCACAGTAAAATTCGAATTCTGATCACAAATCAGTAGTCTCTGTCTCTCTCTGAATCGTCGATAATTGATGCTCCCATGTGAGGAGAAGAACTGGCCTACCTGGAGGCAATCAGGGAGCTCCCAGAACTGATCGTGTTGGTGAGAGAACCATGTCCTGGCCCACAATCACCAGTCCTGCTGCAACATGACAGGTGAGCCAGGGGAACTGAACTATGGGACAGGATTTGTCCAAGAAGAGAGATATCTATAAAATCATGCTCACTGTTTTAGGCAAGCATGGCTCCCCGATCCCCAAGCACGACCTTAAGTCATTTCTATGATGGGTGTCACATGTTTCCCGATACCATCCCTTCTTCTATTTTCACCCTCTGCTACTGGGACAAGGTCGGCATTAAGCTCTACGACCTGGCCACTGTCCCTGGCCATGAGCCAGTTACAAATGCTTCCTCCATGGAGGGCGGTCATGGACGTGATTAAAAAGCGGGAGAGGAGTGAGGCTGCCTGAAAAGCTACTTCTGAGACGGCTGTAACAACTGTGCCGGACCAAGACCTGCCCAGGTCGTGCTCCCCATGCCCCATCCGCACACCCTCCCTGGCGAGTGCCAGGGTTATAGCCCAGTCACCACCTACACTCCCACCGCTAGATCACCAGCGACCCCAGAGGCGTTAAATGCCTATTGCTTATATGGTGGACACTGACTTTAGCAGTGAAGGGGAACTCGACCTTTTCAACCTTGGCCCACAAAAAGATCCAGATTTATTCTCTAGGGATATACATAATAATTGGTTATGGTTAAAAAGAAAGCCCTAAAGGACAGAGACTTCGACACTGGGAAGAAATCTTTGTGGCCCATGTGCGACTTGGCCCGAAGGGGAAAACCCACAATGGGAGACTTTGGGACATTCAGAAATTAAGGAACTGTGCCATACCACAGGAGAATATGGCTTGGGGTCTCCTACCTTAAGTAATTTATTAAGAGAAGCTTTCACTACTCACCTGTAATATATAATAAAATGTAATTCGTGTAAAGTTGAAAATTAATGTAGAATAAGCAATGTCTGTATGAGTAAAGTAATAAAAAAAAACCTTAAAAACCAAAATCTGCAAAGGGAAGAGCAAGGATTGCTTAATCGCAACACTGTAACTTCCAACAAAAGCTAAAGAGCTGGTTTAGCAAGACAATAGACCCAGCCGCAGCGGAGATGGCCCTGTCTGGAGAGGCACCCAAGCTACGAGGACCCGATAAGCACCCTTGATTAAAGATAATCAACGCCATGGAAAAAAATACATCTGAATGCCCGGTTTCCGTAAACTGAGATCAACAGGACACATCTCCATATCGCCTCCCCGAAAGCCAGGACATATCCTCATCAGAATTCATCATCTCCCAGGATATGGTTTTGTCCAGCCCAACGCGGTGAAAGAAAACTACATGAATATGCTGAACGACAAGAGAAGACAAAGACCTCCGCTTCGGGCAAGGAAAAACTGTATAAAAACTGGACTAACCAAAGCTGTTTTGTGAACACTTGGGGATTCGGAGCGATAGAGTTCGAGTCATTGTGTGTTCACCCGATGCCGACACCGGGCTCGGCATTGTCCTTTTTGATTGTGGCTATCGAGGACGGTGTTTCGGTCGCAAAATAAATATCACTTATTTTTATCATATTTAATTTGGACTGATCTTGTTTTTATCTATAACAATCTTGGTGACCCCGACGTGATCCTGATTTTGGGTTCGGGGGGGGCCCCCTTTCCGACCAGGAGGCGCCTCGCTGACATCAGCGGCCTGGTGGAATTGGGGAGTTCCCCGAAGCCGGTCAGGATCCCGAACTAAAAAAATTCAAAAAGCCACAATCGGAAAGGGAAAAGTTGGGCCCCGAGCTCTCGGATAACCGCGGCAACATTTTTCACTCATGAACCTCGACGTGCACGAAGAATCCACGCAGGAAAAGGAGCCGTAAGTATTGCGTGGTTGAGTGAGGTGTGACTGAGCGCGTGATTGAGACGTGATTTTATCACGAAGCGAGTGCAGACCCCAAAATCGCAGTTCCATTATCCCGCGAGGGGTGTGGTCGGTTGCGGGGGAAGCGAACGTAACGCGGTATTAACTCTCTCTCTTTCGTGTCAAGCCTAAAACTTGGGAAGTTTTGGGGGTCGGTCACGGGGAGGATCGGGAGGGAAGGCACGTTCCCCGGAATTGGGAATTGGTAAACCTCTCAGATCCTAGTGTTATAAATGAGTGCAATGGACCATATGAGATCGAATCAAAATTGAAAAATTTATTGGTTACAGAAGGCAAAAGTAAAGGTCAGCGCTGGGCGGCAGGGGAGTCCCCGCTCCACCAACTGCCGCGCCCACCCCTCTTAGTTTGTCCCTTTTAAGTTGTTCAGTTTCCGGATTACGTGTTCTTCCTCTAGTAATTTTGCGCATGCTCCTCCAGTTGCTAGGGGGTCTTCTGCCTTCTGGTGGTCGAGGGATGAAGGTGAATAGTCTTCCTCAGCCTTATCCTGCTGACCCCTTCTCCTTATAAGGTGATCCGGCGGTTCCTCGGAAACTTACTGGCACTTAAAGCGATATGTGATTTATGCAAGCAAAGCAAGACGATTAACAACATCCTGGCCTCACTTCAAGGTCTGTCAGGCTAGCAAAGCAAAACAATTAACAACATCTTGGCAAGCAAAGCAAAACAATAAAACAATTAACGACATCCTGGCCCCACAGGCCCAGGCGATATCTTCTCAAGGTCTGTCAGGCGAACAAAAGGTTCCTTATCTATCACAATCCCCCCTTTTTCTATATTTTACTTTTGTTCGCTAAATTTTTGTAATTCTCTTCTGCTTAATTCTAAATAGTCTTCTGTTTCTTCCCATTTTAAAGTTTCATATCTTGCTCGTATTAACATGAGGTGAGCTGCTTCTAACCTGCTCTTTATTATGCTAATGATTTCCTTAAAAATGCAAGGGCCAAAGGTGAGTCCTAAGATTAGCAAGATTAATGGTCCTGCTCTGGTAGACAACAAGGTTGTTAACCAGGGAGAATAGTTAAACCAAGATTCATACCAACTTTGTTCGGCCTCCCTATCCTTTTTACGTTGTTCCAGTTGTTTTCGGAGCTCAGCCATGGTGTCAATTACTATCCCAGTGTGGTCCGCATAGGTACAACATTCTTCTTGTAAAGCCACACACAATCCCCCTTGCTGTAAAAACAACAGGTTTAATCCCCGTCTATTCTGCAATACAACTTCCGAAAGAGATCTTACTGATTTTACGAGACCGTCTATTGCCTTTTCTATTCTACTTAGGTCTTCATACACTGAGACCCTAAGATCTTTAAATTCTTGCTGTTGGTTTACTAAAGAAGCTACTCCTGTTCCTACTCCAGCACCTCCTAATGTTAATAATACAGCAACTGTAAGGGCTGTAAACGTCTCCCGTTTTACCAGGTGGTGTTCTGGAGTGGCTTGATGATTATACACATAGTCTTTTGGGTGGTATACGATTCGGGGAACTATCATGACCTGAATGCAGTATTCGGATGTTTCATTGAAATTAGGTATTGATATACACGGGGTTACCCCTAATGTGTTACAAACCCACTTGGTGTTTGCAGCAGGGATTAACCATTGGGCTAGTTTGCAGGAGTCGGTTACAGCCATTTTTACCCCGCAGAGGTGGTCTTTATCCCGAGGTATGTTGCCTATACACCTCCCCTTCCCAATTACCTGAGCCATCGATACCCCTGGGGTGCTTTCTTTTCCCCTTTTCCAAAGGCACAAGGAGGGATTGGTCCCATTTATTCTTCTAGACTTTGCTACAGAACCTAAGGCTTCATAAAAGAGTGGATTAATACTGTAACATAACCAGCACTCTTTAGTCAAATTGGGGTATGTACCATTCAACACCCTAAAGGTGGCTTGTAGAATCTTCCACAGGGGCCCTTTACTGGGTTGTGTCACAGCTATTGTCTCTATTAACTGTGATTCATTATTGGCCTCTGTAAAATTTTCTTTGGTCATGTCGTCTAAGTCACCCTGATTCATTATTGTGGCTTCTGAGTCTGTCATTACAGGATTTGGTCCAACAGGTTGAGGATTGTGAGGTACAATTTCCTTCTTTATAACAATATGTCCTCCCCGGTCTTTCCCGGGTTCCCATATTCTAACTCCCCAGAATTTTCCTACTACCCATCCCGGGTCTTGGGGTTTCGTGACGTTAAGATAGACCCATTTGCAAGTACCGATATAAGTCACCACCCCTGACGGATCTGTCCAGGGTTTTTTACATCCATGTGGACCTCTTTCAACTCTTAAGTACTTATCTTGGATTTGGACCGACCATCCCAGGGAAATCGTTTCACAGCCCCAATATCCACAGTAAAATTCTCCGGGGTAGTTACAGTATGACCTCCCTGGGTTAGATGCTGGACACATGTAGAATACACTAGAGAGGCTAGAACCCGTCCTATCAAGTAGGTCATCCAGGGTTATGTTAAAGCTAGGACTTCCTGAAGTAGTTTGTGTTTGAATTTCTCTCTGACCTTCTGTGTTGGTTTCACGTGGTGTGGGGGATGGGTGGTTTCACCTCAGGGATGGCTCCCTGAGGTGGGGAGTGGGAGGCACTCTCCCGTCTCTGGGAGCTTCCCCTGTGAGCTGCTGGCACCAATCAGAGAGCTGATTTGGTGATGGACAGCTCGGGAAACCAATGAAAAATTATTTCGCTTTCACAAATCACAATTGCATCGAGTTGATTCAGCTCTTTCGGTTCCCGGCCTACGGGGGGGTGGGAGGCCCGGCTGGGGGCCGGGTCCGGCCCGGCACCCCGGCTCTGCGGGGGGCTCGGCTCGGAACCCCGGACCCGGGCTCGGGGCGGGGGAAGCCCGGCCCGGCCCGGCACCGGCACCGGCTCTGCGGGGAGCCCCTGGCTTGAGGGCCCCCGGGCTCCGCATGGCCCCAGCACCAGCCGCATGGCACCGGCACCGGCCACATGGCCCCAGCCCTGCCGGCTGGGCTCGGCTCGCCTTTCCACGTGGCAGAGAAGAAATCCAGCTGCCCACTTTTGTTTCTTTGTCATCTGGATACAATTGTAACTTCTTTATGCCTGGGTGGAATCCTGGACCTCCTGAATTCCCCTGAATGAGAAGAAATGAAGCATGGAGACTACGGAAGTCAGCGGGATGAAGACAAAGTTCCTGGTGGGAAGAGATTGAAAAGATGCAAGTAGCTGAAAACCTTTTTTGTGGGCTGTGGGGATTGTGACTTCACTAAAGTTCCTTTAAACTGTGAAATATACTTGGGGAGGTTTGGATGCTTGAGCAGAAGACTTTTTGCCTTGGGGAAATTGAGCTCTCTCTGTTCTGGGACTGGAATATGAACAGAGACATTTGATAGAGAAGCAGATGAAGAGAATTTTGTTTTTCGGCAGCCTGCCTTTAAAAGTGATACCCCAAGTGTGTAACGTAACCCATAACACGGCTCTGGAAGGACTGTGTAAATGGGAAGAAAAATTCATAGTTCTGTGGTTTTCGGGCGGACGCAGACTGTGAAGGTGAAGACACCCCCTAAGCCATAACCAGAAAAGGGACTTTTCTCTCTGAAGTAAACTGAACTGATTATTTGAGTGTATAACTGACTGAAGTGTTCTCTCTGTATGTATGTTGGTAAGAAATGTAGAATGAAGGGGAGGAGGGAACAATCTAGGAATTTTGTCCTGAATGCTATATCTTCTTTTTGTATTATTAATAAATTTTCTTCTTGTACCTTTTTAAGTTTTGAGCCTGCCTTGTCTCTACTCCTGGGTCCTGTCTCAAAAAGGAATTAAATATATTAAAGTTGGCAAACCCAAGTCACACCGTAACACCTTCCCATTTTATAAGTGACCATTTAAACGGTTCATGACTTGCATGTAGCCCTTTTAGGAACATTAAACAAATTATTCCCAACTGGAGGTAGTAGCTTCCCCAATGCCCCCAACCTGTCTGCCAGTGGTGATTACCATCCCATTGTCTCTGTAATCTGCCCTCCCATCGTCTTTGGGTCCCCACCTCTAGTCTCCTCTGTGCCCGTGGGCGACCCACTCCACAAACATTTTCTCCTCTGCCTCGCCCATCAACTCGGTTGCAGCGAGCTATGGGGAGTTCCATCTTCTCGGCAGCAAGAGTACTCTTCAGGAGGGGTGTTTGCCCCATGCTTTTTGATGCGTTTAATATACTTGCTCCGCTTGCGGGCTTTAATTAGAGGAGTATAGCAACTGATTTCGGGTACCCACCGCCTACACAGGGCAGCTACAATTTTGGCTACAAATGGGGTAGGTTCGTTAGAGTGGTAGCAGTAAAATTGAGGGTTCACCCCCTTTGAAAAAATGTTCCACCACTCTTCGGATCCCACCGAAAGCCCTCCCGCAGCCACTACGGTGGCTAGGACCTGGGAAGTGAGCTTCCTTTGGCTCCAGTAACAATTGTGACACACCCCCCTAGGGATGTAACCGTTGCGGCAATGGGCCCACCACTCCTCCTTACAAACTAAACAGACAAAGCATACAAACGGATTACAATTTCCCCAGCAGTTTTCAGCATTAAATTTGAGTTTAACCTCTGCACTTAGTACACTTTCCCCACCCTCTAGTGGTGCCCCTGTTTTTCTGTTTTCTATTGTGAAGGAAAAGTACTGTGGGTCCCAAGGTTCAGCATCCATGTGGTACCGGTATAGGTCTCATGTCCCAGAAGGAAGTAGAAGAATAAAGTCTCTCAAGGTTGCACTTTCTTTTGCAGTGTTAACTTTAAATCCCCAGGTGTGCCTCTTGCCTCCCACTCAGGATGGTTGGTGAATTTAGACGGATTTACTGGTCCTTTGATCCGGCTTGCGTGAGTCCACCCTTTTTCTACAGTGCGTACCGCTGAGTCCGTTGTCAGCAACACGTGGTAAGGTCCTTCCCACTTAGGTGTTATCGGATTTTCCTTCCAACTCCGGACTAATACCCAGTCTCCGGGCTGAACCTGATGTAATACAAGATCTAACGGTGGTCTCTGAGCCAACATTCCCTTTTCCCATAACTGTTTCCTGAATTTCATCAAAGCTACTATATACCCGTTAATGTATCGTTCACTAACGTTTGGATTTGTCTGTGCCCTTTCTAAATTATAAGGCATACCATATAACATTTCCAATGGGGAAATCCCCAGATCTGCTCAGGGTTGAGTTCGAATATTCAGCAAGGCTAATGGAACACAATTAACCCATGATAACTTTTTTCCCAGTACCAACTTAGTAAGCTGTTTCTTTATTTCCCCATTCATTCTTTCTACTCGGCCTGAACTTTGAGGATGCCAAGGAGTATGTTGTTGCCATTTTATTCCCAATGTTTCTGCCAACTCTTGAGTTACCTTTGATGTAAACTGCGGCCCTTTATCAGAGTCAATTGTTTCTGGTACACCATATCTGGGGACCATCTCCTCCAGTAAAACTTTTACTACTGTTTGTGCAGTTTCTCTTGATGTTGGGAAGGCTTCCACGTAGTGAGTAAGATGATCTACTACCACCAAAAGATATTTAATCCTTCCTACCTTTGGCAATTCAGTAAAATCCACTTGGATATTTGCAAAGGGCCGCTTTGCTAGAGGCCTTCCCCCATGGGGTAGTTTTCTGAGGTTACTTCGATTTACCCGCAAACAGGTAGGACATCCCTTTGTGACATGTTTAGCTAAATCGTGGAGCCCGATGCTCATGTATTTAGTGGCAAAGTGATCTACCAGCCCCTGGGCTCCCCAATGAGTCTTCTGATGTAACTTATACAGTATTCTTTGAGCTACTGCCTTTGGTAGCACTTCCCGGCCATCTGCTAATATCCAGTTTCCTGATTCCTCTGTAACCCCCATCCTTCTAAGTTTCTCTTTTTCCTCATTCGTAAAAAATTGTGTCAGTGTTTTCATCGTTATTGACTCCACCTTCATCCCTTTGCCCCCCTTTTTCTTTTAGGACCATTTCCTTTAGGGCTGCCCGTTTTGCTTCCTGATCCGCAGCGTTGTTTCCCCTGCTTCTCAAATCCATTCCTCGTTGGTGTCCCTTTAAATGCACCACTGCTAACCTCCTCGGCCCCCTCAGGGCTTTTAATATTTCAACTATAAGTTTCTGATGTATCAAATCTTTCCCCTGTGAGTTAATGAGTCCCCTTTCTTCCCATAGCTTTCCAAATGTATGTACTACTCCAAATCCATATCTAGAATCAGTGTATATTGTCCCCTCCTTCCCCTCAAGAAGTTTTAAGGCCCTTAATATTGCGTATAATTCACATGCCTGGGCAGACCATGATCTATCTAATGCACCCGACTCTACCACCTGTAAGTTTGGACCTTGCACTATTGCATACCCTGATTTCCTCTTTCCCTCTATTATCCTGCAGGATCCATCCACAAAAAGTTTTTTACCACTTTCCAACTCCTCTTCTTCCAAATCCGGTCTAATCTTTGTCTGCTCCTCTATTGTAGCTATACAGTCATGGGCTAAGAACTCATGCTCCGGCTCCCTGTATAAAAATGCAGCCGGGTTCTGTAGTGCAGTGGTTTCTAACGTCAAAATGGGTGCCTCTACCAGAATTCCTTCATACTTTAGAAGTCTACCATCTGAAATCCATTTTTCTGCTTTTTGCTGTAATATGCTCCGGATGTTGTGAGGGGACATTACTTTAATATTACCATTAAAAGTAATTTTTTTAGCTTCTTCCACCAATAGGGCACATCCGGCCACTATTTGTAAACAGGTTGGCCAGCCCCTACTCACAGGATCTAAAATTTTTGATAAATATGCAACGGGCTTCTTTTTCCCTGCCCAATCCTGGGTAAGTACCCCAAACGCAATACCCTCTTCTATATTCACAAACAAGAAAAATGGTCTCCTCACATCCGGGAGGCTTAAGACCGGGGCATGGACCAAACTTTCCTTTAATTCCTGAAGGTTTTCTGTGTCCTCCTGGCTCCATTTTATTAGTCCTTCCTGTGTTAATTTATGGTAAAGAAATCTAGCTTTACTGCTGTAATTTTCGATCCACTGTCTACAGCACCCAGTGAGTCCTAAAATTTGACGAACTTGTCTCTTGTTCTTTGGAATAGGTAGTGACATAATTGCTTGGATCCTTTCAGGGTCTATTCTCTTCTCCCCCTTCTTCAAATAGTGCCCCAACTATTTTACCTCCTCCTCTACAAACTGAAGTTTAGACTTAGAAACTTTCAACCCCTTAAATCCCAGAAAATTCAATAGCCTTATACTTTCTTTTCTCACATCCTCTTCATGTTCCCCCGCCAGAAGCAGATCATCTACATATTGTATCAGGGTTACTCCTGGTCCTGTTTGGTAATCCTGCAAGATTTGTTCCAATGCCTGTCCAAACAAATTTGGAGATTCTGTGAACCCCTGGGGTAACACTGTCCACCTCAACTGTTGCCTCCTTCCGGTATCGGGGTCCTCCCATTCGAATGCAAAGTAATCCCGTCTCGCCTTTAAATCTATGACACTATACCATAGTTGTTAGGCCCCAATTTACTTAAGAGTGTATATGGATTTGCCACCACGGGGAATCGAGCCACTGTGCGTTTATTGATTTCTCTTAAATCGTGTACTAACCGATAAGTGCCATGTGATTTGCCTACAGGGAGTATTGGTGTGTTGAAGGGTGACATACATGGTTCTAACAGCCCCTTACTCAACAATCTATCTACCTCAGGTTTCAATCCCCGTCGGCCCTCAGGGGATATGGGATATTGTTTTATTTTTACCGGGACCTCTGGATTTTTAATAATCACCGAAAATGGGGTTATTTTTAGCTGCCCTACATTTCCCGGGTTATACCATAGTTCAGGGTTTATCTTTTCCTCATCTTCCACTCTAAGAGGACAGAGTTTAATTTGTAGTTCCTTCTCTACTACTTCTATCTTAATTCCTAGTTCTATAATCATGTCTCTCCCCAATAAATTATATTCAGATTCTGATACTAACAAAAAATCTCCCAACCCAATTTTTGAATCTGATTCAACTGTCACCCTTTTAATAACCCCCACCTCAAAAGGTTCTCCCTTTGCTCCTACCACCGTGGCAGTCTCTTTGGATAAACTACATCCTTTTGGCAAAAACTGAATAGTTGATCTTTCAGCGCCTGTGTCAACCAGAAAAACTATTTCCTGGCCGTGGGGACCCACCTTTAGTTTTATCAAGGGCTCCTTATGATGTTTCCGGGTCCCCAAGAGATAGAGCCCCTGACCCCTCTAATCTGTCTTGAACTCCTTTTCATCCCGAATCGTGGCCCTACACTCTTTCTTAAAATGTCCTTTTTTTCCACAATAAAAACACACCTTGATATCCTGTCTCTCCTTAGAATTCCCAGACTCCCTAGGCTCTTTTACTGGTCGTCTCTGTGTTTCCCTCCAATCTTGTTTCTTACTTTCTTGTACCGCAGCAACCTCGGTTCGAATCCGAGTCACGGCACCAAATTGTGATAAATGAGTGCAATGGACCATACGAGATGGAATCAAAATTGAAAAATTTATTGGTTACAGAAGGCAAAAGTAAAGGTCAGCGCTGGGCGGCAGGGGAGTCCCCGCTCCACCAACTGCCGCGCCCACCCCTCTTAGTTTGTCCCTTTTAAGTTGTTCAGTTTCCGGATTACGTGTTCTTCCTCTAGTAATTTTGCGCATGCTCCTCCAGTTGCTAGGGGGTCTTCTTCTGCTTTCTGGTGGTCGAGGGATGAAGGTGAATAGTCTTCCTCAGCCTTATCCTGCTGACCCCTTCTCCTTATAAGGTGATCCGGCGGTTCCTCGGAAACTTACTGGCACTTAAAGCGATATGTGATTTATGCAAGCAAAGCAAGACGATTAACAACATCCTGGCCTCACTTCAAGGTCTGTCAGGCTAGCAAAGCAAAACAATTAACAACATCTTGGCAAGCAAAGCAAAACAATAAAACAATTAACGACATCCTGGCCCCACAGGCCCAGGCGATATCTTCTCAAGGTCTGTCAGACGAACAAAAGGTTCCTTATCTATCACACTAGGGAAGGAAAAGCCCAGGAAAAGGAAAAGAGAGCTCGCCTCCTTTTGAAAACCTCCACAGAACGGTTCTCCGTGTGAGGTGAATAGATTGGAAACATTGAAATAAAGTTTAAACTTCAGTACAGTTGTACCCAGACCCGCCGGTGGTCCCGGCGTGAAACAAGGTAAGTAGGCATAACAAAGGTAGCTGGGGGGGGAAACCTTTTAGAGAAAATGGGACAGAAAAAGAGCAAACCTCAGGGAAAACCCCAGAGAAGTCAGCTAAGATAAGAAAAGGTAAGTTACCCGAAATCCCCAGGGATAGTCCGCTGGGGTGGATGTTGGAATACTGGGAGCAAGGTCCAGATAAAACAACCAAGTCTAAGGAGAAATTGATACATTATTGCATAGAGGTTTGGGGGGGGAAGGAGATCAAGGTACATTCGAAAGATGGGTCTGCCAGGCCCTGATTACCCACGTGAACGAGAAAAACCCACAGGTAAAGGAGGAGAGGGATTATGCTAAATTATGGAAACACACTAGCACTGGGTTATACCCGGTTAGAACCTGTAAGGATATTACATCTGTAAGCGAAACATGGGAACCCCTGGACAATCTCCCACCCCCGTACCTAAATCCCACTCCTCAACCTCCTCCTGTACCACCCCTGCTTCCCACAAACCCCTCATACCAACCTATGCCCCAATTCCCCAGGCACCACCTGCAGCGGTGCCTGACCCACGCCCTGCTCCCCCCCTCCCGGGACATAAAGTAACAATTCCTGCTGCTGGAAAAATTGGATCCCCACCAGCAAGAAGGACCCGACACAAAACAAAAGGAGTATATAATGACGACAGTGGGGATAACACGGACGGACATCAACTCCTTCCTTTAAGGGAAGTGCCCATTGCCCCGGGGGTCATCGGATTTGTACACATACCAATTAAGACCGCAGACGTGAGAGCATTTAGAAAGAAATGGGCAATCTAATGAATGACCCGATAGGAGTCGCAAACCGGTTAGACGAATTCTTAGAAACTAGCGTATACACATATAATGAAATTAATGCCATATTGAGGTCAGGCAGCTGCTGGGACTCCTGGGTTATTGCAGGCAATGGATTAAGGGATACAGTGAAAAGGTGAAATTTTTATACGAGAAATTGACCACTGACAAGGTAAAATGGACAGAACGGGACAAGGAGGGGTTCAAAGAGGTAAAAGAAATCCTCATGACAGCTCCTGTGTTAAATCTTCCAGATATAAAAAGGCCATTTCAATTTTTTGTGGACGTTAGCAACCAGACTGCCTACGGAGTCTTAACACAGGATTGGGCAGGAGCTAAGAAACCGGTGGGATATGTATCAAAGCTGCTAGACCCAGTAAGCAGGGGTTGGCCCACTTGCCTACAGGCAATTGTAGCAGCAGCATTACTAGTGGGGGAGGCAAAGAAAATAACTTTAGGAGTCTCGTTAAAAGTGTATACTCCCCATAACGTAAGGAGCATACTGCAACAAAAGGTGGATAAGTGGCTCACAGATGCGAAATTAATAAAATACGAGGCCATGCTAATAGACTCACATAATTTAGAATTACGGACAACTTCTGCATTAAACCCTGCTGAGTTTCTGTTTGGGAAAGCTTGAGAAGAAACTACACATGAATGTGCTGAGGTGGTAGAATTACAGACGAGAATCAAAACGGACTTAGAAGAAGAAGAGTTAGAGGAAGGTGAGAAATGGTTTGTGGATGGATCAGTGAGAGCTGTTAAAGGAAAAAGGAAGTCAAGATATGCGATTATGGATGGTAAAACAGGGGAGGTAGTGGAGTCAGGTCCCCTGAGTGCAAGTTGGTCTGTGCAGGCATGTAAATTGTATGCGGGGTTGTAAGCATTGAAAAGGTTAAGGGGAAAGAAAGGGACAACCTTCACAGATTCAAATATGCATTTGGGTAGTTCACACCTTTAGAAAAATTAAAAAAAAAAAAAAAAAAGAGAAAGGTTTATTTAATACTCGGGAAAGATGAGAAACAATTTGGAGGATAAAGAGGCAAAAAGTGCAGCATTATGTAAGGTAAGTACCCCGGAGGTTGAAGGGAATGGGACTCAGGGGTATCCCCTACCCCACCCCTTAAAAAAAAAAAAAAAAAAAAAATTCGAAAAATATGGTAAGTGAAAGCTACCAGATGGGAGGGAACTTATATATTAAAAAATATATTTACCCCTAGGAAAATTTTAAAAAGATTACACCAACAAACACACTGGGGGGCCCGAGCACTAGCAAAACAATTTTTGATATTTTTAAGATGCAAAAAAATCTTTAATTAGCCAAGCAAAAAGTACAAGAGTGCCTGGTCTGCCAAAGAGTTAATAAAGCCATAAAACAATTAACAGAAGCCTTAAGAATATCATACCCTGTGGCATTCCAAAAGATCAGGACAGGTGGAGCAAATAAATCAAACTCAGTTATCAAAATTAATAATAGAGACGAAATGTCATGGCCAAAATTGCTTCCCTTTAGCATTACTAAACATCCGACTCATGCCTCATTCTGAGACCAAATTAACACCTTTTAAAATGTTTTATGGCATGCATTGTAGTCATAAGATGCAAATACAGCCATACCTGATAGCAATAATTAAAAACCTATAAAAAACGGTAGAAACAAAAGAATCATAACCCAAAATGCTCCTTTAGAGTTCTCTATACATAAAATTCAACCAGAAGATGAAGTTCTTATCAAAACCTGGGGAGAGGTCCCCCTCTCCCCTCAATAGGAAGTTCCTTTTCTTGTTTTTTTTAACCACAGACACAGCAGAAAAGGGCTGGACACACGCCTCCAGAGCGAAAAAGATCGAGACAAGAGAAGAGACACCCGAGTGGAAAGTGACCTCCCACCCTGGAAACCTCAAGCTAAAATTGCGTCGGACAAGTAAATGAGCACCTTAGATCAGATAAGGTGTTCAGTTCCTGGGTGCAGGTGTTTTTTCGTTTTGTTCATTTCAGGTGCCAGATTTGTCATGAGGTTTGGGTCACACATTGTATATGGGGAATCAGGCCTAGAGGTCTCTGTACTAAGTGCCTTGAGGAAGAGCTGTCTCTGACTGACCGAATTCTAATACTTGCCACTGAATTGAATATTATTGAACTGGAGTCGATCGAGTGGTTTCGCTTGTACCAACACGGGATTAGGGAAAAGCTAAATTGCAGGACAGTAATTTTGAAAATTGAGTGCCAGAAAACAAATAAAGTACCTTGTTGGACAGATACAGTAAAGTTATCAAGGTGGGATGCCTTTAAGGGACGGTATGGAGTTCGGACTTCACATTGGTCCCCTGAAGAATACTTCTGCTGCCAAGAAGATGGTTTCCCTCGACGCCAGCAGCAACCTGGTGGGCGTAGGCAGAGGCAGAGAAGTACACCTATGGGGAGTCCTGGTGAGCCTGAGCCTAGCCATGTATCCTCTGACTAATGCATACCCAGAGAATGCCCTGAGCCCTGCAATACAAAGCCATAATGAGTGTGGGAAGTGCACACGAATTAGTACCCCTTCTCACCCTGTCCTAGCTAATTGCACCCCTGAGGGGAAGGAGGAGCACTGTACCCTTAACGGCACTCAGCATGCAAAGTGTAAATTGGGGGAGAAAATGGTATGCTATGATCCCAAGGCAAGAAACAGAAACGGGCAATCAGAGACATTTGCTCATAACATTCACAAAAGCCAGACACCTCTTTCCACATGTGAACAATGCAATCGTACGGTTTGGATAGGGGGAAAAAGAAAATCTGTATTTGTGGCTTATTTTCAGGTGTATCAATTGTGTTATGACAATACTAAACTAGGAATGTGTGTCATGGAAGGAAAAACCTACCGGGTGGGCAAAAATCTAAGGTATGAAAGCGGACTCATCTCAGACACTAAACCTGTCATCATAGACCTTCTCGAGGAAGACGATGTCCGGATCTGTGCCCAGTTTGATAACACTTTCTGTTTTTCTAGAGATAGGGAAGGCATGGATCCTGAGAGCAAAATAAAACAGATAGCCATAGAAATAAAGAAACAGGAGTCAGAGATGAGAAGAAGGAGAATGGAGCAGGAAAGATTGAGGACCCTAAGTGAACAATATGATTTATTGGAGAAACAGTATGATAATTGGGGTTTACCTGGCTCAGACAAGAATTTGTTTATCGATTTAATGCAAGAGATTGCAACTGAATTAGGATTGACCAACTGCTGGATTTGCTGAGGACTTAAATCAGCAGAAAAATGGCCCTGGAAAGGTGAGAGCTTAACTCCAGAGCAACTCCTAAGGGGGGATAAAACCCAAATTTCAAAGACACTTCAAAGACCTGAGGGCTGGGTCTTAGATAAAAGAGTGATTGGATCAATTTGTATCAGTCGGGAGGGAAGAGAATATACTGAGGTAGTGGGATACACCCCGTGTGTCTCCACCTTAGCAGTAAATTCAGATAACAAAAGTAAAATTTGGCAGCCAGAGTCCCCTGCTGGGTACTGGAGCCTAGAAAAGAAAGGCAATTGTGAGTGGAGTGACAAGGTTGGACTTTGCTGGAATAAAGGCTCTGGAGCTAACCCTTACCAGTCACTAGGAGAATTAAGTACTTACTGGGCTGAACCAGGGAGTACAAAAAGTACATGGAAAGCTCCTGATGGGATATACTGGGTATGTGGGAAGGAAGCATACAGTGAATTACCACAAAAATGGAAGGGGTCATGCAGTCTGAGGATCATTCAGCCGGTCTTCTTTACCAAGGTCCGGCAATACTTTCCTGTGGGCACCTCTCTACGAGACACTGAATAGAGAAAAAAGGGAATTAAGGAAGAAGCTGCCCGATGTGGGTGGCAGCCAAGTTTGGGGAGGGGAAGAGTGGCCAGCTGAAAGAATAATAGAATACTATGGTCCTGCAACATGGGCACAAGATGGAAGTTGGGGGTACCGGACTCCGGTGTACCTGTTGAATAGGTTGATAAGGCTGCAGGCCGTGGTAGAGATTGTGTCGAATCACACCTCAGATGCCCTCGAATTGTTGGCTAAACAGCACTCCCAGATGCGAGCTTTTGTATACCAGAATAGAATAGCATTAGACTATTTGTTAGCTGAAGAAGGGGGAGTCTGTGGGAAATTTAACGAATCTGAATGCTGTGTCGAAATTGATGATTACGGAGAAACTATAAAGGGTCTTGCAGAAAAGATAAAGAGGGTAGCACACGTTCCAGTCCAAAAATGGAATTCCATTCTCCAGGCATCTTGGTGGGACCAGTTATTATCAGGAGTTTGGTGGAAAAAGGTAGTGTTCTTTATTGTGTGTTCATTGGCAGGAATCATATTCATACCATGTTTAATACCTTGTTTTATTAGACTAATACACTCGGTGGTACAGGGCATGCAAATTGCAGCTATGCCCATGGATCCTGAACTTGCATCAGGGAGGGTGAATGGTAGAGCCTCCAAAATAATGAAATTAGGGAGAGGGGAGATGAACACCAGGGCAATAGAGGCGCTGACAAAATTTGAAAAACAGATAGAAAGAAATCAGCTCCCCTATACAGATTATCGAAAAGAGACAGTAGAAGAAGGGGATGGCAGTGAAGAATCTGAAGAGGATTAAAAAAGGGGAACACGAATTAATGTGTTTATATAGAAGGGGAGGGATTGTAATATATAATAAAATGTAATTCGTGTAAAGTTGAAAATTAATGTAGAATAAGCAATGTCTGTATGAGTAAAGTAATAAAAAAAAAATTAAAAACCAAAATCTGCAAAGGGAAGAGCAAGGATTGCTTAATCGCAACACTGTAACTTCCAACAAAAGCTAAAGAGCTGGTTTAGCAAGACAATAGACCCAGCCGCAGCGGAGATGGCCCTGTCTGGAGAGGCACCCAAGCTACGAGGACCCGATAAGCACCCTTGATTAAAGATAATCAACGCCATGGAAAAAAATACATCTGAATGCCCGGTTTCCCGTAAACTGAGATCAACAGGACACATCTCCATATCGCCTCCCCGAAAGCCAGGACATATCCTCATCAGAATTCATCATCTCCCAGGATATGGTTTTGTCCAGCCCAACGCGGTGAAATAAAACTACATGAATATGCTGAACGACAAGAGAAGACAAAGACCTCCGCTCCGGGCAAGGAAAAACTGTATAAAAACTGGACTAACCAAAGCTGTTTCGTGAACATTTGGGGATTCGGAGCGATAGAGTTCGAGTCATTGTGTGTTCACCCGATGCCGACCCCGGGCTCGGCATTGTCCTTTTTGATTGTGGCTATCGAGGACGGTGTTTCCGTCGCAAAATAAATATCACTTATTTTTATCATATTTAATTTGGATTGATCTTGTTTTTATCTATAACACACCTAATGACTCCTCAAGTTTTTGGCAAGTATTGGAATGGAAAAAAAGACCGGAAAATTTATTTGTAACATATGCAGGACAAGCCCCAGCTGCGTTAACTATTGACCACCTAGACTGGGAGGGGCGGCATACCGATCCTAATGGCCAAGCTGTCTTACCAAGAGAGGCCCTAGAGGGAATCACGGAAGCAGCCTG
Organism: Luscinia megarhynchos; assembly: GCA_034336665.1. Lineage (NCBI taxonomy): Eukaryota > Metazoa > Chordata > Aves > Passeriformes > Muscicapidae > Luscinia > Luscinia megarhynchos. Next base: position 153,172 of record JAPFBE010000033.1, read on the forward strand.
TCTAGCTTTTCTTAAGGTTCCTGATGCCAGAACCCTGGAACAGTCTTTCATAAATATTAAACAGGCTCCCCACGAGCCCTACATGCTGTTTATGGACAGATTAAAGCAAACACTGGAGAGACAAATTGATAATAACAAAGCAAGGGAGGTTATACTCCTTAAGTTGGCCATGGAAAATTCAAATGAAGATTGTAAGCGCCTCTTGAAATCCCTGCCCCCTCAGCCTGAGCCCACATTGCTTCAAATGATAGAAGCCTATAGTTGCCTGGGAACACTACAGCATACCATAGCACTCACCTACCAGGCTGTGGGGCAGGGCATAGCTGATGCTTTTGCTGCCCCCAAATCAGTCCCTGGAAATCAGTTGGTTTGTTTTGGTTGCAGGGAACCCAGGCACATTAAAAGAGACTGTAAAAAAGCACGGATACAGAAACCCAAGGCCCGGGAGATGTGCCCTCACTGTCAAAAAGGCCCTCATTTCACTAACAAGTGCCGCTCTAAGTTTCACCAAAATGGCCAGCCTTTGCAGCAGGGAAACTTCATTCAGAGTGTGGGGCTGCGACGCGCGGAGACAGAAATCCCACAGCTGACCTGTCGCAGAACTACGTGCAGCTACACCAGGCAGCGCAGAACTGGACATATCAACAAATGACACAGTAATGTTGTCTAACAGCACAGTTTTTTCTCTCCCTACAGGCATCTATGGACCCTTGGAACCCGGTTGCCATGCATTGCTCATAGGTAGATCATCTACCTCGATAACAGGATTGTTTGTGTTGCCCAGAGTCATAGACTCTGACTCAGTTGGGGAGATAAAGATCATGGCTTGGACCCCCCAGCTACCCTGTGTTGTCCCGGCCAGGACCAAAAAAGCCCAACTCATACTTTTCCCGGCAGCACTCCTTTCTGCTCCCCCGATAGCTGAAAAGATGGTAGGTGAGTTTGGTTCAACAGGGGTTCCACAAATTCTTTGGACACAACATATTACATCTCAGCGTCCCACATGCCAATGCAAAGTAACTCCGAAAGGCAAGGACATAGTCTTAACAGGCCTCATTGAAACTGGTGCAGATGTAACTGTTATCTGCAAAAACCAATGGCCCAGTGAGTGACCATTAACGACTGTGCCTCAGATGCTCTCAGGCGTGGGGGGGTATAGTCAAAGCTTACAAAGCCAACACTTGGTACAGATAACAGGACCCGAGGGGCGTGTTGCTACAATTAAACCTTTTGTATTGCCTGTCCCCCTGTTTTTGTAGGGGAGGGATGTATTATCTCAGTGAGGAGTTTTTATGAAGTCAAATTTTGCCCTGGGGTCACTGGAACGTGTGGCACCCTCAAACTGACTTGGAAAACTTCTGAGTCATTATGGGGGAGCCAGTGGCCCCCATCGCTTCATAAAATGCCCGCAAAAACAGAATTGGTTCAGCAACAACTCCAGAAAAGGCATGTAGTTCCTTCTAACAGCCCTTGGAATTCCCCCGTGTTTGTTATTAAAAAAAAAAAGCATTTGCTCCCAGACCTCCAGAAAATTTATTCTGTACAGGAGGAAATGGGAGCCCTGCAGCCTGGGGTCCCCTCTCCTACCATGATCACTTGAAATTGGCATTTGACAGTCATTGATTTAAAGGATTGTTTTTTCAACATTCCTTTGCATCCTGATGATGCTCCAAAATTTTATTTTTCAGTTCCTAGCACAAATATGCAGGCGCCTTTGCAGCGATATCACTGGACTGTTTTACCTCAGGGCATGAGAAATTCCCCTACTATTTGCCAGTGGTATGTTGCTAAGGTCCTCAGTCCTGTTTGGCAACAAATGCCTGATGTTCTTTTGTATCGTTACATGGATGATATTCTCGTAGCAGCTGAACAACAGGAGGTCATGGAGGAAGCCTTAGCCATTGTCACCAAAGCTGTGAGTCAGGCCGGGCTTTGCATTTCTTCTGAAAAGGTACAAAACCACCCTCCATAGAGGTATTTGGGATGGCGCACTGGAGTCCACTCAATTTCTCCCCAAAATCTACAAATTCAGACCAATATTGGCAGCTTGCATGATGCTCAGAAACTTTTAGGAGCAATTAGCTGGCTGGGCTCCTTTTTAGGAATCTCAAATGCAGAGCTGAGTCCATTGTTTGAACTGCTAAAAGGGGACTCAGACCTTTTATGGCCTAGATGACTCAATTCACAGGCTCATCAAGCCCTGCAGGGCGTTTGTGATGCCTTAGGAAGCTGACAAGAGATGGGCACCTGAAAAGCCTTTTTTTTAATAATCTTGGGCCCAGCAAAACAGCCCCACGCTTTGATATTTCAATGGGACTCCAATGCACCAGATCCTTTGCTTATCATTGAATGGATTTTTTTGCCACACGAAGTGACCAAAACCATCAATACCCAACATGAAATGACGGCACAACTGGTTGTTAAAGCCCAGCAGAGACTCACTCCTTTTGCAGGAGTGGATTTTTCCACTATTTGCTTAACCCTTACCACCTTTTATCTAGATTGAATATTTCAGGGATCTGAGGCTATTCAGATCGCCTCTGCTGCATTCAGCGGACAAATTTCAATACACCCTCCAAAACATAAGCTTTTAAACCCTTTATTTCAATTGATAGAAAAAAACAAAGAGGACTGAGGTTCCACTTGTTATAGATAAAAACGAGATCAAGTCGAATTAAATATGATTAAAATAAGCGATATTTATTTTGCGACCGAAATACGGTCCTCGATAGCCACAATCAAAAAAGGGACAACGCCGAGCCAGGGATCGGCGCCGGGTGAACACACTCTGATCTGATCTCTATTGCATCAGATCCCCCAATGTTTACAAAACTGCTTTGGTTAGCCCAGTTTTTATACAATTTTTCCTTGCCCGGAGCGGAGGTCTCTGTCTTCTTTCGTCGTTCCGCATATTCATATGGTTTTCTTTCTCTGTGTTGGGCTGGACAAAACCATATTCTGGGAGATGATGGATTCTGATGAAGACATGTCCTGGCTTTTGGGAAGGTGGCACTGAGATGTAACTTGCCGATCTTAGTTTACGGGAAACAGGGGATTCAGATGTATTTTTCCCCATGGCTCTGGTTATCTTAGTCGGCTCTGGTTATCTTAGTCGTGGGTGCTTATCCGGTTCTCATCGCTTGGGTATTCCCGGGACAGAGCCATCTCCACTTCGACTAGGTCCATTAATTTGTTAATCTGGGCTGCCCTGCTTTTGTTGGATGTTACAATGATGTGATGAAGCAATCTGTGTCCTTTTCGTCTGTGGTCCTTTTTTATTGTTTCTGAACTTTATTATTTTGTTCATACAAACATTGCTTATTCTACATTATTGTACAACGTTACACGAATTACATCATATATCACACACTTAAAGCCTTAAAACTATTCACAGATGGTTCTGGTCCCTCTCATAAATCAGTGGTGGTGTGGTGTGACCCTTCTTCTGCTACTTGGAAATCAGATGTGTCTACATTTGAGGGATCGCCCCAAATTCTTGAACTAGCAGCTGTTGTCAGAGCTTTTCAAAGATTTTCTGATCCCTTTAATCTGGTAACAGATTAGGCTTATGTTGCAGGAATTATGATGGGAGCTGAAGCATCAGTTTTGAAAGAGGTTGAAAATTCACAACTCTTTTATTGGTTGCAGCTTCCTGTTTTTTTCTTAAAAAATAGAACATCTCTTTACTTTGTTATGCATAATCGATCACATATAGACCTTCCTGGATTTTTGGCTGAGAGGAACAGGCAGGCTGATCACTTAGCAATGCCTGTGCTGAACTCTGTCCTACCTAATAAGATGAGGCTTCAAAGCCTTCAAATCTGGCAGACCCATTTCGTTGAGTTTGGCCATGTGAAATAGATTCATTCCTCTATTGACACATTTTCCAGTGCTCTTTTTGCATCAGCCCATTCAGGGGAAACAGCTAAGGATGTCTTTAGACACTTTACTGCTGCTTTTGCAACTCTTGGTATACCTTCTGAGGTAAAACCCGATAACGGCCCAGCTTATACTTCCATCGAGATGCTGCCTTTTTTGCTCTATGGGGAATTACTCACAAAACAGGTATCCCTCATTCCCCAACAGGCCAATCTATCATTGAAAGAACTCATGACTCTCTCAAGTGTCTTTTAATACTACAGAAAGTGGGACCCGGGACCCGGAGATGGCACCCCTGCTGAGAGACTGCAGAAAGCCCTTTATGTTTTTAACTTTTTTAATTGTTTTTGATGGACCCAAATCCACCAATTGTTCGACATTTTAATTGTAATTCACAATTGCAGCATAAGGAAAGGCCCTCTGTTTTAATAAAGGATCCAGAATCTGGTAAAATATTGGGGCCTTATCCTTTGGTCACCTGGGGTCAAGGTTTTTCATGTGTCCTTACAGAGAATGGTTCAAAGTGGATCCTCGCAAAGAATGAGAAGCCATTTAGAGAACCCCTGAATGCAGCACCAGAGGATGCACCCTTGACAGCACCTGAGGACCCACCGGTAATACCAGCATCAGAGGAGGACACCGGGGGAACAGGATCAGGTCACCACATCAGCAGCTGTTTAACTTCTAACTGACTTATGCCCTTGGGAAAAATGGTTTGGATTCCCTAAGGGTATCAGGGTTTACAGGGTTGGGTTGTATACATCACTCACAAATTCAACAGCTGATGTATGGATATAAGTTTAGTTTACCTGTACAGTTGGAAATTACTTCAGAGCAGTGGCTTACTGCCACTGAGAATAAGGAAAAACCATGACTTCCCAAATATTATGGTATTTACTGGGAATTGTTTCTAGTGCTCAAACCTGGCCTGTTAACCAACAAAAACAAATGTCTGGGTAACCTTAGCAAATGTCACAGGACAAGATACTTGGTGTTTGGCCACTCTGTCCCCAGATAATCCCTTTTCAACCTGCCTTGTTGCTCTGCCCCTAGACAATTGGCCTCGCCTGCCTCAGGCAAACACACTGTCAAAACAGCAATCATGCTGATACCTAGGAGAAGTGGACCCCTTATCTTACCCTGGCATCCCTTGAGCCTCAGGAGTTAGAACTTCTGAGGTCAGTGTAATATATAATAAAATGTAATTCGTGTTAAGTTGTAAATTAATTTAGAATAAGCAATGTCTGTATGAGTAAAGTAATAAAAACTTAAAAACCAAAAGCTGCAAAGGGAGGAACAGTGATTGCTTAATCGCAACACTGTAATTTCCAACAAAAGCTAAAGAGCTGGGTTAGCAAGACAATAGACGTAGCTGGTGGAGATGGCTTTGTCCAGGGAACACCCAAAAGATAAGAGCCCGATAAGCACCCACAATTAAGATAACCAGAGCCATCAAGAAAAATACATCTGAATGCCCGTTTCCTGTAAGCCAAAATCTGCAAGTTACATCTTAATTCCATCTTCCTGTAAACCTGAACTTGCCTTCATCAAAATTCATCGTCTCCCAGGATATGGTTTTGTCCAGTTCAACGCGGTGAAAGAAAACTACATGAATATGCTGAACGACAAGAGAAGACAAAGACCTCCGCTCCGGGCAAGGAAAAACTGTATAAAAACTGGACTAACCAAAGCTGCTTTGTGAACATTTGGGGATTCGGAGCGATAGAGTTCGAATCATTGTGTGTTCACCCGATGCCGACCCCGGGCTCGGCATTGTCCTTTTTGATTGTGGCTATCGAGGACGGTGTTTCGGTCGCAAAATAAATATCGCTTATTTTAATCATATTTAATTCGGCTTGATGTCGTTTTTATATATAACATCAGTGAACATGGATTTTTGTGTAAAGTTGAATTACTCTGGGAAAAACCAGTCTAAGGCATGGGATATTTCCCCTCACCACCCTGTGTATAAAAATGCGAATGCTTGGTGTAATTATACATCTAGTATAATTTCTCGCTCCACCAATGCTCCTTTCACCTTCTGGAGTCTTTTTAGTCTGTGGGGACAGGGCTTGGCCTGCAATCCCATCTCATATTAAAGGAGGACCATGTAGCTTTGGGCAATTATCCCTTTTAACCCCAAACACATCCATGATTTTTCAACATAAGTATCCCTCCAGAATTAAAAGACCCTTGCATGCTTTTCACAAAGATTGTGATGACCAACTTGATTTTTGGTCTAAGGGACAGTGATGGGCAGCATCATTTTTCACCCCTGGTGTAGCAGCAGAAAACACCTTATGTTTACTTAACCCATTAGACTGTTGGCTAGCTCAACAAACTGATGCCACATCCTTTGCATTAAAAGGACCGTTAACTGATGTTGATTCTGTTAGATATGCTACTTTGCAAAATAGAGCAGCAATACATTTTTTTGCTTTTAGTACAGGGACATGGGTGTGAGGAATTCCATGGGATGTGTTGCCTTAACCTTTCTGACCACTCCCACTCCATCTATGCCAGTATTCAAGCCCTGAAAGAAGTTGCAAACATGCTGCAAGCAGATGATGGGTATGACTGGCTAAATCGACTCCTGGGAGACTGGGGACTCACTGGCTGGTTTAGGAACTTTGCTAAAGTAGGCTTATATGTATTAGGCATTATATTACACATTGTAGTAGTTATTCCTTGTATTTTACAGTGCGTGAAAAATTTAATAGACAAGTCACTTAAGAGTATATTTTTAGTTCAAAAGAACGGGGGAGATGTGGCAACTCAGACTAATAGCGCTGTAGATTTAATCGGTATATGCAGCTTGATAACCAAGACCCCTTTGCAAGAGCAAACAGAATTTTGGCGATTAGAAGAAGATTGGATCAAGTCTGACTGCCAGGAAATAAGATTTAATTAAGTAGAAATTTAAAGATTGTCTGTGTGATGTTTAACCCAATGAATGCCGTAAAAAATTACAAGCCTTCCTGAAAATGGTATATAAGCATATGTAGCTCACAGTAAAATTCAGATTTTGATCACGAATCAGTAGTGTCCGTCTGTCTCTCAATGATCGATAATTCTCATTATCAGGCTATGCAATATAATGAAAGACTGAAGAAAGCTTGTCATTAGCTGTTAATTGAAGGCACTTTCACAAAGTGCTGCTTACACCTTGAAAGAAAGACATGCTGTCTTTCCAACTGTTATCTAATGTGCATGTTAGATCTGTATTAATGCAGTCTCATAATGTCCCTGCCCACAGCACCATAGTTCAGTTCAGAAACACCTTCTGATGCTTTACATGAAATTCACATTTTTAAAAAGCTAATATACTGTGCTGGTTTTGGCTGGGAACAGAATTAATTTTCTTCATAGTGGCTATTATTTGGGCTCTGTTTTGAATTTGTCTTGAACACAGTGTTGATAACATAGAGGTGTTTTATTATTGCTGAACATGGCTTAAATTGAACAAAGGCTTTTTCTGCTTTTCTTACTTCCACACTTGCAACAAAGAAGTTGGGGGCGCATGGGAGGTTGGGAGGAGACACAGCCAGGACAGGTGACCAAAACTGACCAAAAGGATATTCCATACCATGTGAAATCATGCTCAGTATCTAATGTGAGGGGAAGAAGGAGGAAGGAAGAGGATGTTTAAAATAATGGCATTTATCTTCCCAAGTAAACATTATGCGTGATGGGGCCCTGCTCTCCTGGAGATGGCTACTTCCTGACCATGGGAAGCAGTGAATTCCTTGTTTTGCTTTGCTTGTGTGCACAGCTTTTCCTTTCCGTATTAAACTGTCTTTATCTCAATCCACGAGTTTTCTAGCTTTTGCCCTTTTGATTCTCTGATTTTACTGGTGGGGGTGTTAGTGAGCAGCTGCATGGGGCGTGGTTGCTGTCTGGGGTTAAGTCATGACATGTACATATATCCTAACTGTGATATATGATATAATGTAATTGGTGTAAGTTTTTAAATTAATGTAGAATAAGTAATGTTTGTATGAATAAAATAATAAAAAACTTGGGAAACCAAAAAGAAAACCATGGAGGAAGGGACACATATTGCTTCAATTACAGCATTGTGACAGCCAACAAAAGCAGGAGAGCTCGGATTAACAAGTAAATAGACATAGCCGCAAAGGAGTTGGCTCTCGGGAACACCCAAACAATGAGCGCCCTACAAAGCACCAAGGATTAGGATAACCAGAGTCATCGGGAAAGATACATCTCAATACCAGCTTCCTGTAAACCAAGACATGCCCTCATCAGAAATCATTGTCTCCCAGAATATGGTTTTATCCAGCCCAACACAGAGAAAGAAAACCATATGAATATGCGGAACGACATAGAAAGAAAGAACGACATAGAAAGAAGAAAAAGACCTCTACTCCAGGCTAGGAAAAACTGTATAAAAACTGGACTGACCAAGGCAGTTTTGTGGACATGGGGGATTCGGAGCGGTAGAGTTCGGATGAGAGCATGTTCACCTGGTGCTGACCCCGGGCTCGGGGTTGTCCCTTTTTTGATTGTGGCTGTCGTGGACCATATCCTGGTGACGAAATAAATTATCACTTATTTTGATTATCCTTAATTCGGCTGAATCTCTTTATTACCTATAATACTAACCCTTAGGCATATCTTCAGCATACTTTACTGCCTACAGATCTGTCTAAGCTATCTAAAGTATCTAAGTGCATCAGTATGAACTTCAATAAAGACAGCAGATTCCCAGATCATTACAATGTATAATGAAATAATGTACGGATCACAGAATCAACTAGGTTGGAAAAGGCCTCTGAGATCATCAAGCCCAACCTACGACTGAAGACCATGTCAACTAGACCATGGCACTAAGTGCTATGTCCAGTCTTTCCTTAAACACCTCCAGGGACAGAGACTCCACCACCTTCCTGGGCAGTCCAACTTAAACCTCCCTTGGCACAGTTTGAGACTATGTCCTCTTGTCCTGTAACTGCATGCCTGGGAGAAAAGGATGACCCTCACCTGGCTACAATCTCTTTTCGGGGAGTTGTAGAGAGTGATAAGGTCTCCCCTGAGCCTCCTCTTTAGTCTAAACAACCCCAGCTTTCTCAGCTGCTCCTCATAAGACATGCACTCCAGACCCTTTGTGGAAAGACCTTTCACTCCCTGATAGAGCAAAACCTTATCTCCCCTCACATATGTCTAAGTCAGATCAGAATGATTTGTCATGTGATGAATTATCTCAGCTGAAAATCTTCTTAGCCAGCAACACACATCCTGTCTTGAATGGTGAGCAAGGAAAACCTAAAATTATTGACTGCAGAACACAAGCACTTTTACAACTATAAAAGACCACTATGCTTTTCATGAAATCAGAAATCTCTTATACACTCTCTGAGTATGTAGATAGTTCTCCTCGACATGAAGATGTTACTTCCCTGGGATTGAGAGGAATTAGGAGAGTCTCTGCACACCACTATCATTCATTGGTGACACTGACTCCAAATTTATACCATTTCTTCCCTAGCTGTAGCATAGGTAACTTTATTATTGTGCACTGTATCTTAATCTACTAGTAGTGTTTCTTTTTGTTTATCCTGTGTAATAAGTAAATCTGTTTTAAGTCTTATGCCTGTTTTCCTTGGTCTCCTCAATAAGTAATTCATGTTGTAGTAGGCCTGATTGGTCATTATTAAGAACTTGTGATTGAGAGTGGATTTTGGGATGCCAGCTGCCTCAATAAAGCTGCTGTCTACTGCCAGAAACCTGGGTAAAGGCAGGGATTTGTCTAAGATCTCCCCTCTCCCATTTGTAACACCCTTCACCAGTTTAATTGCCCTTTCTGGACTTGCTTCAGCACCTCAATGTCCTTCTTGAAAGGAGGGGCCATGAACTGAACACAGTACTCGAGGTGTGGCCTCACCAGTGCTGAGTACAGGGGCAAAATCTGATCCTGCTAGCCACATTGTTTCTGACACAAGTCAGGATGCCATTGGCCTTCTTCGCTACCTGGGCACACTGCTGGCTTGTGTTCAGTTGACTGTCGACCATCACTGCCAGGTCCTTTCCAGACATTCTTCCTCAAGCCTGTAGAAGTGCATGGGTTTATTGAGGCAAAAGTGTAGGACATGGAACTTTATCATGTTGAATCTCATAATATTGGTGTAGGGCCATCTATACAGCTGTTGGGAGTTGAGTGTTTTTCTATTACTGTGTCAATTTAAAGAATTTTTCCCATTATCATGCCAATGGAGCTTGCCGGGTCACACCCAGGACCTTTGACAACTCTGAACAAAAGGTGTAGGTGGGATCTGGGCTGGCAGAGGGGCCCTCGTGCTTCCGGAGGGGCTCTCGTGTTTCCAGAGGGGACTCGTGTTTCTGGCGAGCTCGGAGGACGAAGTCCCGTCTGCAGCCACGCGGTTGAAGGCAGGAGAGCCAGACTCTCTGTGATCACCTGCCCTGCATCTGCCCCGCTGCAGCCTCCTGCCTCTGAGGACACAGCTGATCACCCAGACACAGACGGTGAGCGAGGAGCTGCCTGCTCCAGCCCGTTCCCATCCGAGACGGGTGTGGCAGCTGCTGCACCTTCCCGCCCCCGCTCCCGCCTGCTCTCTGCGACCGCTCTGGTGCACCAGAACCGAGGGCAGAGAGAGAGTGTGCCCACAGCTAAAGAAAGGACTGGGACCGAGTTATCTGTTCTGTGTTGTTGGTAGTTTTAACAACTACTGTTGTTTCTGCTTGTACGGTTAGATATATTAGTAAAAGAGCTGTTATTCCTACCCCCTTATCTCTGCCTCAGAGTCTTGGATTCAAACATTTATAATACTTGGGGGGGAGTGGAGTTGGGGTCTCTATTCCAAAGGAAAACTTCTGCCTTTGTTGGCAGACACCTGTCCTTCAAACCAGGACAACAGCCTGTCCAGATGCCTCAGCAGAACCTTCCCACCCACCAACAGATCAACATTCCCACACAACTTGGTCTTGTCAGTGAATTTACTAAGGGTAGACTTGATCCTCTCATCCAGATCATTAATAAAGATATTAAACAGGACTGGGCCCAACACTGACCCCTGGGGGACATCACTAGGGACTGGACACCAACTGGAATGCAGCACCATTCACCACCACTCTCTGGGCTTGGCCATCCAGCCAGTTATTAACCCAGTGAAGAATACACCTGTCCAAGCTGTGGGCTGACAGCTTCTCCAGGAGGATGCCATGGGAAGCAGTATCAAAGGCTTTACTGAAGTCCAGGTATGCACAACCACAGCCTTTCCCTCATCCAGTAGGCTGCAACCCACAAAAGGGACTCTTCTGAATTTGTCATCTCTTCAGAGCAGCGAAAGGTTTTGTTGTTTGGTATTGTTCATTTTTGTGCTGGGGAGTGCTTTGCCTGTTAAATAAACAGGTTTTTTTCACTTATCTCTGAGGAAATAATTTCCTGAACCAATTGGGGTAGAGGTCGCTTCAATCTGTTCCCTAGAGGGACCCCTTTCAGAGGTTTCCTCCCAAATTTCCCCTAAACCAGGACACCTGGTCATAAAAGATCAGATTAGTCAGGCAGGACCTGCCTTTCCTAAACCAATGCTGGCTGAGTCTGATCCCTTGATTGTCCTGTATATGCTGTGTGATCACACTCAGGATGATCTGCTCCATAACCTTGCCAGGCACCAAGGTCAGGCTGACAGGCCTGTAGTTCCCTGGATCTTCCTTCCAGCCCTTCTTGTAGATGAGCATCACACTGGCCAACTCCAAGTCACCTAGGACCTCCTCAGTTAGGCAGGACTGGTGATAAATGATGGAAAGCAGCTTAGTAAGCTCTTCCATCATAGAATTCCAATAATTTCTGGGTGAGACATTTCTTAGGAAGCATGTAGCCTCTACCCTATTTGTAACCTGTGCTCTAACCTGACAAAACTTGGAGGCTCTCAATTTACTTTAAACTGGTTGCGTTACCATTTAAACACTTCTCTGTATCTACAATTCTTTAAGTAAAAATTCATCACCTGACTATTTAACCTCCAAAGCAACATTTTCCATCTAAGGTAGGGGACCATGTGATCAGTATCATGTCTGGAAATTTGGCATGGCCACAATGGCTTGTGTAAAGTGCTCACAGGACCATAGTTTTTACTTGAGGAGTGAGTGTCATATGTGATGATCTCAAGACAGCACATAGAGGTAGCCTGAGCCAAAAAGAACAGGTCACAGAAACATAAATAGGATCACAGCAGAAAACACTCAAAACAACTCATGTGGTTTGTCTATGCCAGAGCAATCAAGAATTTAATAGTAACCTGTGTTTCACCAGTTTGCACAGACACTAGGGTAAATAACATATGCGAAAAATGACATTTAGATTGTGTTTTATTTAATTCCATGATAGCTCATGTACATCTACCCTGTCTATCTGTTTTTTATGCTTCTAATTCTGCAGTATTTGCAAACATTTGAAGCAGAGCAATGTAGTCAACACTGAGTATACATCTGTACTTATACAGGAAAATGTAATTCACTTGAATTTCCCACCTCAGTCATTTCTGTCATCAAGCATATGTGAACAATTTCCTGTTTTCAGTAGAGCCAATGGACTTTAACACAGCAAAATGTAATTATTCTTCTATTATGTCGTGGGTAGCTCCAAAAATTTGAGAGATCCCAGGGGAATGCCCCATGGCCTCTCCCTTTATTCAAATAAAGCAAAAAGGACTCTTCTGTCTCCTTTTTGGACATAAACCTCTGGTGTTTGTGGATTAATTTTCCTTACATGTATAAGGAAAACGTGGACTTGTTTGGACATGTACAGGCTCGTCCCTTGCTGTTACCTGCCTGCTAAGAGTGTAACCTGAGAACATGTTTAAGCCTTGTCCAGACATGGTGGGAGCTTCTAGCCATTACTGCTTGGGCCCTAGCTAAATGTGTTCAAGCTTGCTCAGACTTGTATCTCAGCAGAGTGGACATGTCACAGCCCACCAAAAAGCTGCCTATAAAAAGGGGCAGTGACCCAGGACGTGTTGGCAGAGCACAGACTCCCCATGTCCCCAGCGCTGCATTGCCTGTTCCTTATCAACGAACTAATAAATTGCCTTATTGATTGACCTACCCAATTGTGGTGAGAAATTTATAACATTGATTTGCTTTGCTTGCATGCTCAACTTTTGCCTTCCCTAATAAGCTGCTGTGTGGGGTTAAACCATGACAAATGACTATTTCTTTCATATTGGAGAAGTTTGCAGAGAACTGTCTCCCATGGGAGGGATCTCACAGTGCAGCAGGGGAACAACTCCTCTCCCTGAGTAGCGGGAGAAGCCATGGGTGATGAACTGACTGTAACCCCCATTCTCTGTCTCCTTGTGCTGCTGGGGTAGGAGGTACAGCTGAAAAGGAGGAAGTGGTGGGGCGAAGGTGTTTTTAAGGGTCTTACTTCTCGTTATCCTGCTCTGATTTTTTTAGTGCAATAAATTCAATTAATATCTCTAAGCTACGCCTGTTTAGCCCATGATGGTATTCGATGAGTGATCTCCCCTAGTCCTAATCTCAATTTATGAAGCCTGCAATATATTCTCTCTCCTCTGTCCAGCTGCAGAGGGGAGTGAGAGAGCAGCTTTGATGGGTGCCTGGCATTTGACCAATGTCAACCCACTACAGTCTTTTTGGTGGAGAATGCAGGCAGTCATGAGGATTTTGAGATAAAGATAGCAATTGGGAGAGGCAACAGTTAAAACAAGTACTGAATAATGTTATAGAGTGGAATTATTGTGGGAATTTTTATTGTATTTGTGATGAAGGGTTGAGGGGTGGATTTTGTGTAAATTATTTTGCCCTGTGTTGTTGTTGAGGGCTAGGTTTTTGAAGTGAATTTCTTCTCACTGTTTCCAGGAAGATGCTGAAAAGGGGGGAGGGGATGGCTTTCTAGGTGAATAGACTCAGGGCAGTGGCTAAGCACTGCTATGGAGTTCTCCCTGCCGCCTGTTTACTGCCAGTGCTGGGAGACCAGCACAGTCTGCGTGAGTTTCAGAGGAATCACCACACACATGCACACACCCATCCCCTCCTCCTCTCTCTTGTCTAAGCTGCCATTATCCATGGAAAGGTTCCGAACTTGCATCGAAGAGCCTTCTGACAGCTGTGAGTGAGTCACTGCAGCTTTCTTCCTTGCAAGAGCTGCCAGCGCCCCCTGCCAGCCGCGAGTGAGATACTGCACCTTCTCCACCTTGCTTGAGCCACCAGCGCCCCCTGCTGGTTGTGGTCAAAACTACACCAAGGGGGAAATAGGTAGGTGGGTAGGTAGCTGGGTGGGCAGGCAACATCTGTTATTGTGTTGTTGTTTTTTCTGTCTTGTTTGAAATATATTTTCTAGTAAAGAACTGTTATATCTTTTCCTATATTTTTGCCTGGAAGCCTTGTAAGATACAGTAATTCAGAAGGAGGGACTGTCTTCCTATTCCAAGAAGGTTCCCACCTTCCTTGGCACACATTTTTCTTTGAAACAAGGGTGTTTGTGATGATGTTATTTCTGTTCTGGTGTAGGGAAATTTTTTCTTTTGTTTAGTTTGGTTGTTTTTGTTGTTTTGAGTGAAAGTTGTATGTTGAATGTGGATTTTAATGATAATTCTTAAATATGTGATTTACAGAGGGGAGGAGTGGAATGTATTTGGTTTGCATGGCCTGGTTTTGGTAGTGGGTGGGGGATTTGTTATTCTACAAGTTTTTCCTTCTGGAGCAACTGCTACACATGCTGAAGCACTGCTTCCTGGGGAGTGTGTGAACATCACTCACTGATGGGAAGTAGATATTAACTTTTCCCTTTGGTTATGCACTGTTGGGGGTTGAGTGTTTTTCTATTACTGTGTCAATTTAAAGAATTTTTCCCATTATCATGCCAATGGAGCTTGCCGGGTTACACCCAGGACCTTTGACGACTCTAGACAAAGGGGTAGGTGGGAGCGGCTTCCGGAGGGGTTACTCGTGTTTCCAGAGGGGCTACTCCTGTTTCCGGCGAGCTCAGAGGAAGAGCCCCTGTCTCCAGCCACGTGGCCGAACGCAGGAGAGCCAGAAGGTCTGTGATCACCTGCCCTGCATCTGCCCGGTTCCAGCCTCCTGCCTCTGTGGACACAGCTGACCACCTGGGCACAAATGGTGAGCGAGGAGCTGCCCTCTCCAGCCTGCACCCACCTGAGACCGGCGTGACCCATGCCGCCCCCTCCCGCCTCCGCTCCCGCCTGCTTCTCTGCAGCTGCTGGGCTTTGCTCCGTCTGCAGCACTGGGGCTGAGTGCAGAGAGAGTGTGCCTGCAGCTAAAGAAAGGACTGGGACCAAATCATCTGTTCTGTTTTGTTGGTAATTTTAACAACTACTGTTGTTTTTGCTTGTATGGTTAGATATATTAGTAAAAGAGCTGTTATTCCTACCCCCTTATCTCTGCCTCAGAGTCCTTGATTCAAACAATTATAATACTTGGGGGGAGTGGAATTAAAGTCTCTATTTCAAAGGAAAACTTCTGCCTTTATCAGCAGACACCTGTACTTCAAACCAGGACATGCACATAAAAACTTTTGCTTCTTTTTTATTTTTTTTTAACAAACTTCCTTAACCTATAAATTGTTTTCCATTATATTCTCTCTCCCCTGTCCCACTGAGAAGGGGAATGATAGAGCATTTTAGTGAGCACCTGGCATCCAGCCAAGGTCAAACTACTACACTGCTGCATTTCAAAAAAATTCAAGAAGGGAGATGTCACTGGTAAAGTCCTTTCTCAGGAGAGAACAGGAAAGCATAACAGTTTAATCGAAAATGCTAAACTGATCTGCTTCCTATAACCCAAGTGATCTAATTTAGCACATATTATATCCTGTAATTGTATTAAGGTATTGATCCCTGTCTAGGTATACTTCCCAAACAAACTACAGATGCATTCAAAACTGAAGACTCTGAATATTATGTTTTACCTGCAGAGATGGAAGCAAGAGAAATAAAGCAGAAGGAAGATATCCAATCTCCTCCCCAACAAAAGGATTGCTTATCTAGAGCTCTCAAGTGACAGCTCATATTCTGATTTTGTTTTTCTTAGTGACTATGGTAAGTCTCATGTAAACTAGCACCAATACAAATCCTGTAGAAGGACAAGATGTCAGTTTTAATGTCCTGTGCCCCAGCCAACTAATGTAATTACTGAAGGCCTGACTCAAGCCATCTCCAACAGCATCTGAAATCCCCTTTGCTCCCAGTGCAGTGAGCAGGGCTGTATTCAGACTGCTGGGTCCAGATGTCAATCTCATAGAGTATGATGACTTCTTTTCAGGAATCAAGACATAACAGCTTTAGACAGTGAGTGCTCTGAATTGTTCACTGCTCTCTTGAAACTAGATGCACATGGTTCAAATACTTACCTGTTCCTGCGTAGCTTTAGCTCATTTCTTTCTGTGCCAGCTGTGACATTGCTGCTCTCGTTTCTCTGTGAACACAGTGATGAATTTGTGGTGGCTGAAGGTGTACACCACAGCCTTTAAGTAGTACAGTCAGTAAAGCATTTTGCACTTTGATTAAGCAGCAAGCCTGGACCATCAGCATGCAAGTCTGCATCAGGAAATTATTAAATATATGTACAACTGTCAACTACACAGGCTTTATATTATGATTACTATTATTCTTCCCTGTACAGTAATTTTAAAACTTAATTCTTTTCTACTGTTGCCCCTAAAGTGGATGTTCAAAAGCATTGCTGAGCAGCAAGCATTTAAGATTGCTGTATTCTCTGTCCTCTATCAATGCAAGTTATCTTGTCTTTAAAATTTATGAGGCTGCCATTGCCATTCCAGAATATTCAAGAAACCACCACACATCAACTCTTATATAGACTCTCTCTCCTTCTTCCCCTGCTAGCATGGTTTGGATGTTGTAATAAGTATCCTGTCATGAGTGATGCAGAGAAACCATCCTTAAGGGTATGTTTCAGAAATATTCCTGTAACAGTCACCAAAAAGAGGTCAGGAATGTACTAAAAGAGAAAGCAGAGATAGACATAAATACACTATCAGACCATGTCTTCTGAGAAGTTCTGTGGCGCTGCAGAACCCTCTGCAAGCCGTACTAACAACTAATGTCCTTCGACAGACACACCCTGAACACAGACTGTTGCCACCCAGACACATGCAGATAGCACTAGGAGTGCATCACTGGATGTCAGCAGCATCTGGGTAACGTTGGTGACACTGAACAGCAGTTCAGTGAGCATAAAAATGTGGCTTGAGGGAATTCTCCCACCCTTTTGCTGATATTTTTCAGGTGTTCTGTTTAAGTATAGACCACAGGTTGAAATAAGAATACTACTGGAAAAAACAGCATAAAAAACGAGATAAAAAATGTAAAAGTAAAAACAATATTAATAACAAAAATACAAAAGAGTGATTCACATTCAAAATTGCTCACTGCAGAACCCCTGACAGTAAACAAAACCAGATGACTCCCCTGCTACTTTTTCTCAACCAAAAGGAACCTCTTCTCCCTGGAAGTGAGAGTCCTTTATCCCCCTGCCCCTGGCAATGAAGTAAAGGTGATATAGAATAATCTTGTTGGCATAGCCATGCCCCCTTCTGGCTACTGCAAAAAATTAGCCCTGTCCTGGCTGGAATCACGACATTATCCACCCCTTGTTCTATACCATCTATATTGTGCTCAGATCCTACATTTTCCAACAACATGTATATATGTATGTATAAAAAATAGCACAGGTATTCATAGTCATTGATTGTCCCTCCAAGATGTCTGTTGAGTTCAGTCCATGATTGTGGGTTCTATCTGTCCTAGATGTCTTCCAGGGCAGGGGGGCTGGTGTGTTGCCTGGTTGCAAGCTGCATCAGGAGCTCACAATTGGTGTTTCTGGAGCAGTCCATCCTCATTGTCCATGGTAGTTACGGCACACAGTGGCAGTGTCATTCAACAACCAATATTATACAATCCAACATTACAGACTGTTTTCACTCAAAAAGCAAATCCCCTTGAAGTACACATCATGTTTCCCTCTCCGTCTGTGTCACACACCAAGTGCATCCAGGTTCTTGAGCAAAAATGATGTCATGGATCGGTTTCCTTTGCTTAAGGCACAACTAATCCAAACTGTCTTCCTTAACACATTCTTCATATGCACCACAGGGACTTTATTCCCTTCCAAGGTATGTGGAGGTTTTGATTGGGCAGGGCCAGCTCAATTGGTAGAGCTTCTAGTATTAACTAAATAGGTGGCCTTTGCTAAATGTAGATCCCAATGTTTGAAGGTCCTACCACCCATTGCTTTCAATGTGATTTTCAAGAGTCCATTGTACCATTCAGTATTCCCAGAGGCTGGTGCATGATAGGGAATATGATACACCCGCTTCATCCCATTCTCTCCAGCCCAGGTGTCTATGAGGCTATGTGGCAGGATGCTTCCCCCTGCCACAGGAGGGCTTATCTGTTCTGCCTGTCAACTGGTGAAATAATTCAGGCATCTTTCTCTCACATAAGTCCCACATAAGCCTTGGTAAAGAACAGTTAGCCTTGTAGTGTCATCTTGGTGCCATGGAATTGATGCTTTCAGTTGACAGTAAACATCTTGCTGTGGAAGCAGACATGGGGAGATAACCTGGAATTTCCAATTGACAGGCACTTCACTTTACAAACTATAAAAGCTACTCTATACTTTCACAAAGCAGAAACCTTTTGCACATTCCCTGGAAATGTGTGGGGTCTTTTCCCCAAAGTCAGGATGTCTACTTTGTGATTACTCTCCTGGGGGATGAGTGAAAGGACTCTGTACCCTGTCATCAATTGGTGGTACATGCCCTGTCATCATGGGCTCCTAACCTTTACTATTTCTTTGCTGGCTATAATATAGGTGCCTTTTATGTAGTGCACTGTTTTATGTAATCTACTAGTAGTTCTTTGTTTTATCCTGTATAGTAAGTAACTCTCTTTAAGGCCTTTTGTCTGATAATCTCCTGTCTATTCAACAAATAACTCATAATAGACCTGATCTGCCATTCTTGAGAACGTGCAAGCCAGAGTGATTTAGGTGCAGGTCACCTGAATAAAGCTGCTGCCAATAATCTGAACCTAAGGCAGGGCTGGTCTAAAGCTTTCACTCCATCTATAATAGGCTATTATGGAAATGAGTCCTGTTGTCCAACTCAGCTCTTTCTGGGGTGCCATGTCACCACAGGACTTGCTTTTCAAGGTACAAGATGGCATTCCAGGCAGTAGTGTGAGGCAGAGGGTAAGACTCCAGCCATCCAGTTTCAACCATTGTAAGCATGTAGCACTTACCTTGATGGGTTTGCAGCAGTGTGATGTAATCCATCAGCCAGGCCTCCCCATATTTATATTTTAACCATCATCCCTCATAACATAGGGGCTTTACCCACTTGTCCTGCTTGATTGCAGTACATTTCACAGTTATGGATAACCTGAACCTGGGACATATATCCATGGTTAAGTCCACCCCTCGATCATGAGCCCATTGGTATGTTGCATCTCTTCCCTGATGACCTCAGGCATCATGTGCCCACCAAGACAGTAATAATTCACTCTTATGTTGCCAGTCCAGATCCATTTGAGATAGTTTAAACTTGGCAGCTAGAGTCACCTCTCCATTGTGATATTCTTCAGTAGTTGGACTCTTAGGCACATGTGCATTAATGTGACAGACTTTTAGAGCCAACTTCTGTACCCAGGCAGTGATGTCTTGCCCCACTTCAGCAGCCCAGATGGGTTTCTATCTGCGTTGCCAATTGTTCTTTTTCCGTCTGTCTAGTCACCCTCACAGAGCATTTGCTACCATCCATGAGTCAGTGTGGAGGGAAAGCACTGGATATTTCTCTCGTTCAGCCATATCTAAAGCCAGATTGAAAACTTTCACTCTGCAACTTGACTCTATCCACCTTGTCCCTCAATAACTTCTTCAGCTCAATGCATAGGACTCCATACAGCAGATTTCCATTTTTGATGCATCCCCATGAATCTACAGGAACACACAAATTTGGCAATTTCACTAATTTTAAAATAAACAAGAGGACCCAAAAAGCTAAATATGTTGCTCCCTGTCCCACTAAATGAGTTAGAGCAGATGTACATGCTGGTGAAAAAAGGAAGATAGGGGAGGCTTTTTCACAGAATGATGTTGTCAGCTCTCCCTCCTGCAGTGTCCATGCCCAGTGCTCCCTGGATGCAGGGCGTTTCAGATCACATTCTCCCAACAGCAAGGGTTTTGAAAAATGAGAGTTTATCTATTATAAAATACTCTCTTGTTATGATATGTGTGGCAGGACTTCTCCCTACCACAGAAGAGCTTATCTGTTTTGTCCATCAGCTGGTGTGATAGTTCCAGGCATTCTCCTCCTCACTTGAATGGTTGAGATAACCCAGGCCACATAGGCATCTGGTCAAGGAGTTATCTCTGACTCCAGAGGGGTGAAATACCCACTGACAAGGAACAGCTTGCCTTGAGAACAAGATATGGGTAGATTAGCTGAATTTCTGACTGACAGACACTTCACTTTGCAAAGTACAAAAGTGTCTTGGTTTGAAAGACAGATGTCTGCCAAGGGAGGCAGGAACATCCCTTGGAATGGAAAATATGACCCACTTCCCTCCAAGTTATTATAACTGAAATTAAGGGGCTTTCAGGCAAAGATATAGGGAAAAGGAATAATAGTTCTTTACCTATATGTATATGTATATGTATATGTATATGTATATGTATATGTATATGTATATGTATATGTATATGTATATGTATATGTATATGTATATGTATATGTATATGTATATGTATATGCATAACAAAGCAAACAAACCACAACAATGGCAGTAAAAACAAAACCAAAAACCCAGTAACAGCCTTCCCTCGTCTGTCAGGCACTTTCCTCTTAAGTGTAGTTACGGTCGCAACCAGCAGAGGCCCTGTTGGCTCCCCAGCTGGACAGAGTAGGTGCAACGATTCCCTTGCGACTGCAGGGGGGCTGTGGCGCAAGCTCAGCTGCCTTCCCCATGCAGTTAAATGGTGGAAGTGATAGACAAGGGGCTTCCTTTACAACCTCAAAGAGGCAGCTGATCTCGGTGCCCCTCCATATGGTGAAATGGGCTGTAGCAGGAACCTCGGAGCAGCAGCTGGAATGGCAGAGTTGGGCACGCCCAGGGTAGCAAACAAAGAGTAGCATAAACTCTGCAGCTGTAGCAGGAGCCTCAGGATGTCCTAGCAGGCGTGGGGTGCTGGGTTAAAGTGTAACAAAAAACCCAGAGCAGAGGCAGAAAAATGGCAGGGCTGGGCAGTGACAGCCGGCCTCCTAAATGCATCTGGGAGAGGCTTCCTCAGAGGGGAAAGGGGCTCAGGGTTCCCGTTTTTCCCCTGAGGCACCTGAGCAGATTGTGACGGTCCTTTTCAGTATGGTAGGGTGTTAATAAGGTCCCAGTTCAACAGCTGCTCTTACGAGCAAAAGATAGCCCACAACAGAAGAAGCAGTGGAAAGACAAAAGCTCCACAGGGGCAGGGAATCCTCTGAGCAGCAATGGTCCGTTCCCCTCGGATCCTGAGAGCAAGAGAGAGAGAGTGAGAGAGCGAGAGAGCGAGAGAGTTGGAGAGTGAGAGAGTGAGAGTGAGAGAGTGAGAGAGTGAGAGTGAGACAGGAGCCACGCCACACCCCTCACCTCACCCCTCAGAAAAAATCTTGTCGTATCTCTGCTCTTCCAGAAGAAAGCCCCTCATCTACTGATGCCTAGAGAGGCTGACCTGGAACAGAGACTAGACAATGTTAAAGGAATAACACAGGTATTTATTAAAAGGCCTTTAAAGGATACACTTTGGGCAGTACAAGAGCCTGACTGGGGCTACACCCAAGATGGACACAAGATGGACACAAGATGGACACAAGATGGACGACTGGTCACTAGTCTTCACACTTTTATAAGTTTTGGTCCATTTACGTATTGGAGTTAATTCTCCAATTACAGCTTCAGGTTTTGAAGTCACATCCTCTCAGTTTGCTCTTTTTAATTTGCTGTTATTTATGCTTTTTTGGGCCTGAGACTGTACCGGCTGCCCTTGGTTCTCAATCTGGAAAAGGATTGTTTTGTCTAGCTACCTTGTGAAGAGAACTTACTAATACTTTATATGAAGTTCAGAATCACACACTAAGGTAGTAGAAAATCTAAAAAAATATGAAAGCTAAAACTTAAGACATCATTACAAGAGTGCAGCTGCATCCTTCCCCCTACTTCGGTGACTTCTTTTAAGTACCAGTTGTTATCGTCTCTTAGCAAAAAATGGGACAAAATTTCCTGAGAGAAAGGAAAAAAAAAATAAAATTCTGTCTTCCAACAAAAAGCTACACAAACTTTCACAGCAGCAGAAGTCCTACACATACCCTGGAAATGTGTGGGGCTTTCCCCCGAAGTTTGGATGCGAATTTCACAGTTATTTTTCCGAGGACTGAGGGAAAGAACTCTATGTGTACTCTATCATCAGTTTGGTAGCTGTAATATAGGTATTTTTATCATGCACTGTTTTTTTTTATCTACTAGTAGTTCTTTATTTTTTTTATCCTGTGTAATAAGTAGTCTGTTTAAAGTCTTATGTCTGGTAATC
The DNA here is from genome assembly GCA_034336665.1 of Luscinia megarhynchos. Taxonomy (NCBI): domain Eukaryota; kingdom Metazoa; phylum Chordata; class Aves; order Passeriformes; family Muscicapidae; genus Luscinia; species Luscinia megarhynchos. The sequence goes on from JAPFBE010000033.1 coordinate 175,645, forward strand.
TTGTGTCTAGTCAATAAATAATTCATTTTGTAATAGACCTAATTGGCCATTCTTAAGAACTTGTGAGTGAGAACCATTTGGAATGCAGTCTGCCTCAAACAGAGCTACTGCCAGAAATCCGAGTCAAAGGCAGGACTTGTCTAAGATCTTGCCTCCATTTGTAACAATATGCCATTGCCATGTGATGAAAACTATGCCCCATATTACTTGCTGTATTCATATCTGTTTTAACACAGCTCTACCCTCAGCAGGTACTGGTAGCATGTACAGTAAGACCCACCTACAGAATGGAGGTGCCTAGAGCTCACCTTAAGCTTAGATGCACAATACTCATACATTTAGAACAGCAACTGACTAGCCATTCATTACCTGCGATGTGCATCAGACTAACTAGCATCTTCCCAGTAATATTCTTCAGAGAGGAAGATTTGGTTAATTATATCTGTGCAGCACAATTTGATCTCAGTGTTCAAACTCAGTTATGTCAAGTTCCTCCTGTGTTATCAGCTGGCCATGGTCTTTTTAAGGTTCAGCACCTCTCTGCCATACAAATCACCTCTGCAGGATCAGCTACATGTCCCAGGATAGATGTCTTTGCTCTGAAGTAGTTTATTTTATACAGCTGTCAAGTTAAAAATTTTCTGCAAGATCCCCTGAAGCAGGAGCAGATTGTCTCTGGAGTTATGTTCTTCAGGAGTTAGCATTGCCTGCCATGTCAGCTAACACTGGGGCAATTTTATGCCTGAGGTGTTCTTGCCCTCCTTTTTGTCCCAAGCTGTGACAATTTTCCTACCTCCAGACTGGCCATGGTGCTGCATCATCATGGCAGAGGCTTTCAGCTCATCCACAAAAAGAAATTGAGGGTTTTCTGAGGCCATTATTCAGGCTATCTGACGATCACTGAAGTGATCGATGCAAGACAAACCAGGCCAGCTTCTTGCGGGACACACAGCAGCAAAGACAATCTCCTGGGACAGCACACATCTGGTGAGCAAAGTGATCTAGAACTGCAGAACAGAAACGCGACATGGAAAGGCACACATGTTAACAGTGGCATGCGTGGAAAGGCACACGTCACGAAAAATACACTGTAGAACATAAACACAGTGTGGAAGGGCACATGCGTGAACGGCACACGTGCAGAAAAGTATGCACCACAAAAGATGCGTCATGGAAGACACGTGACACAGAAAGGCACACACTTGGAGGACACACGAGCAGAAAGGCATGGTGGCGGGAAGAAAGTCCAAACTATAATTTTAAAGAGGTGAAACATTGGGAAAATATGGGAGCACATATCTCCACCAAAGAAAAAGTTATAGTAAATATGTGGATCATCATACTGGGAAAAAGAGTGAAAAAATATGATGATAAGCATATGCTAAAAACTCTGCTATTATGGTGTAAAAAACAAGGGCTGGCCCCTGATTTAACAAATGTATTTAATATAGCTAACTGGGAGCAGGCGGGAGAGTTAATTATTGAGTCTACCTCCCGGGGTGATGAAAGGGCAAAAAATATCATGAGTATAAGGAGATTGGTCTTGGACACTTTAAAAATACAAAAGACAGAAAGGGATGCAGCAATGGAAGCTCCCCACGTACCTAATGCCAGAAAAGGAATTGAAGGGGAGACATGGCACCAAGCTCACGTAAAAGAGAGGGAGGCAAAGAGGCAAACCCGGCACTGCTGAGCACAGAGCCGGCTGCTCATGCACAGTGTGCAGGATAGGCGGCGCCACCACCCGTGTTTCCTCCTGCACCCCCTTGTTCCACAAACCTGGTTTATCCCCTTTTGCCTGTGGATAACTGGAATGATAAGGATAAGCTTATGCCAACAGCTCCACATTTATTTGATATGCCTGTTCCCCAGTCACGACCAAACAGACAGGGAGAACCTCATCCTGTAATCAATTTAAGAGACCCCAAATAAGGGAGGATCTAGCTGTCACACTCCTGCTGATTCTCAGGAAGATATCTTTACTATGCAACCGGTATCAGTCACTATTTCTGCATATGATCCAGTTAGTTTTTGGAACCACATGAAGCTAATGGCTGTAGCTAATGGAGACCTTGAATGCACAGAGCAAATCTCTGTGCCCATGCCTGCAGGTGGCATAGAGTCAATGAATAATACAATTGGAGCACTTCCAGTAATATGGAATAATGGGACTGTGCCTGACATGCACGTCTCTTTTAAGTGGCAAGTGCTTTCTGAGCTGTGCCAATTAGCTGCAAAACATGGTCTTGCATCCCTCACTGTAAAGAATATGCTAAGATTCTTAGCTGCAAAGGAGACAACACCTTTTGATATAAAACAAATAGCAAAACTACTTGTACTACAGTTCAGTACATGATGTTTGAATCTATCTGGCGAAGGATATCAGAGGAAAGAGCCTTAGCCAGTTTTAATCTGACACAAAATGATCCACGATGTGGTGCTGGACTTGCGCAGCTTATGTGTTTGCCTCTCATGGAAAACCCAGTGCTACAAGTGCGATTACATCCTTTAATATTGGAACAAGCAAAGAATTAGGAATACAAGCAGCAATGAGTCATTCACATGTCCACACCATCTCAGAGGTATGCTACCATTAAACAGGGTCCTAAAGAACCCTATATGCAATTCATAGAGCGATTGCAAGATGCAATGAAAAAACAAATAGTAAATAATGATGCAAAAGCACAACTAATACTTCAACTAGCTATAGATAATGCCAATGAAGATTACAGAAAAAATTATTGACATGATGCCTAAAGAAAACCCTTCTTTAGATGAAATGATTGATGCATGTGCTAAAGTGGGGACTGAATCTTATAACATGGCTTCATTAGCTGATTCTTTTGCAGCTGCACTAAAATTAACACACCAATGCCATGGTTGTGTACAGCCAGGTCAAATAAGAGAAAATTGTCCCCCTAAGCAAAATTCATTGGGGAAAAACTGCAACTGATGTGGAAGGTCTGGTCATTCTGCCAAGCAATGTAAGTCTAAATTCCATGCTAACGGACAATTTCTTGGTGAGCAGGGAAACTGCAGCAAGAGCACGAAGGGAGGGCATGTGAAGACACAAGCACCTTCCCGTCCTCCAGTACAGGCCTATGTGACTGACTCACAGGGAGGATAAGAGGGGCAGCTGGCATGAATGTTTCCACTGCTGACTCAGTCACTATAAATTCATTGAAGGTTCATAAACTTCCCCTTGATGGTTATGGGCCTATAGGGAAAGGATTAAGTGCATTACTATTAGGGTGATCAAGTACCACATTACAAGGCATTTTTGTTCACCCTAGAGTTATAGATGCAGACTATACTGGACAAATAGGTGCTATGGTATCAACACCTACTCCTCCTGTAACCATTCCAGCTAAAACTCATATTGCTCAACTTGTACCTTTTAAGTCTTGTGTCCCTAAAACAGACTCAGAGCTGCGAGGAAACCGAGGCTTTGGATCAACAGGAGAACCTCAAATATAGTGGACTCAGGTTGTGTCTGATGGATAACCAAACATGGTTTGTATTCTTATCATGCCTCAAGCAAATTCATCCCAAATCAAGGTTAGGGGGATGATAGATACTGGAGCAGATGTTACTATCATATCTGCTAACACATGGCCTCACTCGTGGCCCATCACAGCTGTAGGACCTGTCATTGCTGGCTTCGGAGGTTCCACACAAAGCTATTTAAGCAGTAAACCTGTGTTAGTTAAAAGTCCAGGTGGAAATGGATTTTTAGTGGGGGTCACTGTGCTGAAGGGCATAAAGCATCCTACACTGGCCTTAAAGTGGCTTACTGAACAGCTCGTGTGGGTAGACCAGTGTCCCCTTGAAAAAGAAAAATTAAATGCCCTTAAATTGCTAGTTCCAGAACAATTAGATCAAGGACATATTGAGCAGTCAACCAGTCCATGGAACACTCCTGTGTTCATAATTAAAAAGAAATCAGGTAAATGGAGGTTACTCTATGACTTAAGAAATATTAATGCAGTTATGGAAAATATGGGTGCTTTACAGCCTGGAATGCCCTCCACAACTATAATACCAGCTACTTGGGATATTTTGGTTGTTGATTTAAAAGATTGTTTTCTTACGATTCCTTTAAATCCTGATGATACCCCAAAGTTTGCATTTGCAGTGCCCTCTGTCAATCATGCAGCACCAGCTGAATGATATCAATGGAAGGTGCCACCGCAAGGTATGAAAAACTGTCCAACAATCTGTCAATGGTATGCTGCACAGGTATTGTCAACAATAAGAGAACAATTTCCTAGAGCCTATTGCTACCATTATATGAATGATATTTAGATAGCCACATCAACCAAAGATGGCATTGTACAAATTCAGCCAAAATTAATACAGGCATTGCAAGAATTTGGACTACAAATTGCACCAGAAAAGGTGCAGCAGCAAGCTCCATAGAAATACCTAGGAGTAAAAATCTTTGACCAAACAATACAGCCTCAAGAAATTCAATTCTCAACTAAAATCCAAGCACTAAATGATGCACAGAAACTTTTGGGTATCATTAATTGGGTAAGTCCCTATTTGGAGTGAACCACTCCTCAATTATCATCCTTGTTTAGCATTCTTAAAGGTGACCCTGAGTTAACCACTCGAAGAAAATTAACTCCAGAAGGGAGATCCGCACTTGAGACAGTAGAGTGGGCTATGACAAACAGACAAGTTCATGGATTATGCCCTGAAATTTCTAATAAAATATTTATTGTTGTCTTGGGTTGCAAGACAGGATGTAACCAAAAGTATGTATTCTATCACCATCTGTTTAAACTATGTGGGGCAGTGACCTAGGTTACAATGTAAAGATGTGCCCAAAAGTATGTATTCTATCACCATCTTCATGAGCTGTTGAAACCAGGAGGGGCAGTGTTTTCCTTGCCTCCTTCCCCAGACTATCTCCTGTTAATGGGCCCATCAATGCCTTGCTGCATGACTCATAGATAACTCCCTCTGGGAGCTATTTCTGTTTAATGGGCAATCAAAGATCCACCACATGACTCATAGAATGACATCAGCCCATTTTGAGATGTTTCGCCCAGGGGGGACTAGCCAAGCATCCCCACCTGGATATAATCTGGGATTTGGGACAGAACAAGTAGCCCTGACCCACTAGTTTCCAGAGGACAAGAGCTACCAGACCTTTCTACAGGATCACTACTTCAACAAGACCACTTCATCTGGACTGCTACCACCACCCTAACTAGCGGGGTGTCAGGTTGTATTCTGACTCTGTCAGTGGTTTTCTTTTGTACTGTGGCATATATTTTATTTTTCTCTTTTTTTTTTTTTCCTATTAAATTGAATTTCTGACTTAGAGTGTCTTACTGATTTTGCTTTCAAACCAGTTGGGGCAGTGATCCTTATCTCTGTGGGAGATATCATCTGCTTATTGTCCATCTGTAAAAACCAGGTGGCCCAGTATTCTTTATCTTTTCCATGACCCATCCTTTCTCCAGGAAGATATCTTCTGGTAATGGGCCATTGAGTCCCACTGTATAACTGATAAAATTACATCATCCCATTGGGAGATGCTCAACCCAAGGGGAGGAGCCAAACCTTTCCTACCTAGATAAAATATGGGATTTTGATCACCAAGGCAGCCTTTTCTCCACTGGATTCCAGAGGGAAACCAGACCTTTCCACATCATCACTGGACCTTTGGAGGAAAACTGCACCCTTCTACAGGACCACTGCTTCAACAGAACCACATCTATCACTCCAGGATGACTGCAGCCACCATTTAATCACACTGCTACCAACACCCTGACTGATGGGGTGCCAGGTTGTATTCTGACTCTGTCAGTGTTTTGGGATTGTTCTTTCTAATACTGAATTTCTATTTTAGTTTTTCCTAGTAAAGAACTGTCATTCCTCTTCCTGTATCTTTGCTTGAGAGCCCCTTAATTTCAAAATTATTATAATTTGGAGGGAAGGGGTTTACATTCTCCATTTCAAAGAGAGGCTCCTGCCTTTCTTAGCAAACACCTGTCTTTCAAACCAAGGCAGTTGTTATTGTTGATTTACATCCTACAGGTCAATGGAATGCTCAGTGGTCTGACGCACTACACATTTTGGAATGGGTCTTTTTGCCCCACCAACCTAAAAAGATAGCTTATTAAGTGACATCAACGGTGCTTACAGCTCAATGCTACAGATCCTTCTAACATTATTATTCCTGTACAACAAGAATACTTTGAATGGTGTTTTGCAAGTAGCACACCATTGCAAAGTGCTTTACAAAATTACACGGGACAAATCACCTATCATTTACCCAGTCATAAATCATTGTCATTAAGTCAAACCACTGCATTGTCCTTGAAACCACTGAGCAGTCGCAGACCCTTAAAAAGTCTTACTGTTTTTACTGATGGGTCTGGGAAAACAGGTAAAGCTACTGTGACCTGGAAAGATGATGGATGGCACACACTAGAAGGTCACAATAGCAGATCACCTCAGCTAATTGAACTACCTGCTGTAACCATGGCTTTTCAACATTTCCCTCATGATCCTTTGAATATTGTAACTGATTCTGCTTATGTTGCAGACATCACACAAGGACTGGACTAAGCATTGTCAAAGGAAATTGATAATGCATCACTATTTGAATTGTTAAAAAATTTGTGGCATGTCATCCAAGCCAGAACTTGTCCCTGTTATGTGTTGCATGTTTGGGTTTTATAGCAGAAGGCAATGCCTGAGCCGATTGGTTAGCCAGCCCTGCCTGGACAGCACCACAGCCAGACATGCTGGCACAAGCAAGAGCATCACATGCCTTTTTTCACCAAGATGTTCGAGCCTTACAAAATCAGTTTTCATCAACAAATACTGAGGCTCGCAATATTGTTCACACCTGTGCTGATTGTCAAGGCCACGCTGCATCATTGCAGGTGTTAATCCCCGTGGTCTGTAAGCCTTACAAATTTGGCAAACAGGTGTCACACACATTCTGGAATTTGGTCATTTAAAATATGTTCATGTTTCAGTGGACACTTCTTTATCTGCTATATGGGCCTCAGTTCATTCAGGGTAAAAAAGCTGTGATGCTATTGCACATTGGTGACTAGTTTTTGCTATCCTAGGCATTCCCCATACCAATAAAACTGATAATGGCCCTGCCTATATCTCACAAAACACTAGTCAATTCCTGCAGTTATGGGGCATGTCACGTGTCAATGGCATTCCTCATTCCTCTACAGGCCAAGCCATTGTTGAGCATGCCCATGGCACTTTAAAACACATCATCAAAAAACAAAAAGGGGCAATGAGTGATGAATTCCTGCAAAGTAGAGCAACTAAAGCTCTGTACACGTTGAATCATCTCACAATATTTCCAAGCTCTCAAAATTCTGTTATTTTAGATAATTTTTTTCATTGCAGTCCTCTAGTGATGTTCAGTTCCCCAAACCTAAGGTATTGGTATGGGATCTCATTACCAGTAAGTGGGAAGGTCCTTTGGACCTTGTCACTTGGGGGCGTGGGTATGCTTGTGTTTCTACAGTTGCTGGTATGGGATGGCTGCCTGCCTGATCTGTGCGTCCTGCACTACGCTCTGTTCCAGGTCACAACTAGCAATGTCTCCCTGACGGCCCCTCAGCAGACTCTGTAGAATAGTAACAATGTTTGAATATCGTTGCTCTATAAATTGAATGATATTAAGTCACCCCTTTATGTAGATACAAAAGGGAAATAACTATGTTCTAACTGTGTGGATAAAATAAGTCTCTGTAATCCCATAGAATGGATTTTTGCTGCCCTTTTATTACCTGATTTGGCAGCAACAAAAGCCTTTGCTGAATTAAATAAGTTAGCTTGCTTTGCAACAAAAAGAATGAATGAAACTTCTTTAATTTTGAGTGCTTTAGGTAAAAATGTAGATACTATGTAGTATGCTGCCTTGCAAAATTGTGCTGCTCTTGATTCTCTTTTGTTTGTTCATGGACAAGTTTGTGAAGAGAGAGTAATGGAAGATTTTTGGGTAGATCGCTGGCTGGAAGGTTTAAGTTTATCAAGTTGGGTAAAGAGCCTTATTCAAACTGGGCTTGTCATTTTTGTATCATCATAATTGTTTTGCTCATTGTGCTGTGTTTGTTATCCTTTTTACAAAGGGCCTTGCAGAGGATTACTAAAATAGCCTTTGTAGTTGAAAAATAAAACAGGGGAACTGTAATGGCTGACAACAGGCTTGAAAGGCCTCAGAGACTGGACTGTGACTTGATCAGCTGTACCGTGAAAACTTGCCAGCTTTCATGAGAATGGAATCCCGTAACAGTGGAAATCTGCTTATTCTTGTGGGAAGGAATTCTAAGACCGTGACAGTTAATTCGGATCTGTGACAACTATCCTGGATTGTTGGAAGAAGAATGCAAACAAAAACTGTAGCTGACACGCAGCCACCACTAAGGAACTGACCAATTAGTTACCATGCAATTATAGTTAGGCATGACATTTTTAGAAAATCCTATAAAATTTGGGGTGTGGTTAATAAAGACACCTTTTTTCACTGCTTGAAGAAGTGTGTGTGCCTCGTCTATCTGTAACACGAGATTATAGCCACAGTTCTCCCTGAGTTTATCTCTGAGTTCAAGGGGTAAAAGAGAAGACTTAAAAAGTCAGAGTAAAATGCTTGCAGATAGCACAGTTGTGGTAGCAGACTCCAGATGATGGGGACACAAGGATAACTCTAAGCCATTCTGATACCAGAAGGATTAATTAAAATTTTACTGTGCCTGTGAACTTTTAGCAGAAAAACAAGGCATGCAAAAACAGCTTTCTCAGAAAGGACGATTGGAAGATAGGAAGGCATCTGGCTCAAGAATGTAGCAATAGAAAAAACAAGGACTGAATCTGGGAAGTCAGAGTAGGTTTCATGGTAACGCGTAAATTGTAATATGCATGTAACGACTGTATATAGCAGCACTCTTGTAAAATCATCTGTCAGCGTAAGGTGAGGAGTATCCTCCATTGGACCTCAGGCCTGAATAAATGATGCCGTCTTTAACACAACATTAGTGTTAAGGAGTCTTACTCCGATTTTTTGGAGGTTTGGGGACAGTGATTGGCACCCCAGATGGGACCTCAACCTTGGCATATCCGTGGTGAACAGTCCAGCCAGCTCCAAGGGATTCTTGGGGAGACCATAACTTCTGACCATCTGAGCCTCAGGGCAAGATCTCTGGGTAAGTTAAGGCATAATTTAAATTATTTATCTTGGAGTTATTGTCAAGGGATATGAATCCCCGCATGGAGTTACTGGTAAGGGGGTTTGAGTCCCCCAGAACAGGGTTTGAGACCCTGGGTAAGCTTATCAATAGGGGGGAGTTCTCTCCCCTTGGGGGGTATTGAAAAAGTATTAGGGGTTAAAGACTGCTGGGGAAAAAAAAAGCATTAAGGGTTCAAGTCCCCTGGGGAAGAAAAAAAATAAAAGAGGCTCAAGTCCCCTGGTAATATTAGAAGTTGTCCCCAGGAGGTAACATCAAACTGAGTTTGCAGTTTTGCTGACCTGCAGCGCGCTGCTACCATCTTGACTTGGGCAGAGAGAAAAAAAACAGGCTCTGTATACAACTGGAGCCTGTCCTCAGCCTCTAAGGAGTCTCTTTTGTCATTACATGTGTTCAATTCCTTTGCATTCTTTGCATTCTTCTTGAACTCTGAGGGTGTTTGTGTGAGAGTGGTGTGTTGAGTCTGCCTGCATATGACCACGGACATGCCTGTGATATAAATATTTGTTTACTGAGAGAAAGAGTGTTGATTGAATGTTTTCTGAGGTTTTGGAGCAATATTGGATGTTGCTTTATTTTTGTGTGCGCAGTCAAAATTGTGTTTGTGGGTGAAGTCACATTTGTAGACTTGGAGCATCCACTTGTGTCGGTCTTAGTAATTGCAGGTTTGGTGGTCCCCCCTCTCTCGCCCCTTCCCCGTTACAAATCCGGGAACACCATTACACCATTTTGAGGTAACAGCTTGTGTACTTGTAATTATTGAATATGGGGAAAGTTTCTTCTAAAACTAAGGTGAGGGATGATATTCCAAATTCTCCATTGAATGTATATTGAACCACTGAAAAATGATAGGAGGAGATCCACTAAGTAAACCTATACCTAAACTAATTCTATATTGTAATCCATGGTGGCCAGTATATAAACTAGGCCACCAAGTTAAATGACCAGAAAATGGTACACTAAATTACAACACTATTTTATAATTGATACTGTTTTGTAGAAGAAAGGGTAAGCAGAAAGAGAATGAGCAGGAGATGGAAATGAGAAAGTAGGAAGAGGGTAAGGAGAAAGTAAAAGGCAGGAAGAGGATGAGCAAGAGAAGGGTAAACCAGGTGATAGTTATCAAGGAGATGGAAAAGGAAAGGGAAGAGAGAAAGAAAAGAGTAGCTGAAAAGATGAAGTGATGCAATGCTAATAGTCGCCCTTCAAAGGACACCATCTAATTGCAGAACAGGGAGATGCCCTGCCCTAGGAGGATTGAAGCCAAATCAGTGTGCATACTGTAAAGGTTTTGGCCATTGAAAACTCAAATATCCCCATAAGTTGAAGAGGGGCAACCCCTGGTTACCATAGAGCTAAGGAAAGAGAAAACTCACTTTTAATAGGCACTGGAGCTACTTACTCATTATTAAATACAAACCAAGGAAAAGTATGCTAAGAAACTGTAAATGTTGGTGCAACAGGGAAAGAAGAAAAACAAACTCCATTCTTTTTAAATATGGCAGAAGATTAATATCGCATCAATTTTTATATATGTCGGAGTGTTTGATTCCTCTTTTGGGAAGAGACCTGGTCTCAGATTATATTTAAAGATGGAGAAGTACAGTTATTTGTATATGAGACTAAAAAGCTAGAGACAAGAATTTTTATATTGCAGGGAATACCAGAACTAGATAATTCTGGAGGAATACTGGAAGCCATAGAAAATGCAGTAACACTCTTGGTTTGGGCCAGAGGAACTCCAGGACTTTCCCGATGAGCTCAGCATGTAAGCGTTATCCTAAAACCTGGATCAAAACCAGTAACGCAGAAACAATATCCTTTACAATTAGAAGCTAGAAGGGCAATTGAGAATTTAATAGAGAACTTCAGGGAATTTGGATTAGTGGTAGAATGCGAATCAGAATATAATACTCCTATTTTTCCAGTTTAAAAGCCTGGGATGAATAAATACAGGCTGGTACAAGACCTACAAGCAATCAATCAAATAGTTCAGGATATCCACCCTGTTGTAGCAAATCCTTATACCTTGGTAACAGCTGTTATCGAATATCATCAATGGTTTAAAGAAATAATTTGAAGGATGCCTTCTTTTGCATACCTCTTGATAAGCAAAGTTAAGGCATTTTTGCCTTTGAATGGGAAAATCCTCAAACCAGTCAAAAGACTCGGTTTACCTGGACTATATTACCACAAGGATTTAAAAATAGACCAACAATTTTTGGGAATCGATTGGCAAAAGAATTAGAGACCTGGAAGAAGGGTTGGTCCTGCAGTATATGGATGACATCTTACTAGCAACTGAAACTAATGAAAACTGTATGGAATTGACTATCAGTCTTTTAAAATTTCCTAGGCCAAGGAGGCTACAAAGTATCTTGGAAAAAAGCTCAAATCATGAAACAGCAAGTTACCTACCTAGGGTTTGAAATTATTCCAGGACAACAGAAACTGGGAAAGGACAGAAAAGGGGCCATCTGCCAGGTATCCCGACCTGTGACTGCCCTAGATTTACGACCATTCTTGGGTGGGATGGTGTAGATTGTGGATCTCAAATTAATAAGGAGGCCCTGGAAGGCCTGAGAGTGAACATGTGATCCGTAACTTAAAGTTGGCCCTGATGTCCAACAAAGTCTTTTGAGTTTTTTGTGCATGAATGACAGCACCTATCCCTTGGAGTTCTGGCTCAGAAGGTAGAAGACTTCAAGAGGCCTGTGGGGTACTTTTCAAAACAACTCAACAACATTAGCCAGCAATTGCACAGATGTCTGCGAGCTCTAGCAGCAACTGTTCTCCTCATCTAAGTGTAGAACGGGCTGACAGCTGATCTGTGAGCCAGAGGAGTGAGCTGACTGAAGAAGAAGTTGATAAGATTCGTGTTTACCTGTGAAGGGAAGAATACAAGGACGTTTGCATGGTAATGGAGGGAACAGAGATAAACAATGGACACCTGCAGTTAGAAAAACAGGATTATTATCTGTTTGTAAAATTCTTGTAAAAACAGTGATGCTGGCTGCTTTGTACCAATGAACACGATGAGCTGTGTTATTGTAACCAATGAATGAAGTATGCACGGTGTTAAAGAATGTATAAAAGAGCAGCCATAATAAAAAAGCCATTTTACCTGTTGCTACGTGTTGCTATGTGTGTCTTGTCCGTCCCAACAGCGACATCTAAGAGGCCAGGAAATTGACTTTGGGACAAAAGATAATAGTATATACTTTGCACACAGTAACCACTGTATTAGGCCAAAAAGGGGAGGCACTGGCTTTCCCTGAGGTGTATGCTGAAATATCAAACTGTTTTAATGGAGCAAGAAGTGGAGTTGAAAGTAACCCCAGTGGTAAATTCAAGTCGATTCTTGAACACTCCAATGCAAGAAGAAGAGCGGTTAACCTATTCTTGCTTACAGATGTAAGTCGACCAGACCTACAAGGTGCAACCACTGAAGATCCAGATTGATGGAAGTAGTTTGGTTCAAGATGGAAAACAAAGAATGCAGTAGTCATGGCAGCCAAGATAATAGAAGCTGCACCCCTACTCGTGGACACCTCAGCACAAAGGGCAGAGCTCATAGCTCTACAAAGAGCCCTGTAATTAGCAGCAGGAAAAAGAGTAAACATATGGACCAACTCAAAATGTGATTTTAGCATTTTTCATGCCCATTGAGTGATATGGAAAGAAAGAGGTCTATTAACAGTGCAGGGATCCCCGATTAAATACAAACAATGAATACTGTTCCTACTCGATACTATCCAGCTGCCCAGAGAAGTGTCTGTACCACACTGTAAAGTACACCAACATGGGGTTTCTGGAATTCATGTAGGAAAAAAATAGACTTGCAGATAAAGCTGCACATGAGGTTGCGCAAGAAGGCATCCTGGCATTAATACCTGACAAAGCTATTTCACTCCCAGAAGTTAGCCCTGGATATAGTCAAGCAGATTTAAAATTAGCTACTTATCTAAAAGCTCAGAATAAAGAGAGTGGATGGCTAGTGATTCCTAACAATCAGGTCATAGTCCCACAACTGATTGTACAAATTGTAAAGAAGAAACACCACCAAACCCACTGGGGAATCAATGCTATGGTGACTCGTCTACAGACTCAGATACTCAGTGTCTGTATGACAAAAATTGTCAAGTCTGTTACAGAAAAATGTTCAATATGTCTTAAAAGAGGAAACACTCCCAGAGATTACTGGTAAATTGATTTTTCTGAGTTACCACACCAACAAGGATACAGGTATCTCCTAGTGTTAGTGGCTTTTCTGGGTGACCAGAAGCTTTCCCCTGATGCACCAACAAGGCTAGAAAAGTCACCAAGGTATTCTTCAAAGAGATCATACCCAGGTTTGGAGTGCCTATAGGAATGCCATCTGATAGTGGACCTCATTTTATATCTGAAGTGTTACATCAGCTTAGTGAGTAGTTAGGTATTAGTTGGGATTTGCATACTCCATGGAGACTGCAATCTAGCAGAAGGGTTGAGTGAACGAATCAAACTTTAAAGAGACATATTAGTGAAATGCGTAAGGAAACTTCTTTGAAATAGCCACAGATGTTACCACTAGCTTTGTTATCAATTAGAATGCAACCTCGAACTAACCTGAAGGCGAGCCCATACGGGTTGATGTTTGGGAGACCATATTCTGTTACAACTTAACCTGAATCCAACCCTGTGTCTGAAAAAGAAATTTGGAATCAAGAAACAGCAAAGTTTAGTTTTGTTAGGGAAATCCTAGAATGAATAAAAAAGTTTATCATTCTCTCAGAACTTCTTACCCCAGATACCCTAGTTCATTCAAGTATGCATCAAGGCCTGAAATTTGGAGCCACTTCAGGAGATGTAGAAAGGACTTTATGTAGTTCTGTTAGCTGCAATAATGGCAGTGAAAGTAAAAGGACTTAACTCCTGGATTCATTGCACCTGAATTAAGAAGGCTCTCAACTCAGTGTGGACAGTGGAAAACACCGGACCTCTGTGGCTGAAAATTTCAAAGATATGTGTAGACAACTAGTGAAATGTATAGACTAATGTTTATGGGAATATTTTTTTATCTTTAGGTGGGGGTGTGGAAGAAAATTTAATATTTACTTTAGTCCAAGGGTTTGGTAAAATGCACAATCTGTCCAGCATTACAGCCTGTCTCCCCTATCCCTGATTCGACAGGGGAACCTATTCCTTGGGGAATTATCCCTATAGATCTGTCAATGGTAATTCAGTATGATAATCTGACTGTCTTGGGGTGACTTTATGATGCTTGTATCCCCAATCATCTGTTCTGTTGGTGTTGAATATTGAGTTCTGCAGCTTCAAGACTGGTTCCAGGAGTGAAGGGGGAGAGAAGAGGTGCAGAGCTTGTTATGAGACTGCACTTGCTCCCTCGCATGCTTCACACAGGCTGTGTTGTCTGCAGTGGACAACAGGAGATAGCTCTCCTTTGCTTTTGGTTAGTTTTTCTGGCTAGCTGAGGCAGAGAAGATCCCTGGACTGTAGGTTTTTTTTCCCTTTTTCTTGGAATTATTTGAGCCTGCTCTGGACTGAAAACCCAGAAAAGCACTGGGAGCTCACACCTGTGGCCCACCAGGCCTGGCCTGGGCCACGGCATTTCCCAGTGCCAGAGAGACTGAGAACAGACTAAGTCGGACTGCAACCCATGAAAGGAACTCTTCTCAATTTATCATCTCTTCGGAGCAGCGAGAGTTTTTGCTGTTTAGTATTGTTCATTTTTGTGCTAGAAAGTACTTTGTCTGCTAAATAAACAGGTTTTTTCCCACTTCTCTCTGAATAAATATTTCCCCGAACCAGTTGGAGGAGGGACTACTTAAATCTGTTTCCTAGAGGAAACCCATTCAAAAGTTTCCTCACAAATTTGCCCTAAACCAGGACACTAAGGCAATAGCAAAAGCAAGCATCACACACTATTTGGATGAGAAAGAGAGATGTAGGTGATGGGGAGATGGCCTTCTTGAGGATCCAATAGCCTGGAGGCCAGGAGATAATAGAATTATTTTTGGAAAGGAAAAAGGTAGGGAGGGCCCAACTGTGTCTCAGAGTTTTGGAGCAGCATTTTGTGGATTTCGCCTTGGCAATCTCAGGAGGCCAAGCAGTCAGGCTTTTAGATTTATTTATTACTAAGAATTACACCCAAAATGTTCCACACTGGCCAGAATGTCAAACCCTCCAAAGCAAGCCTCGTACTTGGACAAAGCCCTTAGAAGGATGATGGAAATACTTAGGAAAGGTAAAATGGTGTCTGAATTAGGGAATCACACCTATGTATAATTAAGTGAAAATTAATGGAGGTGAGGAGAAAAACAAAACCATGAAAGTTGGTCCAGCACCATAAGGTAGATGGCCAAATTAGTTCTAAATTGTAATAATAAACCTTTAGATTGTGTTAAATCTTTGGAAATTCCTTCTCCAGGTTACACTGGACTACTTCAGATGGATGTTGGACCACTCTCCTCATGCTTGAACCAACTACCATGCAAGTTACCTTAGGATTATTAACCTTATGTCCAACTTGGAAAAGAAGCCCCATGAAAGCCCAATACCGGAATAAGGTAAAACAAGGCAGAAATGGATGGACAGGACCTTCAGCTTCTACACAGTTTGAATGGGGTCTACAGAGTTTTCTCTTACCAGGAATGTACTAGTTTGAAAGTAAGTCAGAACTACGATTAATTAGGAAAATTTAAATACAGGCAGAAAACACTGGCCTAAACTGACAGGATACAACCTAACACCCTGTTGGTAAGAGTTATGGTAGCAGTCCAATTAAATGATGGCTGCAGTCCTGATGGAGTGGTTCTGTTGAAGCAGTGATCCTGTAGAAATGTCTGGTCTTCACCTGAAAGTCCAGTAGTAGTTCTCCTCTGGGAATCCAGTAGGTAGCGCTGCTCGTGCTATTCCAAACCTCATATTATATCCAGGTGGAAATGCTTGATTCCTTCCCCTGGGCGAAGCATCTCACAATGGCATGATGCAATTTTATGAGTCATGCAGTGAGATCTTGATGGCCCATTAATGGAGATAGCCCCCCCCAGAGGGTGTTATCAGGGATGAGTCATGGAGATAAAGAACACTGCCCCACCTGTTTTAACGACTTCTGAAGATGGCAATAGAATACAGACTTTTGGTTACATCTTACATTGTAACCTAAGACAAGGAGCCATGGCTCTAGAAAACAGAATTTTGTAAGATAATATAACTTGGCAAGTAACAAAACTATCTGAAGCCACAAAAAGGGGATTTCAAACTATGAATAAGCAAATATGGGCAAATAGTAGACTCAAATTACAAAATAGACTGGCCTTAGAACTACTGCTTACCAAAGAACAAGGGGCATGTGGGTATTTAAAATTGGATAGACAACACTATTGCGTACACATCCCAAATGTAAAAGAAGATCCCCAAAAACAACAAAATGTGGCAAGTTGGTGAAGATAGAAATGCTATCCAAAAGGCCTCTGAAAAGAATTGGCTCAATAAAATTCTTTAAGGAATAAGGGGATGGTCCCTGAGAAGATGGCTGGCTGGATGTTGGGGGTTGGTTTTTCCTTTCCTCTCTGCCTGTGGAATTTTTTCCCATTGACATGCTAAGAAGCGCTGATGACTAGGTCCTTGAGACCTTGAGATGGGGAGAGGGAGAGTCTCACTGTTTTTTTGGGGGAATTTCTCTTGGAGGGAGGGAGGGACAAAGGGTGGGACACTGCGAGATTAGAAGCAGGTAAAGGAGGGTGGGAGGCAGTTGCTGGCTCTTGCTTGCTTTTGGCTTCGGAGGAGAAAGGTCATTGCTACCCTCTCCCACCCATCCTAATGCCAGGAGCTGCCTCTTCTGTTGTTGGACCCAGCACCACTGCTTGGACACCCTCCTGCTTCAGCTTGCTGTTTACTGAGCGTCCCACCTGTCCTCCATCTCCTCCCATCTGGGACACAACTGCCATCACCCCAGCACCCCTGCAGCTGCACAGGATCGTCGCACCTGCACTGTCCACCGGGAGCCGGCCGGCACTCACTGCCAGCAGTGACGGTAACTGCACCATAGGGGAAAGTACCATGGGCCGAGAAGGACTGGAACTAGGTTACTGTTCTGTTTGTTGTTAATTTCATAGTTGTTGTTTTATTTGCCTTGTTAGCTATACTAGTAAAGACCTGTTATTCCTATCCCCATATCTTTGCCCGAGAGCCCCTTAATTTCTAAATTATACTAATTCAGAGGAAGGGATTTACTTTTCTTCATTTCAAAGGAAGGCCCTGGTTTCCCCAGCAGACACCTGTCTTTTCAAACCAGGACACTGGAATACTGAAAACCATCATAATTGTAATTCTTGTAATTACTGCAGTAATTACTGATTGTTAGTTTTTGTGAAATAACTGTTTGGGATCTCACGAGAATGTATATGACTATAGATAGAAATCAAATTGAAAATTATCAAATGACCTTGAGCAATTTGAAAAGTTTCAAAAAGGGGCATTGATACCAAAAGGGTTAATTTAATTTTTACTGTGCCTGTGAGTTTTTAGCGGAAAAAGAAGTCATGCAAAAACTGCTTTGCAGCAAGGATTGTTGGGAGATAAGAAGACATCTGTCTCAAGAATACAATAACAGACAAAACAATGGATTGGATCTGGGAACTTGGTGTAGGATTTATGGTAATGGGCAAATTGTAATGTGCATGTAGTGACTATATATAAGTAACACACTTATAGAATCACGTGTCCGCATAAGGTTAGGAGTATAGTGCATTAGATGTCAGGCTTAAATAAATGACGCCTTTTTTTAACACCAATTTAATGTTAAGGAGTCTTATTCCAATATTTTGGAGATTTGGTGAAAAGTTCAGCAGTTTTAAGATAAATCAAGTTTTCTTCCCTATTTTTTAAGCAAAGACACTTGTGCCCTGCTTTCCATGCTGCCTCCCCTGCAGAGTTATCAACAAAAATGATCCTTTAGGACTCACATAAAACTCAAGTCAAATAAGCGAACATCAAAAGAAACTCCCCTCCGGATTCATTTTCATAAGTAACCTCACTGGAAGCAGGTTGAATACATTAGTAAGTGAAGAAATAACCATGAGTCAATATAACCTCTGCATGACTCGCACACATCCTTGCATAGCTTAGAAGCACATCTCTTCTACATGGCTGAAAAGTTACAGTGCTCTGAGGGACTCATTGCTATCTGAGTTACTGCAGTGCAGCTGAAAGACAAATCCACTTTGCTTTAAAGAAGTTACCTAAGGTATATTTTCATCAGAAAAGCATTAAGCTTACTGAAGACTAATTGTCTTGATTTGAAAGAGAGGTGTTTGCTAAGAAAGGCAGGAAACTGCCTTTGAAATGGAGGATGTAAACCTCCTCCCTCCAAATCACTATAATTTTGAAATTGAGGAGCTCTCAGGCAAAGATATGGGAAGAGGAATAACAGTTCTTTACTAGGAAAATTAAAATAGAAATTCAGTATTAGAAAGAACAATCCCAAAACACTGACAGAGTCAGAATAAAACCTGACGCCCCATCAGTCAGGGAGTTGGCACCAGTCTGATTAAATGGTGGCTGCAGTTGTCCTGGAGTGTCAGATGTGGTTCAGTTGAAGCACTGGTCCTATAGAAGGGTGCAGTTTTCCTCCAAAGGTCCAGTGATGATGTGGAAAGGTCTGGTTTTCCTCTGGAATCCAGTGGAGAGAAGGCTGCTTTGGTGGTCCAAACCTCAGTTTTTATCTAGGTAGGAAAGGCTAGGCTCCTCCCCCTGGCTGGAGCATTTCCCAATGGGAGGATGTAATTTTATCAGTCATACAGTGAGACTCAGTGGCCCATTAACAGACGATATTTTTTGGAGGAAAGATGGTTTGTGAAAAAGATAAAGATGACTGCCCCACCTGATTTTAACAGATGGCCCATTAGCAGAAAATATCTCTCATGGAAATAAGGATCACTGCCCCATCTGGTTTCAACAAATGGTGATAGAATGCATACTTTTGGTCACATCCTGTATTGCAACCTAAGACATTATCCACCCCTTATTTTATTATCATCTGCATCATACCCAAATTAGCACGTTTTTTAGACTTTAAAATGAAACCTTACACACGGTTCTTACTTAAGATTAGGTTTCCCTATGGTACGCAATGGGCTTTCTTATCTTTTTGCATTACCCACTAAGTGTAACCAGGTTTTGGGGAAAGACAATCCCACGGATGGGTTTGTCTTTGCCTGAGGTGGGACTAACCTAAACAGTCTTTTCTAAAATAGTTTTCATGTATACCGCAGGGACTTTATTTCTATCTACTGTGTGCAAAGGTTCAGGTTAGGTAGGACTCGCTTGATTGATGGACTTCTGGGTGTTGACCATTCGGGTGGCTTTTGCTAAGTGCATTTTTCAATTTTTGAAAGTTTTTTCGTTAAGTGCTTTCAGGGTAGTCTTGAGTAGCTCGTTGCACTGTTTAACTTTTCTGTCAACTGGTGTATGGTAAGGGATATGATATACTCATTTAATGCCATGTTTTTTGGCCCAGGTGTTGATAAGGCTATTTTTGAAATGGGTCCTGTTGTCAGATTTGATTTTTTTAGGAGTACTATGCCTTTAAAGGACTTTTTTAAGGCTTAAGATTGTGTTTCGGGCAGTGATGTGAGGCACAGGGAAGGTTTTTAACTATTCGGTGGTGGGTTCCACTATGGTCAGCACGTAGTCCTTGCCTTGGCGGGTTTGAGGCAGTGGAATATAGTCAATCTGCCAGGTATTTCTATACTTATATTTGGACTACCGCTTTTCATACCAGAGGGGTTTTACTTCCTTGGCTTGCTTGATGGCAGCACATGTCTTACAATTATGGATAACTTGAGAAACACTGTTTATGGTTAAATCTACTTTTTGGCTTTGTGCCTACATATAGGAGGCGTTTTTGCCCTGATGACATGAGATATCATGGGCTTATTGAGTTAGGAACAACTTTTCTTTGTGCTGCCTATTTAAGTCTATTTTTGAAACTATTATTTTTGCAGCCTGATTTACTTGCTTGTTGTTTCGGTGCTCTTTATTAGCCTGACTTTTGGGGACATGGACATTTACATGATGGACTTTTACATGTAGCTTTTTTACTCTGGTGGCAATGTCTTTTTCTAATTAGCAGCTTAGATTGGTTTACCTTTACATTGCCAGTTAGCCTTTTTCTACTTTTTCAGCTAACTTTACAGAGCATTGGTTACTATTTATAAATTAGTATAAAGGTCAGGTTTGGCGACTTTTTTTTCAGCAATATTCAGGGCTAGCTCAACCTCTTTGAGTTCAGCAAGTTTACTTGATCTACTTTTTTTTTGGTAGCTTGTGCAACTTGTTGTGAGGGGCTTTATACGGCTGCTTTTAACTTCCAGTTCATCCCCACAATGCAACTGTCAGTGAAAAGAAAATAGCATGCTTTGTATTTGGCAGTTGGTTATACGGTGGGGCTTCTTTGACCCGGGTTACTTGTTCCTGCTCCTTTTTGTCAGTGAGATTAAAGTTAACTTTATGGCAATTTTGTAATTATTTCTAAAATTTTAGGGCAATTTGGACTTTTAATATGGGAGCGTTGCATGATGAGGGCAATCCATTTGCTTCATGTGGCGTCGGTGACATGGTGGGTAGAAGGAACTTTTTTTTAAAACATCCACCACAGCACAGGTAGTTGGGGTGCCAAGAGGAGCTGTGCTTCCATGCCAATTACCTCTGAGGAAGCTTGAACTCTTTCATGGGCAGACAAGATTACTTTTTTTGTGGGAGTGTAGTTGGCTTCAAACCATCTGTAACTTTGGCTTTAGAATTCCAGTGGTCAGCTTCAAGTCTCACTAGGCACCTTATGCCAAAGGCTCCAGGACAAACCATTGTTTCCGGCTGCAGAATAAAGTACTATTTCACCCCGGTCCCATTCTGACTGGGCCAAGGGCTACCACATGAGCAATTTCTTGCTTGATCTGGGCGAAGGCTTGTTGTTGTTCAGGGCCCCAGTGGAAATCATTCTTGCAAGTAACCAGGTAAAGAGGGATCACAATCTGGCTGTATTCAGGAATTTGCATTCTCCAAAAGCATATGGCACCTAGGAAAGCTTGTGTTTCCTTCTTGCTGGTTATTGATGACCTCAGTGGCGATCTGACGCCATCCGTCTTGCTACTTTATCCCCAGGAACTGGATTTCTCGGGCAGGTCCTTTGACTTTGCTCTTTTTAATGGCAAAACTGGCTCCCAGCAGAATTTGGAGCATCTACTCTCCTTTCTCAAATACTTCCATTGCCATTTTCCTCCACACAATGATGTCATCGATGTATTGCAGGTGTTCTGGAGCTTCACCCTTTTCCAGTGCAGCCTGGATCAGCCCATGGCAGATGGTGGGGCTGTGTTTCCACCCCTGGGGCAGTCGGTTCCAGGTGTACTGCATGCCCTTCAAAGTGAAAGCAAACTGAGGCCTGCATTCTGCTGCCAGAGGAATGGAGAAAAATGCATTGGCAATGTCAAAGCTGGCGTACCACCTTGCTGCCTTGGACTCCAGCTTGTACTGGAGTTCCAGCATGTACGGCATGGCAGCGCTCAGCACTGGAGTTACTTCATTCAATGCACAATAGTCCAATGTCAGTCTCCAATCTCCATCAGATTTGCGCACAGGCCAGATGGGGCTGTTGAAGGGTGAATGGGTTTAATGACCACCCCTTGGCTCTTCAGCTCACGGATCATCTTGTGGATGGGGATCACAGCATCTCGATTTGTCCAATACTGCTGGTGGTGCACCATCGAGGTGGCAATTGGTACGTGTTGCTTTTTAACCTTCAGGAGTCCTACTGTAGATGGGTTTTCTGATAGTCCAGGCAAGGTGTTCAACTGCCTAATGCCCTCTGCCTCTACAGCAGCCATTCCAAAAGCCCACCTGAGTCCCTTTGGGTCACTGTAATAGCCATTGCAGAGGAAGTCTATGCCTAGAATAAATGGAGCCTCTAGGCCAGTCACAATTGGATGCTTCTGCCACTCTTTCCCAGTCAGGCTCACCTCAGCCTTCAGCAGAGCAAATTCCTGCGATTCCCCCATCACCCTAGCAATGGAAACAAGTTCTACCCTCACATGTCCTGATGGCATTAGGGCACACTGTGCATCAGTGTCAACTAATGCCTTATATTCCTGTGGCTCTGATATGCCAGGCCATCGGATCCACACAGTCTAAAAGACCTGTTTTTCCCGAGCCTCTCCTTAGCTAGAGGCAGGGCTCCTCTAGCCCTGGTTATTATTTGCTTCCTGGGCATACATACTAAAGGTTCCTTCTAGGAGGTCTGACAGATCATCCTCCCTTCTGTAATACCCTGCACCGTGGTTATGGGAGGTTGAGGCTACCTTCACTTTAGTAGAAATCCCTTGCTTAGTGTTTCCCTCCCTGAGTTGATGCACCCGTGCTGTTAGGACTGAAGTGGGTTTCCCATCCTATTTTCCCATGTCTTCTAGATGGTCACACAAAAAGAACCACAGGTCAGCTCGTGGGATGTATCCTCACTCCTTTGCTGGGGGACATTGGACTCTAACTTTGGGGACCTGGGACTCACACTAGTGCTGCACTGATCTTTCTCATCTCCTCCCTCATCCCTCTCATCTCCTCTTTAAACTCTTCTTTGAGTTTCTTAACCCCGGAAGAGACAGGAGCCTGCATTGGGCCATTTATCATACTCTCAAAATATTGGAGCTTGTTAGCAACAGAACCCACTGTCTTTTGGTTGTTGCCAGCATTAATCTTTGCAATGAAGGTGGTATATTGAGATGGCCCTAGGTTTGATAGATTCCACAACATTTGCCCTGTGCGCCTGACCTTGTCAGGGTCATTGTCATGCTGTCTGCCCCTCCCAATGAGTACTTCGAATACCACCACTTCTCTCAGCTGTTGGATCCCTTCCTTAAGGGTCTTTCAGTGCATTCTATGATGGTGCTCCTGCATTCTTTCTCTCTAGACAAACCTCTCACACTCATTAAAAGCCTCTCCCAGAGGGAAAGGAACCCTGGCACCCTTATGAATACCTGATCCACATCTGAGTCCTGGGTCAAGGGTCCCAAATTCCTTGCCTCTCCACTATCCAGTTGTACACCTGTACCCATAAGGTCCCAGACCTGAAGTATCCAGGTTGTAAAAGTCTCATAGCCCCATGGTACAATGTCTTTTTGCAGATTACAGAGACTTTCATACGAGAGGGACTTGGTGATGATTTCAACCTCTGGCTCCCCTGCTGGTTGTGAGGGCTCTCCTTTCTTATCCTTATTATCTAGGTGCTTTGTTTTCATTTTAGACTTCTTAGTTTCCACAGGGGCGACTACTGCTGGCTGTGACTGCCCTTGCAGTTCAGTTGGAACTTGGACAGATGTAATGTCTATGGGTTCCACTGCAGCACCATCACACTCTCCCACTTCAAGGCAGGGGGAGGGCTTCTCACCAGCTAGGAAAAGGTACTCCTTCAGCATCTAGCCCATCTCATGTATCTCTTTCAGTAAAACCCTCACCCACTCCGGGTGGTTCCTTTCTGAAGTGGGCTGTGGGGCAGGGTTCAACTCTGGGTCAGCATCCCTAGTCTCTGGGGTAGGTATCAGAGTGGCTATCCAAGTCAATATCCCCTTATCTCTGAATACTAAATACAATAGGCATATCAGCAACACCAGTCACGGTATGATTTGATTAGCATTTAGAGAAGATTTGAACCATTCAAAATCTGGTAGGGTAGACCCAAAAAACTGGGTGAAGGGTTGGGAGAAAATTTGCCCTGGTGTCATTCCTTCACAGTAGGTACCATTATTAGAGTAACCCCAAAAACATACAGTTAGAGTGTGATAGCGTTGAATCCATGTACCCACCTTCTAAAGGAAGTTAAAAATCCATTAATTCCTTATCTTATTAACCCATAAAGCAAACTGGATAGCAGGCACAGTAGCTTTAGTTATAGGGCCTATGTTTAGATAAGGGCCTGCAAATGGGAGAAATATAGCCACGACAGTGTGCCACCCGAACCAGGAAAAGCTAGGCCACATGGCGCCACCTAAGGAGGTTTCTATATTCAGCACACAAAAAATAGATTACTCATGAACTGTTATTCATTTTTGCTCTCAATGATCTCGTGCCCCATGTTGGGCGCCAAAATCTGTGTTGGTTTGAAAGAGAGGTGTTTGTTAAGAAAGGCAGGAGACTGTCTTTGAAATGGAGGATGTAAACCACCTCCCTCCAAATCATTATAACTTTGAAATTAAGGGGCTCTCAGGCAAAGATACAGGAAGAGGAATAACAGTTCTTTACTAAAAAAATTAAAATAGAAATTCAGTATTAGAAAGAACAATCCCAAAACACTGACAGAGTCAGAATAAAACCTGACACCCTGTCAGTCAGTGTGTTGGTTTCACGTGCTGGGAAGTGGGAGGGACTCTCGTCTCTGGGAGCTTCCCCTGTGGGCTACTGGCACCAATCGGGAAGCTGATTTGGTGATGGACAGCTCGGGAAACCAATGAAAAGTTATTTCGCTTTCACAAATCACGGTGGATCAAGTTAACGGCTGTGTCTTTCGGTTTCCTGCTGCCGGGGGGTGAGGTGGCCTCAGGCCGGGGCACCAGCCCTGGCCCGGCTCCAGGCTCAAAGGGGGGAGCCCAGCCCGGCACGGCCCAACCGCATGGTCCCGGCCCCCTTCCTCCCCGACCGCATGGCTCCGGGCGGCCCCGGCCCTGGCCTGGTGGCCCCAGCACCCGCCGCGTGGCCCCGGCCCTGCCGGCTCGGCTCGGCTCGCCTCCCCATGTGGCAGAAAAGGCCTCCAGCTGCCCAGGTGGTTTTCTTCACCATCTGGATATAATTTTAACTTGTTGATGCCTGGATAAGATTCTCGATCTGCCGAACTCCCCTGAATGAGAAGAAATGAAGCTTGGAGACTACAGAGGTCAGCGGAATGAAGATAAAGTACCTGGTGGGAAGAGATTGAAAAGATGCAACTGATAAGTAGCTGAAAAGCTTTTTTGTGGGCTAAGGGGATTGTGACTATACTAAAATTCCTTTAAACTGTGAAATATACTTGGGGAGGTTTGGATGCTTGAGTAGAAGACTTTTTGCCTTGGGGAAATGGAGCTCTCTTTGTTTTGGGACTGGAATATGAACAGAGACATTTGATAGAGAAGGAGATGAAGAGAATTTTGTTTTTCAGCAGCCTGCTTTTAAAAGTGGTACCCCAAGTGTGTAACATAACCCATAGCACAGCTCTGAAAGGACTGTGAAAAAATGGGAGGAGAGTCATAATCTGCAATATTTTCCTGGGCAGATGTAGATTGTGAAGGTGAAGACACCCCCTAAGCCATAACTAAAAAAGGGACTTTTCTCTCTTAAGTGAACTGAACTGATTATCTGAGTGGATAACTGACGGAAGTGTTTTCTGTATGTTGTTGGTAAGAAATGTGGAATGAAGGGAGAGGGAACAATCTAGGAATATTATTCTGATTTTTTTTTTGTTATTAATAAACTTTTTCTTGTACCTTTTTAAGTTTTGAGCCTGCCTTGTCTCTATTCCTAAATCCTATCTCTAAAAGAAATTAAATATATTAAAATTGGCAAAACCCAAGTCACACCGTCACAGTCAGGGTGTTGGTAGCAGTCTGATTAAATGGTGGCTGCAGTCGTCCTGGAGTGTCAGATGTGGTTCAGTTGAAGCAGTGCTCCTGTAGAAGGTGCAGTTTTCCTTCAAAGGTCCAGTGATGATGTGGAAAGGTCTGGTTTTCCTCTGGAATCCAGTGGAGAGAAGGCTGCTTTGGTGGTCCAAATCTCAGTTTTTATCTAGGTAGGAAAGGCTAGGCTCCTCCCCCTGGCTGGAGCATCTCCCAATGGGAGGATGTAATTTTATCAGTCATACAGTGGGACTCAGTTGCCCATTAACAAACGGTATTTTTTTGGAGGAAAGATGGGTTGTGGAAAAGATAAATATGACTGCCTGTCCTGGGGTGACGTTGCAGTGCTTTGTACCTCCAATCGTGTGCTGTTCATGCCTGGAGGGTTTGTTTTGTCTAGCTAGACAGCGCCCCTCCCCCATCGGCAGGCTGCTGCCACGCACCTGCAAGCTAGGGGCTTCTGCTCGCCCCCACTCTGCTTGGCCCGGCGCTACTTTTAGCTGCTTCTGCTGTGCTTGGCTGGGCGCTTCTGCCCCTGCTTGCTTAGGCTGCTTTGCTTTATTTTTCCTTCCCTTATTAGTTAGGAATACCACCTGAACCTGATCCCGGACGACCTGGAACATCAAGAAACCCCGGACGCCTGTTCGTGACAAGCACTATGCACTTCTGACCTTCCCGGCACCGGAGACGTTCTGAGGCTGTACATCCACTCAGATGGGTGAAGTTTTCTGTGTCACCCGTGGCTGTTTTTTATTTGTGTTGGGGAGTGTTCTTTTTTTTGTGTGTGTTTGCTAAATAAACAAGTTTTTTCCACTTTTCCTCTGAGGAAATTCTTCCTGAACCCGTTGGGGGGAGGGGGAGGAGTTTTGAGAGTTTGTTCCTTAGGAGGCTCCTTTTGGAGATTTTTCCCCTAATTTGTCCTAAACCAGGACACTGCCCCACCTGGTTTTAACAGATGAACCATTAGCAGAAAATATCTCCCACAAAAATAAGGATCACTGCCCCACCTGGTTTCAAGAAATGGTGATAGAATACATACTTTTGGTCACATCCCGTATTGCAGCCTAAAACACTTATTTACCTGCCTTCTGAGACAGATCTCGCAGTCCTGTTGGGCTCCATGATGGGATGCAGGGACAGACATTGTTATTTTAAAATTAAAATCAGGCATCTCCACACTATGCTGGAGTTGTTGATGTGGTTATAGCACAAATGCACCTTTGGATGTTCCTGAGAATGGAAGACAGTTGTTGCCGTATGAAGGGTTACAGTGCGGCGTAAAGAACAGCAAGAAGGCACTCTCTTACTTGGTGCAAGAAAGAGCAATTTATTGAAGGAAGCCATGGTTTTAAATAAGATACTTTGTGAAAAACAAAATACAGACAGTTCATTGGTCAGGGAAAGAGACACCTCTTCTCCCTGGCTTTTCCATGGATCTAGCAGGTGTTTATCTCTGTTATGATTTTTTCTCTTGTGTTTACAGTAGAGAAAAAGTCTCTAGCCTGGGAAAAATCCTGGCTGGATCTGAGAAAGTTTCACAGCCTGAGAAAAAGACTCAGAACCTGAGAAAAAGGCCTGGCTGAAATGTGCCTAGGCCTTCAGCAGTGTCCACAGACAGTACTGCAGACTCATTCATTTTCCCACACAGTTGTAACAGCCATTACCACTGTGAAGCCAGGGACTGCCTATCTAATATCTTGTTCCATACCGGACAGGAGGTACCTTCCGTGAAAGCGACTTAAGAAACCCATTAAAAGATTATGTTGCTCATAACAGGGAGTTGCATGCTGTGCCAGTTAGCTGAAAAACGCATCCGAGTCATTAAATTAAAGAACACAAACATTGCAAAATATTTTCTATTTCTAGTAGAGGCACATTCATATATTTCTGGTCTATATAAAAGGAAAACCATTCCAAAATTGTAGGTCCTGCATTAAGGCAGCTTGCAGCATCTGTTTGTATGAACAGGAAGAGTGGTGGTTATTCAGGGAGAACAGACATCACACTGATATACCAAAAGGTTCTTTCTTGCCTAAGATGGCTGCTGACTACCAACTGACTTCAGTGAGAACAACCAGATGGTATGAAGACAATAATTAATGCTGTAATATCACATTAGAGATTGTCGGTGGGACAGAAGTGTCTTGCACTCGAGTTGTGTATTGAGTTTGCTTGGCAAGATAGACCCGCAGCTGGCCAAGGCTGAGCCAATCAGTAATTGTAGCAACACCTCTGCTATAACATATTTAAGAAGGGTAAAAGAAGTTATTGCCTAGATGTGGAAAAGCCCCATATCAGAGTAGGTGAATGACCAAAAGAAAGCTGTGACCCCGTGGGAAGCCCTTGCTGGACCAAGCTCCTGGCAGGGACCCGTGAACCCATGGAGAAAGTAGCCTATGCTAGAGCAGGTTTCTTGGTAGGACTTGTGACCCTGTGGGAGAGCCATGTTGGAGCAGGCTGTTCTTGAAGGACTGCACCCTGTGGAAGGGACTAAGGCTGGAGCAGTTCATGAAGAAGTGTAGCCCATGGGAAAGACTCAGGATGAAGAAATCTGTGGAGAACTGTCTCTAGAGGGTGGGACCCCATTCTGGAGCAGGGGAAAGACATCTTCATTAACAACTTGGACTCAAAGGAATACTAAATTTGCTGTCAACTCACTCAAGGGCAGAGAAGCCCTGCAGAGAGGCCTCAACAAATCACCAACTGTATGAAGTTCAACAAGGGCAAGTGCCAGATTCTGCACCTGGGATGGGGCAACCCTGGATGCGTGTACAGACTGAGCAACAAGACGCTGGAAAGCAGCACCGAGGAAAGGGACCTGAGGGTCCTGGTTAATAGCAAGTTGAATATGAGTCAGCAGTGTCCTGACAGCCAGGAGGGCCAACTGTGTCCTTGGGTGCATCAAGCACAGTTTCACCATCCAGTCAAAGGAGGTGATTGCCCGGCTCCACTCTGCACTGGTGTGCCCTCATCTTGAGTACTGTGATCAGTTTTGGGCATGGCAATATAAAAAAAGACATTAATCTATTGGAGAGCATCCAAAAGAGGGCCATGAGGACGGTGAAGGGTCTGGAGGGGAAGCTTTATGACGAGCGGCTGAGGTCACTTGGTTTCTACAGCCTGGAGGAGACTGAGGGGAGACATTACAGTCTTCAACTTCCTCATGAGGGGAAGCAGAGGGGCAGGTACTGGTCTCTTCACTCTCGTGGCCACTAACAGGACTCAAGAAAATGGCACTAATTTGTCAGGGGAGGTTTATGTTGGTGTCATGGTTCCGTAACCTCCCCCCCCTCCGCCCCCAGACTCCAAAACCACATACCGCTCACTCACTTCCCATCTCGTCTTGTCCACCCATGGGTGGCTGCAGAGGAGAGTTTGAGGCGCAAATGGCAAAAGTCACAGGACGAGATAAGAACAATTTACTGCAAACAGCAATGAGATAAGAAAAATGAACAGCAACAGCAAAAATATTAATAAAAAAACATATAAGACAAAGGAACAATTTACACTTAATATCAAACTGTTTCTCCCACCATGCTTTCTCCCACTGGAAGGAATGTCCCCCTCTCCCAGAAGCAAGAGTCTGTTACTTCCATCCTCCAGAGATGACATGAGGTGGTATAGAATAACAATCTATACACGCTCATGTGGCTCCAGGCTACACTCCCTCACAGCTACTGCAAAACTAATTAACTCTGTCCTGGTCAAAATCAGGACAGCTGGATATCAGGAAAAGGTTTTTTTACCCAGAGGGTGGATGAGCAGTGGAACAAATTCCCCAGGGAAGTGGTCACAACACCAAGCCTAACTGAGTTCAAGAAGCATTTGGACAACATTTTCAGGTACATGGTGGGATTTTTTGGAGTGTCATGCACAGGGGCAGGAGTTGGACTTGATGATCCTGATTGGTCCTTTGCAACACGGCATATTTTATGATTCTATGACTTCTGTCCCTGAGCAGTGGCAGGAACAACATGTGATGAACTGACCATAACCCCCATTTCCTGTCTC
Organism: Luscinia megarhynchos; assembly: GCA_034336665.1. Taxonomy (NCBI): domain Eukaryota; kingdom Metazoa; phylum Chordata; class Aves; order Passeriformes; family Muscicapidae; genus Luscinia; species Luscinia megarhynchos. The sequence goes on from JAPFBE010000033.1 coordinate 205,526, forward strand.
CCTGTGCTGCTGGGGGGAGGAAGTAAGGCCCATAAAAGAGGGGTGGGTGGGGGAAGGTCTTTTTAAGATTTGCTTTACTTCTCATTATCCTGCTTTTATATTGATTGGTAATAAATTTAATTAATTTCCCCAAATTGAGTCTGTTTTGCCTGTGATGGTAATCCACAAGTGATCTCTCCTGGTTCTTATCTCAACTCCTAAGCCTTGCATTATTTTTTTTTCTCCTCTGTCCAGTTGCAGAGAGGGGTGATAGAGTGGCTTTGGTGGGTACCTGGCATCCAGCCAGGGTCAACCCACCACAAGCTGCAAGGTTCCCTACATTAATTAAAGTCTAATATTCAGTAAGTTTACAACATGTCTGCCTATAGCAACACAAAGGCACTATCACGACGCTCTACTTAATTGAGACTGCAGCTTTAATCAATATTAACCAAGTGCACATTCAATCAGAGGTTTTGCATTGACACAGATCTGGCATTCAAGTAAAATTATGTGGTTAAGGAGCTATTTTTATAACAATCAGACTTGGTTATTTAGATGAGCATACTTAAAGATACAGTATAGAACCACAAAATTATCATGTTCTTATGCAAGCTATGTGATTCTGTGATCAACACTCCATATAAAAAATTTCAACCTTACAAAGAATGATAATATATTCTAGAGAAGAGAGTTTAAATTTTTGTTTTCTATGGTTTTCCGCTTCTTCCTCTGGAAAACAGAAGTCACTACTCAGAAGTCATTACCTAGTTTCTTACATAGAGCTCTTTCAAGAGAGAGCAGGGATCACAAAACCCCAGCATGCCACTGTGGGGGGCTAAAACAGGGCTTTCCCAATACATCAACCTTGTGACAGTTTTCACAATATGGGGGCATGTCCTGGGTACAGAGAAGAGGGGGTGGAGTTTTCAGTGCTGTTTATTCAAATACCATTCATATCATAGCCATGGGCGTGGTTTCGACAGGTAAAAGATCATGGCCACAAACAGAAGGTGGTCCATTTTGTCTGGCTCGCTGAAGGAATCAGCAGACCCTGGCACTGTACCACCTGTGGGTATCTTCCCGTTTATGAGCCCTCCAGGACACTTCTGCAGGACAAGGAGCCTGAGAAGAGGTAGAAGGGTGGCTTCCAAGCTGACAGTGCTGAAGTGACAGCTCCGAAACTGCAGCTGGGACAGGTGGGGCCGGGACCACAGTGTTTTGTGCCCAGCAGGATTGATCCTGACCCTGACCCCACCCCTGCCATGGGGCAGAGACCTGAGACAGTGGTGTTAACACCATTTGAGTCCAGCTGAACTGAAAGGGAGTCCAGCAGGTGGCAGGAAGAGGCATATCACCTTAAGTGGGCCAAAAACCTCTTTCCTGGAAGTGTAGGCAAAGTCTCTACCACTGAACAGAAAATTTTACTGCTTTTGGCTCATCAGAAGATTTCTGTGACTCTTAACAAATTCCTAGACATTTTGGAACAGAACTAAATCCTTCCACCACCAGTTGTCCAGGTTTGTCCCTTTTTCAAGATATCTCTTGTAGAGAAAAGGTAACAGATAGGAAAAATTTAAACAAATTGGAGAAGAAATATTTTCTTTTTAAAATTCTTCCCTTCCAGCAGACCACAGTGGATGGAGCTTGGGTGCAATTTTTCCTTAACCAGGGAAGAACCTTTCCCCAGGGCAAGGCCAGATGGGTGGAAGCAATTTGACAGCTGCAAACAGCAATGCAGGCAAAGGGGTTATAGCAGATGACATGAGCACGTATGATAAGCTTAGCTGGTGGCAAGAGATCAGACACACACTGCCCACACATCATGTCCTATGCACATGTTTTTGGAGTGGCCCAAAACACAATTTTGGATTCTTTTGTACCGCTATGCCAAACCAGCAGTTAAAAGGAAAACTTGACCTTGCAAGCCCTGAAGTATTCCAGCTGACCCAAACTTGTCAGAGGCCTACAGGCAGCAAAGAAATCACCGCAAATGCCTCCCTCCATCTACTGGATAATTGATCCCAAAAGGGTTAATTCAATTTTTACTCTGCCTGTGAAACTTTTAGCAGAGAAACAAGGCATGTGAAAGCTGCTTTCAGCAAGGATGGTTGGGAGATAAGAAGACATCGGGCCCAAGAATGCAGTGATAGACAAAACAAAGGATTGAATCTCTGGGAATTTGTAGTGGGATTTATGGTAATGGGTAAATTGCAATATGCATGTAGCAACTGTGTTTGCCTTCCAGAGCAACCACTACACATGCTGAAGCCCTGCTTCCTGGGAAGTGTCTGAACATTGCTTGCTGATAGGAAGTAGAGATTAACTTTTCCCTTTGCTTATGCCTGCACAAACTTTTGTTTGTTTTTTTTCTTTGCTTTAGTAAACTGCCTTATTTCAACCTACAAGTTGTTTTTTCCATCTTATTCTCTCTGCCCTGGCCCACTGAAAAAGGGAATGATAGAGTGGCTTAATGGGCACCTGGCACTCAGCCAAGGTCAAACCACTACATGTGCTAAAGAAGCCTCATTGTATAAGAAATTACCATAAAGTAGGAAGCAATATTCCTAGTTTACTGATGAGCTCTGCCATACTGTGGGAAAAGATGGAAAGTAGACAGCAGCTGTATGGAGTCCCCTATGGCAAGTTGTGAAACTGCTGGAGGTGAAGGTGTGTTGAGTCAGTTTGCAGAAATGAAAGCTCTCCAGCTGGCTTTAGGCATTGCTGAATGAGAAAAATGGCCAATACTTTCCCTCTAAACTGATTAATGGATGGTAGCATGTTGCTGTGAGAAAGATTACGGAGCGGCGGCGAACACAGCAACAGTAGCAAATGCCCCATCCCCATGGAGGGGCTGCAGCAATGAAAGCAGAATAACTAGCAGCATAGGGGTAGTCCCATATGAGCTGCTGCATTGTAGAATGATATTGCTGCCCAGGTGAAGGTCACTGTGGTGGTGAATCTCCACCCCTTCCCCCTACCTCGGCCCACACTATGATCTGAGAAATGTTCCTTAAGCCTCAGCCTTGATGAACAGCATCTGGACTCAAGTCTGCCATACTGGGAGGATCACTGAACAGTGCAGATGGATCCTGGGCTGATACCCCTCTGTGATGGTTTTGAAAGCAAAACCAGTGAGAGACTCCAAGTCAGAAATACAATGCAATAGGAAAAAAGAGAAAAATAAAAGACATACAATAGTACAAAAGAAAAAGATCACTGACAGAGTCAGAATACAACCTGACACCCTGCTAGTTAGGGTGGTGGTAGCAGTCCAGATGAAGTGGTCTGTTGAAGCGGTGATCCTGTAGAGATCCTGGTAGCTCTTGTCCTCTGGAAACCAGTGGGTAAGGGCTGCTTTGGTGTTCCAAACGTCAGTTTTTATCTAGGTATGAAAGGCTTGGCTCCTCCTCCTGGGTGGAGCATATCACAATTGGATGATGTAATTTTATCAGTCATGCAGTGGGACTCAATGGCCCATTAAAGGCAGATATCTTCCTGGAGGAAGGATGGGTCAGGGGAAAGATAAAGAACATTGCCCCATCTGGTTTTTAACAGATGGTCCATTAGCAGAGGATGTCTCCCACAGAGATAAGAATCACTGCTCTACCTGGTTTCAGCAGATAGTCATAGGATACATACTTTTGGGCATATCTTTACATTGTAACCTAGGACACCCCCACTCCTCGAGGTTTAACCTTTCTCCTGCTGAGAAGATGCAAGTGCATCTGAAGTGAGTATTTCACTGAACTTAAGGGGAATTTTTCACAGGTGCCTTGTACAAACTCTATGTTATAGATGAGTAATGTGATTGTTAGCTCTCACAATTAAAGGATAAGTATCGTGTGTATGTTACGATAAGTTTTGTGGATGTATAATGATGTTATTGTAATATATCCTTCCTTAGTCCTCTTTACCCATCCCCTTATATTCTTGTCATGAGATGGCTTGGGTAGTTGGAGCATTTGAGGATGGCCGGCTTGTTACTATTCTTGACCTCCAATCAAGATGTAAGACAGTACTCTCCACCAATAGACAGCAAAGAAGAGGTTAACTGACAAGACTTTTGGAGGCCCTAGGGGTATAAAAGGCAGATCATCCATTCTGTAGGTGAGCACATGGTAGTTTAGTCCTGTGCTCGCAGCGCTGATTTTTTTCTCTGTATTCAGTCTTTTGTTGTATCTTTCTTAAGGTTTAATAAACATTTAAAATTCTAAAAGTGAGTGCAATTTCTCACAAATGGGGGATCAATCTAGGATATACAGCTTGCTCCCATGGCCCTAGGAGTTTTCCAGAGAGAGAGGCGCATCCCGCCACAAGCTCGGTGGCTTAATAAATTTCTCCTGGAACCATCGTTGATCGCAGGTCTAAACCCTGAGGACAGCGGAGGACTGAATAACAAACAAGACGAGGGGAAATGTGAGCACCATCCTCATTAATTGCTTTGGCCAGGTAATTCGTCTTGTGAAAAACAAAGTTCACTTTCTTGGTAAAATTTAAAAAGTTTAATAAAAGACAATAGGAGACAAAGATATTAAAGCAAAGGGTTAAAGGCCAAGTGCTTGGCATTTAGCCAAGAGCACACCTACTATCTTTGGAGTCACTCTTTAAATACCTTTTGTATTGCATTAGCCTGTTGCATATTCATAAACCATTATGCATATTCAAACTTTTCCACAAACTAGTTTATATATTCCAGGAACTGTTTAGCATGGCCACTCCTTGGGCCCACCTTTTTAGAGTATGTGTGTTTCTTGGCCGTGGTTTTAGTTCTCATTATCACCTCCAGTTTGGGCCTTGGTCCATACTTTCTTCAGAAGGCAGGTGCTGATAGTTGGCATATCAGTAGCAGGGTCCTCGTCATATGTTCACTGGATGTTATCCCAACAAAACAGGCAGTTCAATTACAAGCATAACTATATATCAGCTATCCCACTACTATGTCTAAGTTTTGTTAATAGCAGAAATAAAAACTATATACTTACAGCAAAGTTATTTTAACATTATACATATAGCATTCATCTTAATATTTGCGAAAAGCCAATTTTATAGTATGCATTTATAACAATCCTTCCTCTTCCCTTGTTATAAATTATTTGGCTTGAGCAATAATTCTTGTTTTCTAAACTCCATTATTCACTTATTTTTTTACAAATCAATTTTGCTTCTTTAAAGGGGTCTTCTATATTATTTTGTTTTTTTAACACCATGATCTTTTGTGCCATTCCAGATATAGTCAATTTTGTTTCTATAGGCATTGTTACCACTTGCATGCCTTGGACTACACTAGTGATTGGCTGAATAAAACAGCGGCTCAAACATGGAAGAAATATCAGACCAGCTGTAGCACATAAAAGGAAGAAGCCTAGCTTCTTCCACCATTCTATTCTCAATATATTATTCCACCAGCTAGTTTTTAGCATTTATTTCCATTTTTGAACTGGTACATGGACTATTTTTTGGATATCATTGACTATATCCAGGACAGCATCCCCATTTTCGTCTATTTTCAAACAACAATCTCATGTATTAAACTTTTCACAAACACTTCCTTCAGCTAAAAAATAGTCTAAAGCCAACCTATTCTGATATACTGCAGCTCTTGTTTGGCTTTGTTGTCTTGCTATGAATTCCAGTACCTGAGCAGTTTTGTTCGTTATTATCTCTACAACTGCCTAGAGTCTTGTAATACGATTCAGCATATAAATTGGGGTCCGATATCCCCAATTTCTATCTTGTGCCCAGGTGGCTGGCCCATATGTTTCCAACGTGTTCCGGGGGCTATTTTTTTTTCTTCCTCTATCACCGTTGAACTTAAAATCCACCCTTCTGGTCAGTTTTCCCCCCTTATATTTGTCTGGTTCCACCTAAGGAGTTTAACTGGACCTAAGCTACTGCTTTTCCATGGCCATTCTTCTGACATCAAAGCCTCTTCACAGACCCAACAGTTAGTTAAGTTCCTTACTTATTCTTTCCCCCAATTCTACAAATAGATTTTTCCCCAGTCTTGAGATATCTATTTCTTTTTCTAGTTGTTGTTTAAGTTTCATATACAAATCTTGGAGTCAAATTCGCACAGAGTTAGATTGCTGTGCTGGCTTTGTCTTTTTCTCAGCTCATTACCACGCATTCCTGCTTAAGAATCAATTTGGTATCACCTGGTTCAGATGTTATAGTCCATTCCTGAGGTTTTTCCACAGGTCCTTTGATTCTTCTAGCGTGGATCCACCCTCTTTCTCTGGTTCGGATTGTTGCCTCAGTCGTCAATAGTACCTGAAAAGGACCTTCCTATTGTGGAGTTAAAGACTGTTCTTTCCATGTTTTCACTAATACCTATTGCCCTGGATGGATACTATGGATTTTAAATTCTAAAGGTGTGGTTTGAGAGATTATCCCTTTTAACCACAAATTTTCAAGTGTTTTTGCTATTGTGGTGACATATTTTCTAACACGAATTTTCCCTACTTTATAAGTAGCAGTTTCATGTTGGGTGGTCAAAAAGAGTAATCCAAACATTATGTCATAGGGTGACACTCCCAGGTTTAATCTGGGTTGTGTTTGGACCCTCAATAGAGCCAAAGGTAAACATTTTACCCACAACATTTGGGTTTCAATTACTAATTTTGTTAAAGTTCTCTTTAAATTCTGGTTCATCCTCTCTACTTGGCCCGAACTCTGTGTATGCCATGGGGTGTGTAATTCCTAATTTATTCCCAAGGCTTGAGTTATTTGCTGTATTAACCATTCTATACTTGGGAATAATTTATTCCAAAAGGGTTTTACATACGACATTAGCTGCAGCTTTGACAGTGGCAACAGCTTCTACCCAATGGGTTAAATGGTCTATTATCACTATTAAAAAAAGACACCTCTGCACTTGGGGAAGTACAGTAAAGTCCACTTGGATACCTTGAAACGGTCACAGAGCTAATTTGTGGCCTGCTAATATTGTTTTTCTCATTACCTTTTTATTTACCTTTTGGCAAGTTATAAATTTTTTAATTATTTGCTTTGCCAATCAAAAAAAAAAAAAATTCCAAAGCACCCATAATTCCTTAAAAAATGATCACACAAAGCCTGAGTACCTCAATGAGTTTTTGATGTGTGTCTTCTAATATTTTTCTAGTAAGTAGCTTATGAAGTAACTGCCTCCTAACAGGAAGTTTCCATTTCCCAGATTCTAATTCCTTTTCTTCTGCTTCACTAAACTTTGGAATTTCCAATTCCTCGTTGTCTGGGGTCAAAATTAATATAAGCCTTTTAATCCCTTTTTTTTTTTTCTGCATCTCTAGCCTCTTGATCTGCCAAATTATTCCCCCTTATTTCTGAGGTCATTCTTCTTTGGTGTCCTTTAACATGTACTTCAGCTATTTCTTCAGGCAATTTTAATGCCTCTAAAACGTCTAAAATGAATCCCTCATGTATCGATCCTTCTTGAATTACGTAACCTCCTTTCTTCCCAAATTTTCCAAAAGTGTGTACTACCCCAAAGCCATACCTTGAATCAGTATATACAGTTCCTTTTTTAAGTGCTAAATATTCTAGTGCTCTTTTTAGAGCAAATAATTCACAAAATTGAACCAACCAATTTGAAAGTAATTTTTCTTTTTAGATAGTCTGCATATTTTTCCCATCAACTAAGGCATATCTTGACATTTTTTTTCCTTGTAAGCATTTGGATGAACCATCAACATATATATATATATATTTTTTTTTTTTTTCCTTCTAGGAGGGCTTATTCTGTTAGATTTTCCCTCCTTCTGGTATAACCCCTATTCCTAAACGAAGTTCACTTTCCTGGTAAAATTTAAAAAGCTTAATAAAAGACAATAGGAGACAAAGATATTAAAGCAAAGGGTTAAAGGCCAAGTGCTTGGCATTTAGCCAAGAGCACACCTACTATCTTTGGAGTCACTCTTTAAATACCTTTTGTATTGCATTAGCCTGTTGCATATTCATAAACCATTATGCATATTCAAACTTCCACAAACTAGTTTATATATTCCAGGAACTGTTTAGCATGGCCACTCCTTGGGCCCACCTTTTTAGAGTATGTGTGTTTCTTGGCCGTGGTTTTAGTTCTCATTATCACCTCCAGTTTGGGCCTTGGTCCATACTTTCTTCAGAAGGCAGGTGCTGATAGTTGGCATATCAGTAGCAGGGTCCTCGTCATATGTTCACTGGATGTTATCTCAACCAAAGAGGCAGTTCATTTACAAGCATAACTATATATCAGCTATCCCACTACTATGTCTAAGTTTTGTTAATAGCAGAAATAAAAACTATATACTTACAGCAAAGTTATTTTAACATTATACATATAGCACTCATCTTAATATTTGCGAAAAGCTAATTTTATAATATGTATTTGTAACAGTCTGTAATCTGGGTGTGCAAATGCCAGCTCCAGGCAAGTAGCACACAGTATCTGTTCTTGGTCCATTGGAGCTTACATGATATTAGACAGTTGGACATATAGGGCGGGACGCATAGTGGAGGAAAGTGGGGCAGGACCCCATGGCTGGTGGGAACTGTGTGATAGAGGGATATTAAATTTTAAGGGGACCCAAGAGCATCTGGAAACACCAGGTTGAGAGTCACCAGTTTTAGAGGGTGTTGCAGTGTCGGGGAGAATCGCTGATCGGTGGGAACCGCACTTGTGCTGGGGTCTCCGGGTGGCTGCGGACTCGTTGACTTGGCAGCAGCAGTGGCAGTGGAACCATGAGCTGAGCGGGGTTTCCAGGGCAGGGGCAGGAACCGTGGACTGGGGCCTCCCTAGCGGAGAAACTGCAACCAGGAGCTGGTCTGTGTGAGTAGCAAGCAGTGAGAAGCCAGCACAGTAAATTCCAGTTTTTGCCAACCCGCTCTGAGGGTCAGGAGCTTCTTGTTGTGCTGGGGTCTCGGGGGGGCTGCGGGGCTCACTGGCTTGGCGGCGGAGGCAGCGTGGAGCTTGTGTGGGGTGCTGCTGCGGTCAGGGGCTGGCTTGGTTGTGCCAGGGGCTAGGGGGAGCCGGGCAAAGAAGGAAAGGAATGGTGGAATCGACCCCATGGCACAGGGTGGGGTCCCTGGATCGTAGGCAAGGTGTTTTTGCTTTCCGAGAGGAGAGTAAGGGTTTTTTCTCTCCTTTCCTTTCTTTCTTTTCTCTTCTTTTTTTTTTTCCTTTTGGCTAATTGGGAGGCGGGCTCTGCTGGGAGGATCTGTAAATGGTTGATTGGGAGGTGAGCCTTGCTGGAAGGACCTGTGGTTGGTTGATTGGGTGGCAGGCCTTGCTGAGAGGACCTGTGGTTATCTGTCGAGATGGGACTGGGAACAAATAGGGAATCCCTCGGGGGGGAAGGAAGAAGTGAAGAGGTACCAACAGGTATACCCCTAGATAGCCCACTGGGAAGGAAACTAGCCTGGTGGAAATATGACCTCAACACCAGAGATAAGGACGAGCTTAAAATGATACAGTACTGTGTGGCAGAGTGGACTAAGGGGGAAATTAGGACCGATCATGTGCACTGGCTGAGGTATGGGTCGGATGAAGAGTGGATATGTGGGGTTTTAAACATCTATGTAAGAGCTAAACAACCATTCAATCAAGAAGAAAATGGTTACGGTGCCTGCTGGGAAGGGGAGACTTTGCCCTTGAGGATGAGCGTGTTTAAAGTATCAGAAAACAAAGAATTAGACTTTGCCTCCTCCACTAGCACTGACTGCACCTCTTTTGCCCCCTGATGGGCTTAGTCAAAATACTAGGAACCGAGTGGCACAATGAGAGGAAAGCAGGTCAGAGAATGGGAGCCAAGCAATGGGATTATATCCTCTGAGGGAAGTACCACTGGATGGGACACAGGGAGGAACTGGGTTTGTAACTGTACTACTCAATTCCTCCGATGTCAGAATGTTCAAGAAAGAATTAAAAGGATTACTAGAGGACCCCATTAGATTAGTGGAACAGTTAGACCAATTTCTGGGGCCCAATATTTATACATGGGAAGAAATATAATCAATAATGAACATGTTATTTACACCAGAGGAAAGACAGATGATTCAGGCTGCTGGGATATGGATATGGGAAAGGGAACACATGTAAGGACCACCTGGGGACCTAAAAATGCCCACAGCACGCCCTAATTGGGACCACAACAACCTGGGGGGAAGGCATAACACAGAGGAGTATTGAACATTAATTGTAAGAGGTACTAAGGAAGCTGCTCACAAAGACAGAATGCTCGGAAGGCATTTGATGAGCAGCAGCAGAAGAAAGAAAACCCAACAGAATGGTTAGAAAGACTGAGGAAAAATATAAGGCAATATTCAGGGGTTGACCCTGATACAGTGGCTGGACATATTTTGCTAAAGATAAATTTTGTCATCCATGCTTGCCCAGATATACAGAGAAAATTAGAAAAGTTAGATGGTTGGTAAGAAAGGGGATTAGAAGATGTCTTAAGAGAGGCACAGAAAGTGTATGTCAAGAGAGATGAGGAGAAGACCAAGGCGAAGGCCAAGGTAATGGTAACTGCCATTAGAGAAGGAAATCAGCATATAAGGGACCACCCATGTAAGGAAGAGGGACCCCGAGTGCGAGAGGATAGGTGGAGGGGAGATACAGCTCCTTGGGACAGGAAACCAAAAGGAGAAATTTGGAAACCTGGGAACCCAAGACCAATTTGCTTTTACTGTAAAGAGAACTGGCATATCAAGAGAAATTGCCCCCGAAGAGAAAAGGATCTAAGGGTCTATGAGAACGAGATAAAAAGAGAAGCAGAAGACTAGGGGTGTCAGGGGCTCTTCCTCCTGGGGATGGAACACCATCAAGAGCTCTTGATAAGTTTAAAAATAGGTCCCCAGGGGGAAGACTTTTAATTTCTAGTAGACATGGGGGTTGAAAGAACTGGTGTTTGTAAAGTTCCAAAGGGATGTGAAAAGAGTCAAGATACCGTGCAAGTAGTGGGAGCAAAAAGGGAGGGGTTTAAAGCATTAGTTATAAAGTAAGTAAAGTTTGAAGGGACAAATAAAATAGGAATTGGGGATATCCTATTAGTACCAGAAGCAAGGTGCAATTTATTAGGATGGGATTTACAGGTGCAGTTGGACATTGGGGTACTCCCAGAGGAAGGGAAAATGGTGGTTAAGCTTCTCTGATTAAGAGAGGAAGATGAGGAAAAGATTCATGAGATGGTGTGGGCAAAACCGAGAAACCGAGGAAAATTAAACATGAATCCTATAGTAATAAAAATAGTTAATGAAAGCCATCCAGTTCGGGTATGACAATACCCACTCTTCCTAGAAGGGAGACGAGGATTGCAGCCAGTGATCCAGGACTTGCTTGAAGATGGGACCCTAGAACTATGTATGCTCCCCCATAATACACCCATATTGCCAGTGAAAAAGTCAGACAGAACTTACCAGCTTGTTCAAGGAGAAGTGAATAAAAGAACAGTTAATTGATACCTGGTAGTGCCCAACTCCTATATATTACTAAGTAATATCCCCCCCGTCACACCAGTAGTTCAGTGTGATAGACCTAAAAGATGCTTTTTGGGCTTGCCCATTAGCAGAGGAAAGTAGGGATATATTTGCTTTCAAATGGGAGGACCCCAATTGAGGAAGATAGCAACAGCTTCGGTGGACAAAGTTACCCCAAGGGTTTTCTGAATCCCCCAACTTATTCGGTCAAGCACTAGGAGAAGTACTACAACTTTTCTCCATCACACCTGAAATAAAACTTATCCAATATGTAGATGATTTGCTTCTCTCAGGAGAGGAGGAAAAAGGAGTCAGAAAATTCACCACGATGTTATTAAATATTCTGGTAAATCAAGGACTTCAGGTATTGCGGACATTGCTGAAGGCCTGGGCAAAAGCTGTCAGGCCTTTTTCTCAAGTTCTAAGTATTTTTCTCAGGCCATGAAACTTTCTCAGCTCCAGCCAGGATTTTTCCCAGGCTAGAGCCTTTTCCTTTACTGTAAGCATAAGAGAAAGAATCATAACAGAGATAAACACCTGCAAGGTCCCTGAGAAAGCCACGGAGAAGAGGTGTCTCTTTCCCTGACCAATGATCTGGTTGTATTTTGTTTTGTACTTACTGCCTTATTTAAGGCACTGGCTTTTTTTAACAAATTGCTCTTTCTTGCTCTTTCCTGCACCAAGCAAGAGAGTGTCTTGTTGCTGTTTTTTCGCCGCTCCGTAATCCTTTTCAAGGCAACATATGGAGATGTCCACCGAGAGATATTTTTACTCGAGTGGACCGGGATCGCCTTAAGCGATCTCTGACCGACGAACAGCACCGGGAAAACTCGGAGCTGAACAGCCTGCAAAAACCGGGACGGACCCTGGAGGCCTGTCAAACTGGGGTGCAGCCCGTGCTGGGGCTTCTAGCCAGAGTTGCACCGAGCAGACTGAGAAACCCGAAAAACCAGGACTGCGAACCTGGGGCCAGGACCAGAGCCGTGACGACGGCCGGAGTCGAGAGCCATCTGGGACATCGTGGAGACCCCTCTGACCACGGCAGGATGGGAAACCCGCAGAAATCGTCAGCTTTTCTCCTCTCCCACCGAGAGAGGTAACATGAGCTTTTAGCTCAGGAGCCCATTGGCTCATTTCGGAGCGGCAGCGGCCTGGAGCCCCGCAGCGCGAAGCGGCCCGGAGTCCCGCGGTGCAGAGCCGAGCAGAGCGGTGCGGAGCCGTGCGGCCTCATCGAGTGCCAGGAGCCTGCACAGCGAGAGCTGCGAGCAGCGCCTGTTTGTTTCTCTCCCCATCCGAGAAAGGTACTGTTTTCGTCCCTCTCTCCCCCCGGTCAGGCCTTTTTCTCAAGTTCTAAGTATTTTTCTCAGGCCATGAAACTTTCTCTCAGCTCCAGCCAGGATTTTTCCCAGGCTAGAGCCTTTTCCTTTACTGTAAGCATAAGAGAAAAAATCATAACAGAGATAAACACCTGCAAGGTCCCTGAGAAAGCCACGGAGAAGAGGTGTCTCTTTCCCTGACCAATGATCTGGTTGTATTTTGTTTTGTACTTACTGCCTTATTTAAGGCACTGGCTTTTTTTAATAAATTGCTCTTGCTCTTTCCTGCACCAAGCAAGAGAGTGTCTTGTTGCTGTTTTTTCGCCGCTCCGTAATCCTTGTCAAGGCAACAAGGTATCAAAAGGGAAACTCCAATTTGTAGAGTGTGAAGTAAAATACCTAGGACATGATTTGTCAAAGGAGCCGGTGACCGAACCCTGAGAAAATTCCAGGGATAGTCTCACTTCCATAGCCAAAAACCAAGAGGGAGGTTAGAAAGTTTTTAGGCTTGTTGGGATATTGTAGGCTATGGATTGAGGGGTACACTCAGGCCATCAAGCTCCTGTATGAAAAGTTAGTAGAAAAGGAGGTTAGGTGGGAAAAGGAGGATGAGTAGAAGTTTGAAGATTTAAGACAAAAATTAGTGCACCAGCATTGAGTCTTCCTGCCTTAGACAAACCTTTCTATCTGTTTGTGGATATAGAAAAAGGGGTAGCACATGGAATATTGGCTCAGGACTGGGGGAAATCCAGGAAACCAGTGGCCTATTTATCAAAATTGCTAGGCCCTGTCAGCTGGGGGTGGCCACCTTGCATTTAGGCAGTGACAGACTGCTCTACTAAAGGAGGAAAGCAGGAAATTACCTTTGGGGGAAAATTGAAAGTATATACCCCACACTCAGCTAGAAGTATCCTAAACCAAAAGGCTGAGAAATGGCTTACTGATTCTCAAATGTTAAAGTATGAAGCCATTTTAATACATAATGATTAGAACTAATAGTGAATAACTGTCTCAACCCTGTCCAATTTTTGTATGGAGAACCAGGGGAAGGACCAGTGCATGATTGCCTAGAGGTTATTAACTATCAAACTAAAATAAGAGACGACCTAACAGAACAACCGCTTCAAGGAGCAAAACGATTGTACATCGATGGATCTTCACGGGTAATCCAAGGGCACTGGGTGTCAGGGTACGCTATAGTAGATGAAGGGTTGGAAGCCATAGAAAAGGGAAAGTTACCTTCCAACTGGTCAGCCCAAACATAGGAGTTATATGCCCTAAAATGAGCTCTGGAAATATTAACCCAAGAAAGAGGAACAGTGTGCACAGACTCAAAATATGCTTTTCAGGCAGTGCATACCTTTGCAAAAATTTGGGAAGAGAAGGGGCTATTAAATTCAAAGGGGAAACGACTAGTTCATGAAAAGCTTATTTTAGAAGTATTAGAAACCCTACAATTACCAGAAGTGGCAGTAGTATATGTTAAAGGACATCAAAAGGGGGTAACTCTAGAGGCACAAGGAAACAATTTGGCAGAGCTGGAAGCTAAAAATGTGGCTGACTCGGGAACAGAAAAATTGATGATGATGGTAACCCCTACTAGTGGAGAAATGCAAGAAGTCCCTGCATTCAGTGAGATGGAAAAGAGAGAACTCCTTAGAATAGGAGCAAAGAAAGATAATGGGAAGTGGAGATTACCAGATGAGAGACAATTGTTAAACCTCTTGCCAAGAAAATGCTAGAAGGCATGCATAGTACAACACATGGGGGTACTCAAGTACTGAGTGATCAATTCCTAAGGGACTGGGGCTACATAGCAATTTTTGGAATAGCTAAGCAGGTAACTGAACGATGTGGGATATGTCAACAAGTGAATAGGAAAGTGTTGGGGGGGGTTGGGTTTTTGTTCTTTTACTGTCCCAGTTTAAATAATTTTTCCCATTATCATGCTAATGGAGCCTGCCGGCTATGCCCAGGATCTTTTGAGGAGTATAGACAAAGGGGTAGGTGGGGGCTGGCTTCCGGGGGGGGGCTACCCATGCATCCGGCAAGCTCGGGGGAGGAGGAACTGCCATCTGCAGCCCACGCGGCCAGAACGCTGGGGACCAAGACGCTCTGCGATCGGACTGCCCTGCATCTGCCCCGCTCCAGCCTCCTACCTCTGAGGACACAGCTGACGACCAGGACCCAAACGGTGAGCGAGGAGCTGCCCCTCCACCCTGCTCCCACCTGAGACACAGCGCGGCCGCTGACGCCACCCCCGCCCCTCCACTCCCGCCTGCTATCCGCAGCTGTGCGGGCTCTGCCACGTTTTCCACCACCGGGAACAGACACAGGCCGAGTGTGTCTGCGGCTAAAGAAAGGATTGGAACTGAGTTATTTGTTCTGTTTTGTTGCTAATTTTAATAACTGCTGTTGTTTCTGTTTGTACGGTTAGATATATTAGTAAAAAGCTGTTACTCCTACACGCTTATCTCTGCCTTGGAGTTTCTGATTCAGACAATTATAATATTCGGGAGGGAGAGGAATTAAATTCTTTATTTCAAAGAGGAGCTTCTGCCTTTATTGGCAGACACCTGTCCTTCAAACCATGACAGAAAGTCATGAGGAGAACACTCAGAGGAGGGTGGGAACTAGCCTTAAGGCCCTTTCAGAACATCCATGTAGACTTTACTGAGCTTCCCCAGGTACAACGGTGGAAATTTTTGCTAGTGATAGTAGATCACTTAACCCATTGGGTAGAGACAGTGCCCACTGTTAAAGCCAATGCCAGTATTGTAAGTAAAACCCTTCTAGAATCAATCATTCCCCATATGGGATGGTGAATAGGATTGATTCAGACTGAAGAACTCATTTTCACATCTAGAACATTACAGCAAGTTGTTCAAGCCCTGGGAGTAAAATGGGAGTTACACACTCCATGGCATCCACAGAGTTCTGGTCATGTTAAAAGGATGAATCAGACTCTTAAAAGAACTCTGGTTAAGCTGATGATTGAAACCCAAATGTTGTAGATAAAATGCCTCCCTTTAACTCTGTTAAGAATTAGAACCCAACCCCAGCCAGATCTAGGAGTCTCATCCTATGAAATGATGTTCGGACTACCCTTTTTTACCTCGCCTCAGAGAAGTGCCACCTATGAGGAAGGGGAAGCCAAGGCCAGAAAATATCTTATGTCTATAGCACAAAACTTAGAAGAACTAAGACATAAAGGGGTAATTCCTCAAGCTACCACTCTAGATTTCAGAATTCATAATATTAATCCTGGAGATTGCGTAATGATCAAGCCATGGAGAGATCAGCCTTTAACCCCTAAGTGGGGAAGGTTCCTTTCAGGTACTGCTCACAACCGAATCAGCTGTGCAAACTGCAGAACAGGGATGGACTCATGCCAACAGAGTTAAAGGCCCAGTGGAAGAACCCAAATAATGGACTATAATATCCAGACTGAGATGAGATTGACTCTCAGGCAGAGACCAAGAGATAACCAGAGAAGCACCAAGATATCCGAAAAGTAGAGTCAAGCTTCCACCAGCTGGCTCGAAGGTTGTTTTAAATAACACTTTGGGAGGAGGGAGGGTTTGAATCATATCAGTTATTAATGTAATTGTCTTGTTGTTATGGATAGAAATTACAAGCATCTGTTGAGGAGAAGTACACAGGGAACTGTAAGAGGTGCTGAGGCGGTTTCCTTGGGAACCAACAAGTGGAGTAAGACAAGAAATAGAGGGCAAGACCAGATTGGCCCCTGTGTTCGCCACCAAGATTATATAGCCCTGTGTGGCCAGCAACCCTGTAGGCATGGTAAGGTAGGGGCAAAAAGGCCATACCAGAACTTTGTCATTCCTCAATTGGCATTTAAAAAGTAAGATGCACCTGTTATGGGTAGCAACCCCATAAGCATGGTGGATGGCCATACCAGATCTGTGATCCCCTTTTGTCCATTGCAAATAAGTGGGCCTAAGGAAAACCTGAGATTTTTTTCTGTTCCCACTGTCCTCACCTACCTCAACAGATGCTAGTATGATAAAACTCAACTTTGAGAAGTAAGAATGAATCATCAGAATCGAAGACTTAATTGTTTGAGCCAAATGACTTATGAAAAGGAAAAGGGAGGCTTGTTATAGATGAGTAATGTGATGGTTGGCTCTCACAATTAGAGGATAAATATTGTGTGTATGTTAAGATAAGTTTAGTGGATGCATAATTATGTTATTGTAATATATCCTCCCATAGTCCTCTTCCCTCTCCCTATGGTAAATGTAACAGAGAGTACAATGGAACTGATAAAAGGTCATGATATCTTAGGCCTTATCAAGCACAAACCATGGGAGAAACAAACACAAGATAAGTGCTCCCTGGGGTAGAAGTGACCAAGAAACATGTTGAGAAATTTTTGTAATGATTACAAAGTAACTGATGTCATGAAGAATGTATAACCAATGGGAAATTGTTACCAAAACAGAATCCTATTTAAGAGCCCTACAAGTATACCCTATATAAACCCTTTGTGTTCTTAATAAATTTGGCTTCTGATCACAACTCGGAATGTCCCCGCCTCTCTTCATCGCCGATACCTCCCCCTTATATTGTTGTCATGAGATGGCTTGGGTAGTCGGAGCATTTGGGGAGGGCCGGCTTGTTACTACACCTGACCTCCAATCAAGATGTAAGACAGTACTCTCCACCAATAGACAGCAAAGAAGGGGTTAACTGACAAGACTTTTGGAGGGCCTAGGGGTATAAAAGGCAGAGCATCCATTTTGTAGGTGAGCACATGGTAGTTTAGTCTTGTGCTCCCAGCGCTGATTTTTTTCTCTGTATTCAATCTTTTGTATTTTTGTTAAGGTTTAATAAACCTTTGAAATTCTAAAAGTGAGTGTCGTTTCTCACATCTAGGTTTGTGGGCATGCAAGTGTGCATATGCTACAGCAAACGTGTCAGGAATGCTGCTCTACTAGATTCTTAAGTACTTCAGATTTGTAAGTAAGCTAGGCCTGTAAGTAAACTACTGTTGTGGTATAATGAATTCTATATGAATCCTGTACTAAATTGTTTAACTTATCAATTAAGTTTTAAGTTAAGTGCTGTTGGGCCTTTAGGCATAAACTGTTGATCAAATCCTGGCTCAGTTTAGCATGGGGATCTACCCTGAACCTTGTGACTCAACAAGAGGGTCTTCTGTATTCCTTTTTATCCTTACCCTTTCATAGCCTTTTGTCTACTCCCCTCCTAGCCTCCACATAGATAGTTTTGATAGTTTGGGGTTTATTTCAACTTGAGTTGATTGATTTTGCATTTTTGCTTGTTTTTTTCTTGGTGTGCTTTAACCATCTAGTTTTTGCCGATACCATTGCCAGGGATTCTTTAGGCGACCTTTAAACATTGACTCACGACGGTCACATAGATGCTTATGTATCCAAGAGTCAGGCCACTGAAGAATATCAGAATGACTAACAGGTGAATCAGGCCACCAAGATGTAATTATTTCTAGCTCAGTGGGCCCATGACACCTCAGGCCATCAAGGAGGAGATGCAACATATCAATGGACTTGTGATCAAGGGGTGGACTTTACCATGGACACTATCACACAGGGTATCCATGAATGTGAAATATGTGCTGCAATCAAGCAGGCCAAGTGGTTAAAGCCCCTGTGGTACAGAGGACAATGGCTGAAATATAAATATGGGGAGACGTGGCAGATTGACAATATCATACTCCCACAAACCTGCCAAGGCAAGCACCATGTGCTCTCAATGGTGGAAACAAGAACCAGATAGCTGGAAATGTAACCTGTGCCCCATGCCACTGCCCAGAACACTATCTGGGGCCTTGGAAAGCAAGTCTTATATCAATGCGGTACTCCAGAAAGAATTGAGTCAGACAACGAGGCTCATTTTTTAAACAACCTCGTAGACCCTTTGGCCAAAGAACATGGCATTGAGTGGGTATATCACATTTCCTATCATGCACCAGCCTCTGGAAAGATGGAATGATGTAATGGACTATTAAAGACTACACTGAGAACAATGGGTGGTGGTACCTTCAAACATTGAGATACACATTGAGCAAAGCCCATGGGGTTAGCCAACACCAGAGGATTTGCTAATTGGGCTGGCCCTGCCCAAACAAAACTTTTACATACTGTAGAAGGAGATAAAGTTCCTGTAGCGCACATTAAAAATATGCTGGGGAAAACAGCCTGGGTTATTCCTGCCTCAGGCAAAGGCAAACCCATCCGTGGGATTGCTTTTGCTCAAGGACCCATGGGCACTTGGTGGATAACGCTCAGGGGGATTTGATTCTGGATGACAACAGACAATGAATTTAACTATATGATGTTAATAACTATATAACACCATTATCACTTCTATGGCAGCTATATGCCCATCAGTGCACTGGGCATTTTACAATGCCCATCTGTTCCACTCTAGATTTGGGAATCTGAACACGACTCCCCTTCAATCACCACATTAGTGATGAATGAATTGTGATGAAACCAAAGAAGGGCAGCCTTGATGGAATCAAAACTGGCTTCAACATATGACAAGATTACACAGTCTTTCCTGCCTAAAATACTGTTATGATAGCAGGATTCCAAGGTCATGGACTAAATGAATTCAGCAGACTTTTATAGGGATGGTCCATTGACTAAGGGAATGAAATGATATCTGTGTGTATATCTATCAAAAGACAATGGTGCAGTGGAAAGTCAGGCATCTGGTATGATGTAAATGGTATGGAATAAGGGGTAGATACTGTGCCCATTGCAGCTGGGATAGAGTTCATTGTTTTCTTAGCAGCTGCTACAGTGCTCTGTTTTAGATTCAGTTTGAGAGTAATGTTGATAACACACTGTAGAAGCCCAGAAGGGGCTAATGTGAGCATTCTGGACACAAGTCAGGTAAAACTGAAATCCAGCAAGTGGAATCCTATCAGTGCATACATGAAAATGGACCAGACATTCAGATCCCAGTTGGTTCTCATCAGCAATTAATAAAGTTTCTAATAGGTACGGGAGCACAACATTCAATATTAATGCAGTGGGATGCTGAGAAGCTAGATGTATGACCTGGACAAGAGAATTAAAATCACTGGAGTAAACAAAGCAAGTATTATCTGCCAAGCTGCTAAGGTTAATTTTTGGCTCCTGAGTGAGAAGTGGATGTCGGCTACTCATTTTGCAATTAGATCTTAATGAAAACATTTTTTGATGTTCTGAACGATCAAACCTGACGTCTGGACAGCAGCATGTGGTGATTCAGTTCAAACATTAACCCAAACCAGAGACTGCAGTGCACTCACTCCATGCAGCACCTGCAGTCCCTGATACAAGGACTGCCAGTGGATCACAGTGCCAGATTTTTGCTGTGGCACAAGGTGGAATTTCTGAAGTTCTAGTTGATTTGGCCCCACTAACAGCTTCGGTACTCAATACCACAAACCTAACAGCCACACTACCAGCAACTATGTACTTGGCCATTGACAGGGTGGCAACACATTTGGAGAAAAGAGGTATCACTCACTCACATTCCCCTTCTGATTCTCCTGTCTGGCTGGTGAGAGACAGACAGTTGTGGTTTACAGTTCATTACAGGCAATTGAATGCCAATACTATGCCTTTAACTGCTGCTCTGCTAACTTTTGCAAAACTGGCAATTCAAATTCAGAGAGCATCCCACTTGTGGATGGCAACCCTAGATGTAAAAAATGTTTTTTATTATTCCACACCAGGAACATGACAAGGCTCAAATTGCACTTACCTGGAAAGGAGTGCAATACACCTTTTACGAGACTCCTGCAGGGGTATAAGCGTTCACCTGTGATTGCACATGTTACACTTGCTGAACTTTTACAGACAGTCTCACTTTCTCCGGACATGAAATTCTGTAATACTCTAATTGCAGGAGACCACCCTGAAAAGGTGGTGGAAGCAGCAACAACAGTGTGGAAAGCACTTTATGAAGTCTAAGTTGAGATTCTACCAGAGGAATGTCAAGCCTAAACTGGCCCTGTCAGAACAAAAATATCTTTACTGTTCAACTCAACTGCATTTAAATAAGACAGAACAGAGATAGTCTGAGTGGGAAAAATTAATTTTGTCATTAGTCCAAGTTGTCAGACAACTTGAGCCACTTAGGGGCAACCTGTCCAGACTAACCCTGCCAAGACTTGTATTGTTTTCTCTTTCCAGGAATGATGCCAGCACACCCCTACTGAAGATGAAGCTAACCATCAAATAACTGCTTATCCTTCTTGCAGGAACAATCATTGCCAGCATGAACCAAATTTGGTTCACACATCAACAAGCTCAACCCTGAGGGTGGAGATCCTCAGTTCTTTTATTTATGCTAATCAATATGATAACTATAGTACATTCTGCATTCCACATGCTTCTCAGTTTTGGGTGCAATTTACTGTGGCAGAAATTATGAAGGAAGGAGATAAAAGCAATTTGTCCACTGAAATTCAAAAGGTAACCTGGGCTAATGCAATCAAATTAGAAAGGGAATTCCACTCTTGGTGGTAACTAGTTAATTTCCCTTATGACCCCACCAAGAGTAAAGCCACAGTTTTTGTTTTAACAATGCACAGTGCTTTGGTATATACTATATATGCAATCATTATGTCAGGATTAAATCACAATGGAGCTGTACTCTATCCCCTGGAACAGAGTACAGGCCCAATGGAATGGATATGCCTGTATGATAACCCCTTGTGATTTTGTACTTGTAGACAACTTTATTGTAGATACAAGTAATTACTCTAATATTTGTGTCTGTAATTTTGTTAACATTATGGGATGCAATTTTATTTACTCAGCTCCTTTTATATCTTATTAATTGTTATGATTTAATTATACACTGATTTAAAACATACAGCCTATCCCTAGTGGAACGAATCTCACCTTGATATGGACAAAAGACTGATTAGCATTCATAAAGATGTGGAAGAAATCCAACAGGTATTGCAACAAGTGAAGAAAAACAGGGAACACCATTGGTAGGACATTTTATTTGGATGGTCACCAACAGCAATGGGAATTCTTAACAAGATATTATACCCTGTGGTTGTTCTTTTAATGTTAACCTCTCTGCTTTTCATTTTGGTAATAAAATTACACCTTAAGATGTGGGGGATTAAAATGAGATTATCCCCAAAATTTAGAGACTGCTTATAGAATGCATTTGCCCCTTTCTGTCTCTCCCTCTATTTTTCAATGGATCACCATGTCTATATTGGTGTTTGAACCATGGAGTGGTGTAAAATCCCAGAAAATAAGGGGCTAATGTGTATGTCTCAAATACTGATAGCCAGATAGCTGTGGAGCCAAGCAAGGATTGCTGGTAATAACAGCCGAGGATTGTTGGTAATAACACACTGTGAGAAAGAACAGGATGTGGCTGGACAAGGGGGCCATGTGGAGGTAGGACAGCACTTTTCTGGGATAAATATCCTTGTTCTGATCTTTGGAGATAAGCACAACACAATACACCACAAATGCAGGAATAAATTCAAGAAGCAGGCATGGACGCTGGGAGGGGGGAAAGCAGGCATGGACGCTGGGAGGGGGGAAATCAAGACCACTGAAGACCCCTGAAGCCCTTCAACCCACTTCCATAAAGGTCCAGAACAGAGTGCACATGAGAACTAACTTGCATAAAAAGCAAGAAACTTATTTCCAGGGTAGGGAAAACCTATATATAAAAAGGTACCCCCACAAAGCCCAAATGGCACACCCAGGACCCTGGACACCCTAGCTGTATCGACACTGGGACCAGGATTGGTGATCTCTTTTTCTTTCTCTCTCCCCCTCTTTAATTAATCTCTCACTTTCTCTCTTACCTTTCACCCTATCCCTTTATCCAAAACTCACTTATATAGTAGGTCAGGGACTAGCATACCAATTCCCATGCTAAGTGTGTAGTTGACTTATAAAATTCTGAGGTTTTGTGGGCTCTTTGACTTTTGTCCTTTCAACCTTTTTCCTTTCAACCATGACCATCTACAAATCTTGGGTGCTCCCTTCCCTTAAGGGTAAGACATCATACACACTGATATTTTGATTGTTGCTAAGCAGTGCTTACTCTAAATCAAGGACTTTTCAGTATACCGTGCTCTGCCAGTGAGCAGGTGCACAAGGAGGGGGGGAGGGGGGAAGCATAGCCAGGAGTTGGAGCCTATGCTGGAATAATTTCTGGAGTTTGTCCCTGGCCTAGGGAGGATAATAAAAATGCTCCTGTACCTCTGCACCTAAGACCTGACACAGGGCAGAGAAGGAACAAGACAATCCCAATGACAAAAATGAAACATGCAGGGAGGTAATTTTTAGGCTACTGCTATAAATGACACAGCAGCATATCAAAACAAGCTGTATAACTAAAAGCAGCACTTTCTAAATTATTTTAATTTCAGAACCCATAGTACTGTAGGCATTTACAAAACAGCCCCTGGGCTACTGGGATGACATTTTAGAAACTTTTCTACCTAAAAAGAAGGAGCTTCTTGTGTATCTATGCTAGACCTAATGTTATATTAACATACTCTTTCTAAGCCCTACAGATATAGCCTTTCTTTTTGCTTCTTCATTACTCTTACTTTCTCATTTCAGGTTTTCCCCTATTTTAGGGATGCGTCAGACAAAACAAAAAGGTCTTAACACATAGCACAACTTCCCTAGGATGAAACAGTCAATATTTTCCAAAAATAATGAATGTGGATTTGATAAGCATGCTGAACACTCATACTGTCCACTGACTAAAATGATAGTTTCGTTTTTAAAAGCTAAGAATACAATAGATAGTTGTTTTTTCTTTTCTAATGTTCAAAGAAAGCTGTATAGAAAAGCATCTTCTGTATCCTTCAAAGTTTCAGAAAATTTTACACCTCAAGGAGTGGCATATATTTGGCATCCCAGCTAGAAAACCAACTACCTCACTGTAGGATGCAGCAAAGCAAAATCCTTGGATCAGCTGCAGTCATCACAACTAGAGCTACCAGCCCAAGGTGCCACAGTCTGGCAAACATCTGCAAGGAACCAGCGTGGCCACAATACTTCAGAATGAGATCTAAGAACCAACAACCCAATTTCTCCAGAAAGAGCTCCCACTTTTCATGTGGGAAGATAATTGGGAAACTAAAATGCTGTGTTACACATGCTGCTTTCAGAAATCAAGCCAAAGTCTCCTAAGTTTCTAGCAAAGCTCCTCTGAAGCTGCTGCACTTAGACAGGTGCTTTTTCTTCAGAAAAGTCATACTGGTGCTGTGTGGGCAAGAGCATGTTTGCTTCCATTTCTGTGCTAAGAACAGAAACTGTCTGCATCAGTATATGGGAGCAACATGTGATGCAACACCATCATCTGCCAATTTGCCATTATATACCAGTCAATGTTTGGTGTATGATAGAGATATGGGCTCAGGAGGATTTCAGACAGCTGATCAGTAGTGCCAGTATCAATGGCAGGTTTGGAGGCTGAAGGGCTCAGAAAAGCTTCAGACTACTTTCTAAGAATGGATTCCCTTCAGCATTTAACAGCATACCTATTGCTTCATTTTGAACATTAGCAGATCAGCAGGCCTGCCTGCCACATTGTTTCTAGGCAGACCTTTGACAGTTATCCTGGAGTTCAGCATGAAGACATCAAAGGGTAAGATGACACTTTACCTACACAGATTAACGGACATAAAAAAGTATGCATGCTGGTCAAGAACACAAATTTTTAAGGATTTTGAGAAAAACCTAGCTTTACAAACCTCACTTCAGGACCCTTCTCACACTGCTATGTACTGGCCAGACTCAGAGGAAACAGTGCTCTCCTAGGATACCCTCCAGCCTAAACAGGATGAAAAAATATTTCTTGTAGTGCATGCACTTCAGACTGGGCAAGAGACCTTCCATTTTCTATTTGCTTTCAGCAAGGAATCATGTTTCAAAACAGTTTTTGATAGCTTTAGTAGTAGTTATAACAGCTCTCAGGTTTTGCCTGGAAAACAAACTTCTATCTCAGCTCTTTGGATGGGAAAAACATTGCCAGACCCCTTTGGCCTTCAACATTGGACAACTCATCTGTCCCCAAGACCACGTGAAACTGAAAACTTTTATACTGGGAAGAGAAAAAAGTCCTGAGATGCTAAGGTTATGCTATACTTAAAAGCATGTGATGGAGGAGAGCAGGAAGGGTCAAACGGTTACTGTAACAGAATAAAGCAGCAATATGGGGCAGAATTGTGTGGCAAATCAGTATGATAAACCTCAGTCACCTTCTGAACTGCAGCGATTCTTGCAAGCATCCAGTCCCAACTTGCAAAATACAAACCAGGAGCTACACAAAGTAGACAAAGCCCCTGGAAGTGTACCAGATTTGTTCTGTCCCACTTCTGAGCCAAATGCCAGCATTTCTAGGCACACAGAAAAATCCCGCATATCCAGTCATAGCAACAGCCTTCAACATAGACAATCTATGCACTCCATTAGTTAAAAATGAACTGAAACCCTGAAACAAAGGTTCAGAATATTCTTTTAATGCAAGTGTTAAATCTCTTTTAGAAAAAATTCTTAATTCTTTGCTGCTGAAGAAGAAGGAAACCTATTTCCAAAGCTTACTATGACAGCTAAATATAACATCCTACCCTGCAACAGCAGGGCTGGACCAGACCATCTCTTTAGGTTCTGGTCACTCTGTGGCTATGCAAACATGCATGCACAAGCCAATTCCATCCCTCAACTATTATCGTGGGGATTTCTAGAAAATACTTATGTGCATTTTTTTTTGTCTGCCAACAACTTTTCCAAACTTCCTAATCTCACTGCCATGCCTACCTCTCTCAGCATGAATAAAGTCAGCCTTTTCATGCCTGCTGTCTCTGCTTGAGAAAACACACACACACACACACACCAAGGCATGCAACAAGTCTACATCAGCTTTTATGGATGGTTCTCTTACCTACCACATAGGTTAGAAGTTGAAAAAGCAAACAAACCACCACCATCTAACTAAAAATATTTTCACAATTTTTCAACACTCCCACCATAAGAAAAGTAGTTTTCTTGCCACTTAGGGGTAATTTAAATTTGTAAACTGTCTTTCTGTTCACAAGACAATTATTTTGTTCTCAACTTTTTGCAAACACTAGCTGCAACAATAAACTAAGGACTGATACATCAACTCTAAATTATGTACAGTTTAATATACTGGAAATCTCAGTAGTATCTTCAGTGCTAACATGAACCAGCCAATAATCTATCCTCACCTGCTGTCAAAAGGATCTGTACAAATACTTTATTAAAATTATTTCCACTTCTCCAAAAATTTCATATCACTATCTCACTCAATCAGATGCCAAGAAGGAATTTGCTTACTCCAGGTGCCACAGGGAATCAACATCTTGAATCAGCTCATATCCAGCTTTTACTTTAATGCCAAGGTGAACTGTATTTCAACAAGTCCCAGGTTGCACATAACGCACCTTCAAGTGAAGAGTGAGGCAGACTGAATTAAGTGGGGAGGAACACACAAAGGAACCTTTCACAGGTGGGAAACATAGATAACCACATTCAAGTGTTCTGCAGAACGCAGCTGGGGCACAGCACACACAAGCAAGCCTGTAGCATCAAAGCAAAGCAACTACACACTCATAAGAAATAATCACCAAGTAGTCTTGGTGATAATCTAGCATCTCCCATGACTACCAGCCAGCCGGCCTTCCTTCAGAAGTGTCATTTCAGAAGATACCAAGAGCCCAGGACCACTCTACCTGCCCAGTTATGCAGCCACAAAGTCCCACAAACCTGTATACTTCCTTCTCTGCAAAGATTCCCCGGGGTCCCATATAGTGTAACCTTTATGTCAACTTCTTCAGAGCTCATTAACTGAGTATAATTGTGCCCATGAAGTGGAACAATAAAACAAAATGAAAAACATATGCCCTGGCGTGGGGGGAAAAAAATCCAACACCTTACAGATTGCTATTTTATGTGAGTAAAACTGTAATTTGACAGAGATGTTTCTTTGCAGAACACCAGGATTTTTCACACGAGTATTCAATAGTATTTTTCCCCTAGAGCAATGGCTATAAAATCAGCCACAAAGACCGTCCCACAGCTTCATATCACTCACGCCATATAGGTGTATTTAACGCACATCCCGTGCGGATATTCAGCCCCTAGGGAGAACCTCTCAGACCGGACTGCACATAAGCATCGCTCAATTCTTCCCTCAGATTTCATCTATATTGTAAAAATCAACTAAAACCCCACCAGTCCTTTACGCCTTCAGCGGCTCTGGCTGCCCGTCCTTATTTGGACGGGCTCCTCAATCTTACCGCCGCTCCCCACTCCTCCGGAGCACTCCCCTCCCTTACACTGGAGCCCACTGGCCGAGGCGGCGCGAAACACTTATATGCACTAGCCAGTCCGGGGCGTTTTAGAGACGTTACTGCGTTTGCAGAAGCGACGTTTCAACCGATGCAGGTGCAGAGCTCCCTTTGCCCGCCCCCTTCCCTTCCCATCCCTTCCCTTCCCTTCTCTTCCCTTCCCTTCCCCGTTCACGGGCGGCTTGCTGCCCTTGCTACCGACGACACCCAGGGAGATGTCGGCAGTTACACAACAATCGCGGCGCACGGGCACAGGAGCACACACCCCCATGTCAAGGGGGCAGCTCCCGGAAAAAGCGCGGCCTCCCTCGCCCCTCACCAGCGGCTGCATCTCGGCCCGAACGGCTGGCACCTGGAACCGGTCTATCTCCTCCATTATGATGGTGGAGACAAGGCGGAAAGAAAGAAGACCGAACGCGGGGAGACTCCTCAAACGTCGAAAGATTACGACAACTCCGCCGCCCACCACAGATTCTGCCTTATCATCGTCGCATCCGAAGTGACTCAGCGGCACCGCTTCCGGGCCCGACCGCGACCGCTCCGCCCTACATTTGCATATTCATGAAAGGCGGGAGTTCTGGCAATAATTCCGGGGTCCAGATGCTCGGTTCTCCGCGGCCCTCGCCTCACTGCCGCAGGGACGTACAATTTCCTCCCTCGGGAGGAGCGGGCACACTTCAGGGGGAGGTGGAGAGGAAAGGAATAGCCAATGTCGACAGTGTTCTGCGCCCGGATTAGTTGCACGCCGCTTCCGGCGCGTTGCCATCGTTGCCACTATCGACTTCTCTTGGCCGGAAAGATATGGGGCTATTGTGAGGAGCAGCTGGTGGCGGGGAGCCATGCCAGTCAAGGTGGGCGACAGGCACCGGTAGGTAAAGGGTCTGACATGAGCGGGCATCGTTGCAGGGTTGTGCCTCCGTCTTGTGTGATAGCACCGTGATGAGCTCACCACCTGTGCTTGGTTTTTTGGGGGAATAGCGATTCACACGAGGGAGCATTACTATGCGGCCCTGCTGTCTCTGCTGCCCTCAGCTCCTGCTCTGAGTGCGTGCCTCAGTGTCACTGGTATGACACCAGACCCACAATAACATCACCATTCCCACTGTTATCACGTTACATTGACATGTGCAACCCAGCTCCTTTCCCTCTAGAATGTCACATAGTGCTGTAATCCCCCAGGGCTGGGTGGGACATGGGGACTTGGCACAGTCCCTCCTTGGCACTGCTTGCTGTGTCGTTACATCATGTTGCATCACTCTGTTCCTGCACTGAGGCATGTCATCACTCTGCCACTGATACCCTGCATATTCCATGTCACTTCTATGTGTTGCCCCCCTACTCAGGCAAACCAACATGTCCCAAAGCTGCAGCACCCCACAGTGTCACAGTACTGTTGCATCCCTATGAGACTGCAAGAATCTCTGGTCATCACTATATTATGCCTTTTTGTCACTGTTACAGTGTATGACACTTCCAGGGCAGGTTTTAATGCACTTGAGATGCCCCTAGTCTGTCAGAGAATCTTTAAGGCTGCTAAATGGATAGGTTGAAATCCCTGTTTTTAAAAAAGTTTTTTGAAAAATACTTTCAATTATACTTACCTGTAACTTATATCACTTTCCTTTTGTTTTACTATTTGGTCTTCTCTTAGTTCAGACAGTTAACTGAGGTTATCTGCTAACCTTTGTGGCCCTAACCCTACTCTGGGAGCAGTGGTGTGGGTGGATGCATGTCTGTGAGACCTCACTGTCTTCCCTGCGCTCTGCATGGGCATCTCTGTATGCATCCTCTCACAGGATGAAGGGCTCAGATTCATTCCTGGGTCTCATCTACTACTGGAGTATCAAAGTATTTGCTTTAAAAGCAGAGACTGACCTCGTAGATAAAATCTTTTTCGTAGCAGGTTTAGGTCAATCCCAATGTATTTGATCTTTGCCTTGGGGAAAAGAGGGTTAGCATAGGCAGCCCAGAAATGACAGAACAAAGCAGCCTACTTCCTCAGTCCGGAACATGTGCCAGAAATCCATAACTAACCAAGTGTGACAAGTGTGACATCCCACCCTTATGGGAAGAGACCACCCAAATTTTGTCAATTTCTGTGGTCAAAAGGAATGACAAAAGTCAGAGGCTCTGCAAAAACTCACTAAGTTTTATTAGTAACTTACACACTTGGCATGGGAATTGGTATGTGAGTCCCTGACCTACTATATAAGAACATGGCAGTGGGGTTTGGATAAAGGAGGAAAAAGAAAAGGAAGAGATAAAAAAAAAGATATTAATTAAAGAGGAAGACAGAGAAAGAGAGAAAAAGACACCACCAATCCTAGTTCCAGCATCAGTCCAGCTGATGGGATGTCTAGGGTGCTGGGGGCACTGCTCAGGCTTGGTGGGGGTACCTTTTTATGTATAGGTTTCCCCGCCCTGAAGATAGGTTTCTCAATTTTTATGCAAATTGCATAGTCGGTTCTTTCAGACCTTTCTGGAAATGGGTCAGAGGGCTTCGGGGATATCATGAATGAGTGTTTTAGGGTTGCTTTAGAAATCACCAGCAAAGGTATTCTCAAAAACAGGTTTAATATAAAAGTGAAAGCACGACAAAGTTCCTGGGCAAGGTTCACTCTACTTCTTACTAGATGTTTAAAGCACACAAAGAAACAGCAAGCAGAAGTCCAAAATCAATCCAAATTGAATAAAACCTTAAACTATGTACATGGAGGCAGGGTGGGAGAAAAGGATAGGAAAGGGTAAGGATAAAAAGGAATATGGAAGACCCTCCTGTTGAGTCACAAGGTTCAGAGTAGATCCCCGTGCTAAACTGAGTCCTGGACTGGACTTGACCAACAATTTATGCCTAAAGGTCCAACAGCATTACTTAGCCTTAAACTTGAAAGAACTTAAACTTAACAATACTTAGTTGATAACTTAAGTGTCCTGGTTTTAGCCAGGATAGGATTCATTTTTTGCAGTAGCTAGGAGGGGACATGGCTAGGGCCCGGACTTTATTCTATACCACGTACATCATTGCAGGGGGTGAGGGGAAAAGGGACTCTTTCTTCTGGGGAGAAGGGGTTCCTTCTGGTCAAGAAAACATGGGCTCTACTGTGAGCATTTTGCATGTAAATCACCCTCTCTTTTGTATACTTTTGTTTTTACTATTGCTGCTTTTACTCTTTGTTTTCTTATCTCTTTGCTGTTTCCAGTAAATTGTTTTTATCTCAACCTGTGATCTTTGTCTTTTGTTTCTCCAACTGGATTGAGGGGGGAATGGAAGCAGCGCATGGTTTTAGCGGGAGTACTAAACTGGGGAATACCATTCCTAAAACTTGTCACTTAAATTAAACAGCTTAGCAAAGGATTCATATAGACTTTACTATACTACATCAGTAACTCACAGGCCTAATTTACTTACAAATATGAAGTACTTAAGAATCTAGGAGAGCAGCATTCCTCGTTATCCTGGTTGAAAAGACAGGTGTCTACCAAGGAAGGTGGGATCCCTCCTGGAATGGAAAAGATGACCCCCCATCCCTCCAAATTATTATAACTTTGCAATTATGAGGCTTTCAGGCAAAGATATGGGAAAAGGAAGAGCAGTTCTTTACTAGAAAATATATATACATATGTATATAAAGACGAACAAACAACAGCAACAACAAAAAAACAGAAAACAAAAAAACAGCCTTTTACCGCCAGAAAAACTATTTCCTCTTTGGTGTAGTTATGACCATAATCAGCAGGGGGCGCTGTTGGCTAGTTTTGGGGCAGAGAGGCTGCGGTGAGTCACCTGCGGCTGCAGGGATGCTCTGATGCAAGATCAGGACCTCCCTGGTAGTGATGGCTGCTCAGAGAGAGAGAGAAAAGGGTTGACTCTCACAGCCACCCCCGTGAGTGGTGATCGGTCTTCCGCACCGCTAACGGCAGCCAATATATGCTGGGAAGGGAGGCAGGGCTTTATTCCGATGTCACACTACCGTATAGAAAGAGGTCCAACGGGATGTTGCTCCGGCTCCAGGCAGCCCTCCATGCGGTGGCTCCGGGTTTCACTGAAAATCAGGGAGAAAAAAAATCTTTAGCACTATATTTGAAGTGATAGAGAATCAGGCATTATTTATTTTCTGGCCAGGATGTGCCAAGGAAAATATCTCAAACACACGTTTCTGCAGAATTTTCCTCTAAACTTTATATAGTCAAAACCCATAGAGATGCACTGTTTCAAAGTTAATTGGTCCAGAGTTGAGCAACCCCCAGTATTCAGTTTCCCATTGGATCCAAATCTTCTCACCTGCGATGTTAATTAGATCTTCATTCCTCGATTTTCTTATCAGTCCTTTCGAGACCAGATGTCTCAAACTCTGCCAGAGGCAGCACCTGAGGGTAGATGTTTGTAGATGGCCACTGATGTTCCGTTTATGTTCCTTTCATGGCATTTTACCTTTCTGGGTATCTTTGGGCTACTCCCAGTCTGTTGGTATGTTAAGCCCATCTCCTTAGAGTGATGCTACATCCCCAAAAAAACTAAAGAAAATTCCTTTCTCCAAGGCAAAGTCAAGCCAAGCCTAGCTAGAGAGACAAAATAAAACTTTAAAAGTTATACTGTTTCCAACACAGGGAGAAGGGGGGAAGGGACGACTCCTTCAGGCACCCAAATGGATTGCGTTTGTCTCTCGGTGCTTCTCTCTTGTGAGCGACGGGCTCACAAGGCGACAACAGGCAGAGCTCCACCTCAGTGTTGGAAAAAAAATAAATCCCTGCACAGGAGAGGTCCAAGACGAAGAAGCACCCCGTGAAGCACCACACAACCATCTCTACTTCCGACCAGGCAAAGTCTGCCCGAGCCCCAACTAAGAAACTGTAGAAACCTCACCGCTTCCCCCTCAATCATCACTCCTAAACTCTTGTTTCTCTGGCTGAGCCCTTACCATGGTATGTGGGAACGTGGGACCATTTTCTTTTGTTTCCTAATTGCCCCTATTTGTCCCCCGGGCAACCTCCTCCCCCTCGCATAGTCTTTCGGGTATCAGATTGTGTTGCAGAATAAGGACTTTACATTTTAAAATTGTAAAGTGGTATGTTTTATTTCCAGCTGGGACACATGGGAGATATTTCCACCATGCATGTGTACCTGGTCAAGATAGGTTTCAGGTTTAAATACACATAGATCCCACAAACTCACACCTCCCTGCCCGCTCGTCCCTGCCCCTTCTCCGCCTCCTTGTGATTCATATTATAATTAGTCTTCTGCTGTGCCACGCCTCCTGGTGGTCGCGGGCGGGGATCTTCTGATGAAGTAAAGACGTCTTCCTCAGGTGTCCTCTGTTTGACCCCGTCTCTGGGCAGGCGCAGTGGGGGTTTGGCTAGTTCCCAGGTCAGCTTGTCCTGGCCAAAACCAGGAGCCTGGTCCTTGCTGATTTCTCAATCCACAGGTTCTGCTTTATTGATTCTTCACAATACCCAAGTTCTGCTTTACTGAGTTTTCATAATATGCTGCTTATCTCTATGGCCTTTATCTAGCAACGAAATTCCTTATGTGTTTTCTTACAAATTGTTTCTACCTAACAAGTTGCATTCCTATATGTTCTATTACAAGTTGTTTCTCTACTTTTACAAAATTGCTAAATAAGCTATGTATTTCTGTCTTCCCCTCCACCTACCTAAGCACCTTATATGTTTCTAAAATTCTGAATTATCATATGCCTGTGCGTTTCCCATATCAAGATGAGAGAAAAAATTCTCCAAGAAAAACAAAGGGAAAAAACCACCTAACCCCCAACACTGCACGTTTGCTATAGCGTATTCACACTCGCATGCACATAGACATAACAAGTCTGTACAAGGTACCTGTGAATAATTCCCCTTAAGTTTAGTGCAATACTCACTTTGGATGCCTTTGCATCTTCTCAGCAGGAAAAGGGTTGAGCCGCGAGGAGTGGGGGTATCAGCCCAGGATCCGTCAGTGTTATTCAGCAATCCTCTGAGTATAGCAAATGTTATAGATGGCAATATTGGCTTTTGCATTCCTAGATTAGCTTTTTGCATCACAAGTATTTTGATAAGGTAAAATTTATACTTACTTTTAACTGCTTTTGTATAGTATAATCTGTCATTTTATGTATACACTGTAGTTTATATGAATAGTAGTGTGATAAACATATTACAGTGTAGGCTTTAGCAAAATGTTAAGAGACTAAAATACCTCTATGCAACTGTGAGAAATGACGCTTACTTTTAAAAATGTCAACGGTTTCTTAAAAAGCTTAACAAAATACAACACAGGACTGAATAAGGAAAAATTACAGCTCTGTGAGCATAGGACTAAACTGCCATGTTGTTGGGGGTTGGTTTTTCCTTTCCTCTCTCCCCATGGAACTTCTTCCCGTTGACATGCTAAGGGCCATTGATGGCTGGGTCCTTGAGACCTTGAGATGGGGGAGGCCCTGCTTTTTTGGGAGTTTCTCTTGGAGAGTGGAGGGAAGGGGGGGGGTTTAGAAGATTAGAAGCAGGTAAAGGAGGCTGGAAGGCAGTTTGCTCGTTCGTTCGCTCTTCGAATAGGAGGAGGGAGGCTGCTGCTTCTACCCCCCACTCCCCCAATGCCAGGAGCTGCCTCTTCTGCTGTTGGACCCTGCACTGCTGCCCTGCTTGGACGTCTTCTCGCTTCAGCTTGCTATCTCCAAGCATCCTGTTGAAGCACCGAGACCGATGCTGTGAGCAAAGTCTCTCCTCCATCCCTTTCTCATCTGAGACAACACTGCCATCACCCTCATCACCCCCTGCAGCTGCACGGGACCTGCCCCTGTCCACCACCGGTAACTGCAGCACAGGGAAGGGTGCCTGCGGCCGAGAAGAACTGGAACTGAGTTACTGGTCTGTTTGTTGTTAATTTCATAGTTGTTGTTTTGTTTGTCTTGTTAGATATACTAGTAAAGAACTGTTATTCCTATCCCCATATCTTTGCCTGAGAGCCCCTTAATTTCAAAATTATACTAATTCAGGGGGAGGGATTTACTTTCTCCATTTTGAGGGAAAGCTCTGCTCTTCCCTAGCACACACCTGTCTTTTTCAAACCAGTAAACATGTCCTCATCTACAAAATGGATGCTCTTCTTTTTATACCCTTGGACCCTTATATAGTCTTGTCAGTAAACTCCTTCTTTGCCGTCTATTGGTGGAGGCTTCCTTTTTTGCAACTTGATTGGAGGTCAGGTGTTGTCATGCCACACCTCCTAGTAACAAGCCTTCCCTCCTCCCAATATGCCCTATGAAAGGGGCACAGGTTAATCACACAGGGGGAAAGGGGGACATGGGGGAGGATAGAGGACGTGTAAATAGCATACATACATACACATTATATTAATCTCTTAATTGCAAGAGCCAACCATCAAATTACCCATCTATAACAGTAACTGTCAGGGTCCACACCACATGCGGAGTCCTGATAGGTTCTTTTAGGGATCTCAAAGCACAAAAGACACAGCAGGGGACAAAACCAGTTTACTTCTGCAGAAAATGCACCTTTATTTAGTGCCAATCACATGCAATAGAGGGACAGGAAATAAGAGAGAGAGAGAGAGAGAGGGGTTGGGATTATAGCTACCAAGACGGGCAGACGATCCTCGTGGAACCAGCCAATAGATGTCTGTTGCTGTCTGGGGAGATCTCGGGGGTCTTTGTCTGAGGATGTTTTTTATAGTCTTTTCCAAGGCGTCGGGCGACTGGCCAAACAGGTGAAGAGTTTCAGGTACGCTTCGGGTTCCGTTGGGGAAGAGATCCCAAAACATGTCCAAGCGAACTCCCTGTCGGTGAAACAAACACAGGGCACTCCATCTCTGACCAGTTCATTGTTCTCATACCTGTGGGAGTCTTATAGAGTAAACAGTTCAGTGCAGGGTGACTAGCCGTAAACCAGTCTCATGAGAAACCATTCCTGGTCCAATGAGCACCACCTGCGAACAATCACTTGGCGTTCCTCCCATCCCTGGCCAGCACCTTTAAACTGCAGTTTGAGGGGTCTTCTTAGGCCTCAGGCGAGGGTCGTTGGGCAGAACAAACGAGAGGCTTTTAGATGGACTCTTACAGTAACCAACTTAGAGTATGGTGTAAAGCAATTGTTTTTCTTACATCTGAGAACTGGCCTCTCCAAGTGATAAGATAACAGTGACAGAAACCAGAGCATAAGCATCCAGGAACGATTGATCTACTCCTCGCTATCAGGAAGTGTGAAAAAACAGGATGGAAACACAGGAAAAATAAAATATATTGACCTAATCTACAGAATGTCCTGCAGACAAGTCAGAGGTTAAGTACAAACAAGAAAGTTCCTGGAACATCAAAAAACTCAAAGGAATGTTTGAATAATGTATAAACTAATGAATATGCATGTACCCCCAGCAATGTAGCAGTATATAGAGAACTATGTTTTACACTGATAGTGTGTTCTTTGGCTAACCGCCAAAAACACCCCAGCACTGGATATTTTAGTCCCTTCTTTTATCCCTTATTAAACTTTTAAAATTCTAAATCTTGAGGAGACAAAGGAATATTGGCTTGGATAAGAACCCAGATACCTACCCCAAAAAATAGAGGTGCTGTCCCAGAGCCTGACCTTGCCCCAGGGTCTAGGGATGCTGCCCCAGAGCCTGATGCTGCCCCACAGCCCACCGCAGAAATGTACCACCCGGAGTGGGTGGGGGTTCTAGCCAAGGAGATAGGCCAGATGTTGAAGGATCACTTTTCCCCAGCTGGTGAGAAACCATCCCCCTGCCCTAAAGAGGGAGAGTCTGATGGTGCTGCAGTGGAACTCGTAGATGTTATATCTGACCAGGTTCCAGCTGGATCACAGGGGCAGTCACAGCCAGCAGCAGTTGCCCACGTGGAAACTAGAAAATCAAAAATGAAAACAAGGCACCTAGATAATGGGGATCAGCAAGGAGGGCCCTCACAATCACCAAGGGAGCCAGAGGTTGAGATAATCTCAGAGTCCCTCTCATATGGTAGTCTCCGTAATCTGCAAAAAGGTATCGCACTGCAGGACCGTGAGGCTTTTACAACCTGGTGACTTCAGGATTGGGACCTTAAGGGAACAGGTGTACAACTGGATGGTACTGAGGCCAGGAATTTGGGATCCTTGGCCCAGGACTCAGGTATGGACCAGATATTTGTATGGGAGAAATAACTCTTTTCCCTCTGGGAATGACTTTTAATGAGTGTGAGAGAGAAGTTTGTTCACAGAGAGAGAATGCAGGAGCACCACCATAGAATGCGCAGGAAGACCCTTGAGGAAGGGATCCAGCAGCTGAGAGAAGTGGCAGTATTGGAGGTAATCTTTGGGAGGAATGGACAGCATGAGAATGACCCTGACAAGGTCAGGTGCACAGGGCAAATGCTGTGGAATCTGGCAACCCTGGTGCCACCTCAATATACCACCTTCATTGCAATGATTAATGCTGATAATCACCGAGAAACAGTGGGTTCTGTTGCTAACAAGCTCAGAAATTTTGAGAGCATGATGAATGGCCCAATGAAGGCAAATGTCTCTGCCGTGGTCAAGGACCTCCAAGAGGAGGGGAAGGAAAGGAGAGGGTTGAGAGGTGAGATGAGGGAGATGAGGGAGGAGATAAGGAAAAGATAAGGACTATCAGTGCGGCACTGGTGCAAGTCCCAGGCACCAAATATAGAGCCCAACGCTCCCCAGCTAGGGAGAGAGGGTACACCTCATGAGCTGACCTGCAGTTCTTCCTGCAAGACCATGGGAAGACATGAAAAATGGGATGGGAAACCCACTTCTGTCCTAGCAGCACGGGTCCGTCAACTCAGGGAGGGAAATGCTAACCGAGGGAGCGGCACTAAAAGGAAGATAGCCTCAACCTCCCATAACCAAGGTGCAGGGTAATGCAGAAGGGAGGATGATCTGTCAGATCCCCTGGAAGGAACCTCCACTATTTATGCCCAGGAAAGAAATAATAACCAGGGCTAGAGGGGCCATGCCTCTAGCCAGGGAGAGGCATGGGATAACAGAGTCCATTGGACGGTGTGGGTGCGATGGCCTGGCACATCAAAGCCACAGAAACATAGAGTGCTAGTTCATACTGGCTCAAAATGCACCCTCATACCATCAAAACATGTGGGGAAGGAACCTGTTTCCATTGTTGGGGTGACAGGAGGAACACAGGAAGTCACTTTGCTGGAAGCTGAGATGGGCCAGACAGGGAAGGGGTGGCAGAAACATCCAATTGCAACTGGCCCAGGGGCACCGCACATTCTAGGCATAGACTTCCTCAGGAATGGCTACTACAAAGACCCAAAGAGGTTCAGGTGGGCTTTTGGAATAGCTGCTGTAGCGGCAGAGAGCATTAAGCATTTGGACACCTTGCCTGGACTGTCAGAAAATCCATCTGCAGTAGGACTCCTGAAAGTGACCAAGCAACAGGTACCAATTGCCACCTCAACAGTGCACCGATGAAAGAACCAGACAAATTAAGATGCTGTGATTCCCATCCACAAGATGATCCCTGAGCTGGAGAGCCAAGGGATGGTCAGCAAAACCCATTCACCCTTAAACAGTCCCATATAGCCTGTGTGCAAATCTGATGGAGAATGGAGATTGACTGTGGACTATCGTGCCTTGAATGAAGTGACTCCACCGCTGAGCAGTGCTGTGTCGGACATGCTGGAACTCCAGTACGAGCTGGAGTCCAAGGCAGCAAAGTGGTATGCCACCATTGACATTGCCAATGCATTTTTCTCCATTCCTCTGGCTGCAGAGTGCAGGCCTCAGTTTGCTTTCACCTGGAGGGGTGTGCAGTACACCTGGAACCGACTGCCCCAGGGGTGGAAACACAGCCCCACCATCTGCCATGGACTGATCCAGGCTGCACTGGAAAAGGGTGAAGCTCCAGAACACCTGCAATACATCGATGACATCATTGTGTGGGGGAACACAGCAGTGGAGGTGTTTGACAAAGAAAAGGAGATCATCCAGATTTTGCTGGGAGCTGGATTCGCCATCAAGAAAAGCAAAGTCAAAGGACCTGCCCGAGAAATCCAGTTCCTGGGAGTGAAGTGGCAAGATGGACGGCTCCAGATCCCCACTGAGGTCATCAATAAGATCACTGCAATGTCTCCACCAACAAGCAAGAAGGAAACACAAGCTTTCCTATGTGCCATAGGCTTTTAGAGAATGCACATCCCTGAGTACAGCCAGATTGTGAGCCCTCTCTACCTGGTCACCCGCAAGAAGAATGATTTCAACTGGGGCCCTGAACAACAGCAAGCCTTTGCCCAGACCAAACAGGAGATCGCTCATGTGGTAGCCCTTGTCCCAGTCAGGATGGGACCAGAAGTAACGAATGTGCTTTACTCTGCAGCTGCGAACCATGGTCTGTCCTGGAGCCTTTGGCAGAAGGTGCCTGGTGAGACCCGAGGCTGACCCCTGGGATTCTGAAGCAGAAGTTACAAAGGGTCTGAAGTCAATTACACTCCCACAGAGAAGGAAATATTGGCTGCCTATGAAGGAGTTCAAGTTGCCTCAGAGGTGATTGGCACAGCAGCACAATTTCTCCTGGCACCCCGACTACCAGTGGATGGATGTTCAAAGGAAAGGTTCCCTCTACCCACCACGCCACCGATGTCACATGGAGCAAGTGGATTGCCAACATCATGCAGTGCGCCCGTATTGACAACCTGAATCGCCCTGGGATTTTGGAGATAATTACAAAATGGCCAGAAGGTGAAGTTCTTTGTCTCACTGACGAAGAGGAGCAGAAACAAGTGACTGGGGCTGAAGAAGCCCCACCGTACAACCAACTGCCAGCAGACGAATCATGCCATACTCTTTTCATCTATGGTTCCTGTCGCATCGTGGGAATGAACCGGAAGTGGAAAGCAGCTGTATGGAGCCCCACAAGACAGATTGCACAGGCTACCGAAGGAGAAGGTGGATCAAGTCAACTTGCTGAGCTCAAAGCTGTTCAGCTGGCCTTGGACATTGCTGAGAGAGAGAAATGGCCAAAGCTTTACCTTTACACTGATTTATGGATGGTAGCCAATGCTCTGTGGGGGTGGCTGGAGAGGTGGAAAAAAGCTGACTGGCAACTTAGAGGAAAACCAATCTGGGCTGCTGAAGAGTGGAAAGACATTGCCACTGGGGTAGAGAAGCTACCCGTGAAAGTCCGTCACGTGGGTGCCCATGTTCCCAAGAGTCAGGCTAATGAAGAACACAGGCATAACGAGCAGGTAGATCAGGCTGCACAGATAGGGGTCTCAAAGATAGACTTAGTTTGGGAACACAAGGGAGAATTGTTCCTGGCTTGATGGGCCCACGATGCCTCAGGTCATCAGGGCAGAGATGCCACCTATAAGTGAGCATGAGACCGAGGGGTGGATCTAACCATGGACAGTATCTCTTAGGTTATCCATGACTGTGAGACGTGTGCTGCCATCAAGCAAGCCAAGCGGCTGAAGCCCCTCTGGTATGGTGGGCGATGGTCCAAATATAAGTACGAAGAGGCCTGGCAGATTGACTACATCACACTGCCTGAAACCTGCCAAGGCAAGCGCTACGTGCTCACCATGGTGGAAGCCACCACTGGATGGTTGGAGACCTACCCTGTGCCTCATGCCACTGCTCAGAACACCATCCTGGGCCTTGAGGAACAAGTCCTTTGGAGGCATGGTATCCCTGAGAGAATTGAGTCAGACAACGGGACTCATTTCAAGAATAGCCTTATAAGCACCTGGGCTAGAGAACATGGCATTGAGTGGGAGTTCCATATTCCCTACCATGCACCAGCAGCTGGGAAAGTCTAAAGGTGCAATCGTCTGCTTAAAACCACCTTAAAGGCGCTTTGTTTGAGGACTTTCAAGAACTGGGAGATTAATCTACCAAAGGCCACATGGTTATTGAATACCCGAGGTTCCGCTAACCTAGCAGGCCCTGCCCTATCTGAGTCCTTGAGAACACCAGATGGAGACAAGGTTCCAGTGGTACACCTGAGAGGCATGTTAGGAAAAACTGTTTGGGTGAACTCTGCCTCCAGCAAAGACAATCCTGTTCGTGGGGTTAACGCTCAAGGACCAGGTTGCACTTCTTGGGTGATGCAAAAGAATGGGGAGACCCGATGCATACCCCAAGGAGACATTGTTCTAGGGTGAACTATCTATGATACTGTGCCTGTAACTGCATGCATGTATATGATTTAAAAGTTGTAATTTGATGCAGCAGGTTGGCATGGAAAAAATTTGGGGTGGATAATGTTGGGGGTTTGATTTTTTGTTCTTTTACTGTGTCTGTTTAAAGAATTTTTCCCATTATCATGCTAATGGAGCCTGCCAGGATCTTTTGAGGACTCTAGACAAAGGAGTAGGTGGCAGCGGGCTTCCGGGGGGGAGTGGGCTACATTTGCATTAGGCGGAGCTCGGTGGAGGAGGGGCCCCGTCTGCAGTGCACACGGTCAGAACACAGGGGAGCCAGACGCTCTGCGATCAACTGCCTTGCATCTCCCCCTCTCCAGCCTCCTACCTCTGAGGACACAGCTAATCACCTGGACGCAAACGGTGAGTGAGGAGCTTCCCCCTCCAGACTGCTCCCACCTGAGACACAGCACGGCTACTACCGCCCCTGCCCCTCCTGCTCCCGCCTGCTCTCCGCATCTGTACGGGCCCTTCCACGTGTTACATCACTGGGACTGAGCGCAGAGAGAGTGTGCCTGCGGCTAAAGAAAGGACTGGAACTGAGTTATCTGTTCTGTTTGTTGGTAATTTTGATAACTTCTGTTGTTTCTGCTTGTACGGTTAGATATATATTAGTAAATGAGCTGTTACTCTTACCCCCCTTATCTCTGCCTTAGAGTCATTGATTCAAACAAATATAATACTTAGGAAGGAACGGAATTAAATTCTCTATTTCAAAGAGGAGCTTTGGCCTGTATTGGCAGACACCTGTCCTTCAAATCAGGACATTGACTAATACCCCTGTTTGGCAAAACCAGTGGCCCCCACCAAAAAATAAATTGATAGCCCTTCATTAATTGGTTCAAGAACAATTGCAGCAGAGACGCATTGAAACTTCTAATATTCCCCAGAATACTCCAGTTTTTGTCATAAAGAAAAAATCAGGCAAATGGAGGTTGCTCCAGGACCTCAGAAAAATTAATGCAGTCATGGAGAGCATGAGGCATTGCAGCCTGGCATGCCTTCACTCACCATGCTCCCTGCTGGATGGGGCATTCTGGTCATTGATTTGAAGGATTGCTTTTTTACAATCCCCTTGTGTCCTGATGACAGATGGAAATTCACTTTTACGGTGCCTGCAGTGAACAATTCTGAGCCAGGGCAGAGATATCAATGGAAGGTCTTGCCACAGGGTTGTCATAATAGCCCAACTATTTGTCAATGGTATGTGGCTCATGCCTTGTCTGGAGTCCATGAGCAGTTTCCTGATGCGTACTTTTATCATTACATGGATGTCATCTTAGTAGCAGCTCCTACTCAGGATGAGCTGCTAAGGATAGAACCTCAGCTGCTCGCTGCCTTACACTGTTATGGACTGCAAGTGGCTCCAGAAAAGGTCCTGCGGCAACTTTCTTGGAGATATTTGGGGGTCAAGATCCTGGATCAAGGGATTCAGCATCAGGAGGTTTAATTCACAGATTCTATTAAAACTCTGAATGATGCTCAGAAACTGCTGGGTGTCATTGGCTGGTTGTGTCCTTATCTAGGACTAAGCACACAGCA
Organism: Luscinia megarhynchos; assembly: GCA_034336665.1. Lineage (NCBI taxonomy): Eukaryota > Metazoa > Chordata > Aves > Passeriformes > Muscicapidae > Luscinia > Luscinia megarhynchos. The sequence goes on from JAPFBE010000033.1 coordinate 247,378, forward strand.
GTTGTCCCCAGTTTTTGACATCCTGAAGGGGGACTCTTGACTGAATTCACCTCAGATGCTGACCCCTGAAGCACAGCAAGACCTGCAGCAGATGCAGCATGCTTCTTCTACTTGCCAAGTATACCAAGTAGACCTTTCCATTGATATCACTGTGTTCATCACTGCTCCGAATTTACATCCTACAGGTATCATTGGCCAGTGGAACGACACATGGTCCAATCCCTTTCATGTTCTAGAGTGGGTCTTTTTACCGCATCAGCTCAAAAAGACAGCAACTATGGTGTTTGAATTGTTTGCCCGACTGATACTCACATGACGTCAGCAATGCATGCAATTGATAGCAGGGGACCCAGCGAGAATTATACTTCCTCTGGAGCAGGAGTTCTTTGAATGGGGCTTTGTTAACAGCGTTCCCTTGCAAAGTGCGCTGCTGGATTTTACAGGGCAAATCGTTTATCATCTCCCCAGCCATAAGCTACTGCTATGGCAATGACAGTTAAGTTGTCTTTGAGACCCAAACATAGTGCAATGTCCTACTGTCTTTATGGATGGATCAGGCAAAACAGGGAAGGCCATTGTTACCTGGGAGGATGAGTCTGGTTGGCAATCGCTCGAAGGTCATGAAACAGGTTCTGCTCAGATAATTGAGCTGAAAGCAATCACAATGGCATTCCAACGATTTCCTCAAGTACCTTTAAATTTGGTCACTGACTCCGCTTATCTTGCAGACATCACTCAGTGTTTGGATTGTTCGCTCCTGAAGGAGGTTGACAATGCCGTTTAGTTCCGGCTGTTGAAGGCCCTGTGGTGCGCAATCCAAGACCGAGTTCATCTGTATTATGTGCTGCACATACGGAGTCACACAGATTTACCAGGTTTCCTAACAGAAGGTTGGAATGGAGAATGGTCTTTGCAATCTTGGGCATACATTCTGCTCTGAAAACTGACAATGGCCCTGCTTACGTCTCTCAAAACACGAGGCAGTTTTTGCAGCTGTGAGGAGTCTCACATAAGTTTGACACTCCAGTAACAGTCGGTCTAAAAGCCTCTTGTTGCTTCTGCCCAACGACCTTCGCCTGAGGCCTAAGAAGACCCCTCAAACTGCAGTTTAAAGGCACTGGACAGGGATGGGAGGAACGCCAAGTGATTGTTCGCAGGTGGTGCTCATTGGACCAGGAATGGTTTCTCATGAGACTGGTTTACGGCTAGTCACCCTGCCCTGAACTGTTTACTCTATAAGACTCCCACAGGTATGAGAACAATGAACTGGTCAGAGATGGAGTGGTCTGTGTTTATTCCACCAACAGGGAGTTTGCTTGGACATGTTTTGGGATTGTTTTCCCCAACAGAACCCGAAGTGCACCTGAAATTCCCCACCTGTTTGGCCAGTCGCCCGACGCCTTGGAAAAGACTATAAAAAACATCCTCAGACAAAGACCCCTGAGATCTCCCCTGACGGCAACGGACATCTATTGGCTGGTACCACGAGGATCATCTGCCCGTCTTGGTAGCTATAATCCCAACCCCTTTTCTCTCTCTTTCTCTCTCTCTCTGTGTCCCCCTATCACATTTTGTTGACACTAAATAAAGGTGCATTTTTGCAAAAGTAAACTGGTTTTGTCCCCTGCTGTATCTTTTGCGCTTTGAGATCCCTAAAAGAACCTATCAGGACTCCGCATGTAGTGTGGACCCTAACATTTAATTGGCGTAGTCGGCAATTCAGATTCCCTGATACTGGAGGAGTTGGGGTTTTTTCTGTGCACTTTGTACCAGGGGAAGACCTGTGCCATTTCAGCCGCACCCAACCTGTCAGTACCGAAGAACTGAACAGTGTTGGAAAGCAAGGGAGATGGCACTGGGTTCTTCCCGCAATCTGCACACAGACCCAGGTGGAAAATCAACTCCATTTCAGTTATCAGAGAATTTTTTGTAAAGGATCTCAATTGTGCAAAAGATGGGACTTTTGTTTTTTGTTGTGTATGTGTTGTTGAGCTGCTTGGTGTAGTTGAGGAGACAACCATTTTGTAACTAAGGAGAACCTCCCAGGCAGTTTTTGGTCCCCTCAACCACCCAGGGAAGAGAGGGGGTTGTCCTCAGCAAAAGGCTGGGTGTTTGTTGTTTTGTCCCCTAACCCAGGCAGGGAAGAGAGGGGATTGTCCTCAGCAAAAGGCTGGGTGTTTGTTGTTTTGTCCCCTAACCCAGACAGGGAAGAGAGGGGATTGTCCTCAGCAGAAAGCTGGGTGTTTGTTGCTTTGTTGTTGACTACTTGGGATCGCGAAGAGACAAGCTGTTTTGCAACTAAGGTAGTACCTCCCAAGTAGTGTCGTCTCTTCACCTGCTCCAGGGACGAGAAGGGAAACACAGTTTTAGTTGTGCTTTTTGTGTAACATTAAGTGTGCCTCCCTGAGAGTGGTTTTAGTCCCTTCGTAAAAATATCTGAAAAAGATAAAGATGCTTTTTATGCTTTGTTAGCTAAGTACAATGCCAGACCCTCCCAAGGTGGAGAGGATTGGGCACACAGTAACTGGTTTAATTTAGAAAATGTGATTGATAGGATATATTCCCTACAACATGAAACAAAATTCAAATTTAGCAGAAATAACAAAACTATACTTTGCACAATTCTAGGTGCTTGTCTCTCAGCACCTCTGGAGGCTCATTTCAAACGAGTGAGTGAAGAGAAGGCAGTTATAGACTCTGCAAAACTTGGTAGAAATTTTGCAAAACCAATTAGAGCAAGAAAGAAATCGCAACTATTTGTTGCAGCTTTCCCATGGAGATACACCTAAGGAGATAGAAGAAAAGGAAACATCACATAAAGCAGATATACCCCCAGAGAGAATTAGTACACATACAAAATTGTGGGGAAAATTGCTGCTCTAAATTGAGACCTGTCGTTAAAACAGAATATAGGTACCTGAGCGAAGACGATTTTGACCCCTACATAACCACCAAAGAAATACCATACACTGCTACTGAATTGGCCAAATTAAAGAAAGAATACTCGCGTCTCCCCCAAGAATCTGAGACCAAGTATGTGTTTAGAGTTTCTCTCACTGGGGGTGATCAAATTAGATTAAGTGAACAAGAAGCCAGTGGATACTAAGGGCCAGGAGTTTTCTTAACAACTGGAAACACTCGTGTTTCATGGTCTCTGACACAGTGTGCAGCCTACTGGGCCAGGGGACTTAGTCCCCTAGAAAGAGGTGATCCTCTAGCCATAACTGGCACCCCAGACCAACTCTTAGAAAACATTCATAAAGCTGCCTGTTTGCAAATGATACATGAATGAAAACTAAACCCTGGCTATGAATCACCAATGCAATTGCCTGTAAAGCCTGAAATTATGACACCTTTAATTAGGGGTCTCCCTGAATCTCTTAAACCAACAGCAATTCTTATCCAAAAGACTATAGCGTCTATCTCTCCTGTGGAAAGACTTGATAGATTTCTTGGGCGACAACGTTCAAGCAGTGAAACCAGTTCTACTGAAAGCCCTGGCTTTACGCCAACTGCGGCTCCTGCCCAACCTTCAAGCCAGGATACTGATCATAAAGTTTGGACATGGGGGGAAGTCACAGAGGTATTGATTAATTATAACAGAAAATATGGGCCAATCAAACTTCCAGAAGACAGGCTAGAGAAAGCTAAAGGGGTCAGACATATTGCCTCCCCTAATGAAAAGCAAGAAAGGGAAATACCAGTAGATAACAATCTTATCAGCCGCCAGCAACTTTGGGCATTAGGAGTTAAAAAGGGAGTGCCACAAGAAGTAATGGACTGCTTATCATACGAGAAATTACACAAAATAATTTCCAATTGGCGCTGTCCCAAACCTGTAGTACTAAACACATCTAACTTACAACCCAGTGCACCCCCTTCACAAGCTTTAAGCGGCAAACCAAAACAACAAGCCTTGGGCAATAAGCCAAAACTTTCCCTTACACAAGTACCAGACAATGAAGCATTGCAACCACTACTGGTGCCAGGTAACCAGTCACACGAAACACAGCAACTTCTCCCTCAGCTTCAGGAAAATAAAACAAACCAGCCTCAGTTAAACTAGAAACTCCGTCTCTAACTTGTGGGCGCAGGGACGGAGATTACCTGTTTTTAAGAAAGCTCACAAAAGACCCAAGAACAGGTGATTTACTGCAATAGTTGGCCCCAAACGTGCACTAATAACTTTCGTTGTTGACACCGGGGCTCAGATAAGTGCTTTAAAAAATCAAGATGCTCAAAAGTGTGGGGTTGTCCCTAGCAAAAGACAATGCTGTGTTGTAAATGCTCTAGGGACTGCAGAGCCTATGAGCATTACTTTAGTAAAACTCATATTGCCTGGGGATAACAGCCCAATAGTTGTCCAAATGGTTATTGGAGATATCCCAGACAGTTTTCTAGGACTGGATGTACTCGCAGGAAAACAGTGGGAAGACCCAGACGGTTTTTTGTGGTCCTTTGGAGCTCCTCGCCTTAATATCAGACTGCTCCAAACCGCACCTTCCCTACCATTCAGTAAAATCACTTCCGTAAAACAATACCCTTTGCCGTCTGGTGCTAAGGAAGGCATTAAGCCAGTGATTCAAGAGTTAAAAGATCAAGGAGTAATTATCAACACTCACAGTCCTTTTAATTCTCCAATTTGGCCGGTGAAAAAGCTAATGGAAGGTGGAGGCTGACGATTGATTATCGCCGCCTAAATTCTAACACAGACCCCCTCACAGCAGCAGTTCCAAACTTAGCTGAATTAATAATATCAGTTCAAGAAAAGGCTCATACCTTTATGGCTTTGATTGATGTAAAAGGCATGTTTTTTATGATACCTATACAGACAGAAGACATGGATCACTTTGCTTTCACATGGGAAGGACAACAATACACATTTACTAGGTTAGCTCAAGGGTGCCCACACTCTCCCACCTTAGCCCACCATGCTTTAGCCCAAGAGCTAGAAACCATATCCAAACCTGACACTGTAGTTGTGTACCAATACATAGATGATGTATTGATAGGAGGAGAAGAAAAAGAAGAAGTGAGGGATGTGCAAGAGAAAATAATTTCCCACCTAGAAAGCCTTGGTCTGCAGATTCCTTCAGAGAAAATACAGAAACCCTCACAAAAAGTCAAATTTTTGGGGATTTTCTGGAAGGGTGGAATGACATGTATTCCCCCCGATACTTTAACCTCTTTAGATCAGATTAAAATGCCTGAATCCAGAAAGGAACTTCAATAAGCTTTAGGATTGTTAGTATTTTGGAGAAAACACATTCCAGACTTTTCAATTATTGCTAGGCCTCTTTATAATCTGTTAAGAAAGGGGGTGAAATGGGACTGGAGCCCAGCCCAGGAGGAAGCATTACAATTGATTTTTGAAGCAACAGCCCATCAGGCCCTAGGCCCTATTCACCCAACAGATCCTTTCCAGGTAGAATGGGGTTTCGCTTCTTCAGGGTTATCTGTACACATATGGCAGAGAGGGCCTGAAGGCCTGACAAGACCTGCTAGTTTTTACTCCCGTAGCTTCAAAGATGCTGAGAAAAGATACACAATCTGGGAGAAAGGACTGTTTGTTGTTAGCCTGGCTCTTATAGAAGTAGAAAAAAATCACAAGGCAACAGCCAATTGTATTGAGAGGTCCTTTTAAAGTAATTAAAACAGTTACCTCTGGGACCTCTCCTCCAGAAGGGGTTGCCCAACGGGCCTCTGTGAGAAAATGGTATGCTCAAATAGAACACTACTGTCACATTTTCTCAATCACTGAAAAGGTGCTGTGAAAAATTTGTCAATACAAGAAACAGAGAACTCGAATAGCAGCCAGGAAAAACCAGCTTCAGTAATCAAGGTAGCCCCTCCCTTCTCCCCTGAGCAGAAAGCGAATGCTTGGTTCACTGATGCTTCAGCCAAAAGAGAAGAAAAGTGTGGAAATATAAAGCTGTAGCCTTACACACTTCCTCCGGTAAGCAGATCATTACAGAAGGGGAAGGCAGTGCCCAAATTGGGGAGCTTATAGCTGTTTGGAGTGTTTTTCAAAAGGAAAAAAAAAATACTTCCCTTGTTTGTATTTACACTGATTCTTATGCTGTTTTTAAAGGCTGTAGAGAGTGGTTAACCTTTTGGCAGCAGAATGATTGGGAAGTTAATAGGATTCCAGTGTGGCAGAAAGAAAAATAGCAAGACATTTTACAAATTGCAAGTCAGGGAAGTTTTGCCGTGGGGTGGGTAGCCTCTCACCAGATGGACGGGAATCCATCAGGAGAATGGAATAACAGAGCTGATGAATTAGCAAGATTGAGCCCCCTGAAAAAGGAAGAAATTATTGAAGATTGGGAACGGTTGCTGGAGTGGTTACATATAAAAAGACAGCACACAGGTGCAAAAGATTTGTACCAAGAAGCTCATGCTCGAGGTTGGCCTGTTACCAGAGAAATGTGTAAAACTTGTGTATCAGCCTGCGAGCAGTGTCGCGAACGGCTGGAGAGACATCCTTTAGAGGATGACCCTTTACACTTGACAGGAGGAAAAGGCTTATGGGATGCATGGCAGATAGATTATATTGGTCCCTTTAAGCGATCAGGAGGAAAATATTTTGTGTTAGTGGGAGTTGAGATAATGTCAGGGTTAGTACAGGCCGAGGCCTTCAAAAGAGCTACAGGAGAAAATACTGTTAAAGCATTGCAGATGTGGTTTGGAACGTTCCCAAAACCACAAGAAATTCAATCTGATAACGGGTCCCACTTTACTGCTAAAGTAGTGCAAGACTGGGCACAAAGTGAAGGAATAAAATGGGTTTTCCACACCCCTTACTACTCTCAAGCCAACGGAATCGTAGAAAGGACCAATGGTCTCCTGAAACAGCTTCTGAAACCACAGGAAGGAAACTGGGATGGACGGTTGCCTAAAGCCGTTCAAGGTGTAAATGAAAGATGGGGGGTGAATGGGTGCCCAAAAATCAATGCTTTTTGCCCCAAAGCTCCAACCATAATTCCTTCATTGAAAGGACCTGATAATCTTAAGAATACAGCTCATTATCCTGGACAACCTGTCTTAGTAGACCTCCCTATGGTAGGAGAGGTACCACTTGTGCTGAAAACTCGTTTGAATAAATTTGCATGGGTAGCATCTGATGCTGTGGGAAAACAACATCGGATAAATACCCATTGGATTATTCGATCATTTTAACACCCTGCCAATAGATGGCAGTTTTTACTGTGTTTATAATTGCAGGCAAACTCCGAGGGACACTTCAAATTACATGAAAGCCAGATGACCGTGTTAACATTAATAATACTCCTCTACATCCTACCATACCTGCATGGCCAAAGCCCAGGTTAATGGCCATGGACTCAAGTTACCATCAGGTACACCAGTGCTCAAGGATCCTACCCTGGAAATCGTCACCCAAACCTGGCAACCGTAGTGTTGCACGACTCAGATGTATACCATCAAAATGAGTGGGGCTGGGACCGAAAGGACTGGGTCCGAATGCTAACTGGGACAATTGGTGAAAAAATTGAGGTAGGATGCAGAAGGGTAGAAGGATCCTCCCATAAGAAAGCCACCTCCATTGCAGTAACTGGAAACCTTTTGGAACCAGACATTACAAGTAGTTTGCACCCCAACATTACAAAGTTCCTTTGTCGTACTACAGCTTGGAAATGCAAAAAGCAAACTCCTTTTCTGTTGTGTTGTCGGCAGGATAATGTTGGTAATTACACCCTAGACCCCAGCACCAACAATGTTGAAATCACCAAGCTTTGTCAGCATGAACCTACCAACTGCTGGTACAATTTTACCTTAACCAAACCAACCTATGTGACATGTAATTGGCAAAATGACCCAAATGATCCGTCAGGCTTACAAGGTCTGACTTACAAGTTCAAAATAAATGCTGTAGCAAAACCTGTGTTAACTGCAGTAATTATACACCCTGGTATGCAGTTTCCCCTAGTGCTGGATAGCAAAAATAAAGTTTTTCCTCCCTTTACACTAATACAAGGCTCTGATATTGCCATCCGATGTGAGTTAATTGTTGGATCTCTTGTTGAACCCATACACAGTTCTGGTATAGGACCTCATGGCCGTGTGTTACACTGTGAGACTCAAAATCAGAATTGTTGGTTGAACATAACTGATGTGCAATTCTCTCACAAGGTGATATGTGGTGAGAACAACACTAAATACTTAAGACAATTTGATGTCAACGTTGTAATGCCTACAACACCCACTGCCCAATCATCGGTTGTGCTGAAGCCAGAGATTTTTGAAATTTGCCTTACATAATTAAGAAAACTGGACAACAACAAATATTGTTTAATCCGGCATGGTCCCTTAAACAAGTTAATATATTGATGCAGAACAATGCTTCAGAAATTCAGCCAAAATGCTCACCTTTTTTACAAACTTCATTTCAGGGGTGGACCACCTAGCTATGGAAGCGGACTCCTTCCAAAAAACGCATGGCAAGAGACATAACCGTTGTTGTGGGAACAGGATTGGGAATTCTAAATAGCATTCTTTCAGAGGTATTAATGAACAAATTGGTTGCCGCCACCAGAGACCTGACCAAATTACAACGACCTCTGCAGTCCTCTTTGACATCCCTGGGGACGCAGCAGTGGTTATTATCAAACATTTTACTGGATTGGGAAAAGGCAAATGTAAATGATCACAAATTGATAATTGATTCTCTTGGTGCTGCTCAAAACAACATCTCCCTAGCCCTCAGCTGTATCCAGGCACAGCTTTGGATGCAAACAGTTGTTGCTTCAATTATAAGGGAAGGGGAAGAAGGTACTTTCTCTATCGAAATCCAGACAATAATTTGGGACAATGCTAATGATTTTGAAAGGAAGTTTCAGTCCTGGTGGAATTTGGTAAATTTTACCTACAACCCCAGTACAAATACAGCCACGGCCTTTGTGTTGACAATACGCAACACTTCAGTGCATTTAATATACCCCATCATTGCATTAGGATTAAATCATGATGGAACTATTCTCTATCCTTTCGAGCATAGAGAATGGGCCCTTCAAATTGGTGAGAAATGGCAAACTGTTAATTTGGAATCTTGTGTTGTTCGGAAGCAACAGGGTTTCATTTGTGAAAGCAGTGTCATTGTGGCTCGAGACATCTGTTTAGACACAGAGCAAAATATCTGTCATTTTGAAATACATCTTGATGAGACTCCTGCAACAGTGCTGGTGTACATAGGTAATGGATGTGTGTGTGTAAGAATTGCTTGTAACTTAGTGTTCGTAGAAAATGTAGCAATGAATTTAAAGAATCATTCAAATTTTTGTGTTTGCAATTTTACCACAATTACGGGCTGTGACTTTTCCTATACTGTCCCAGTTACGTCTCATCACCTTTTGCAATCCAATTTTACACTGATTCACCAGTTAGTGCCTGCTCCCATTGGGATGAACCTCACTTTGACTAAACAATTGTTGCTTCACCAGGACTTGGAATCTTAGAAAAGGTCAAGAAAAATGGACAGAAGACCCTGGTGACAGTCCATCATGATGTGTGTCCTGGGTCAGTGTTATGACTACTCCTCTCCCTGCCACCCCCCCCCCCACCTCTGTCTGCACGGAGCTGCTGCCGCCTCCCCCGCCCGGCGGGCCCGGCTGCTGGCCTGCTGCTGCTGCCTGCTGCTTTAGCTGCTGCTGCTGCTGCTTTTGCTGCTGCTTTTGCTGCTGCTTTTGCCGCTTTGGCTGCCGCTTTTTCCCCTAGCTTTTGCCCCAGCTTCTCCTGCCCCCCAGCTGCTCCCTCTTTCTCTCTCCCTTCTTCCCTTCATCCCGAAGATCTGCACCGGCTCCGACAGAGGGATCTGAACATCAGAGACTGCGCCTGGAAGCCTGCCACAGAAGCTTTGCACCCCTTCCCAGCAGGACTGACCGAGCTCGTCCATCCTCACTCACCTTGGTGAAAACGTTTTGTGTCATCTGGGGATTGTTCTTTCCTGGTGTTGGGAAGTGTTTTGTTAAAATAAACAAGTTTTTTCCACTTTTTTCCCTCGGAGGAAGTTCTTCCCGAACCCGGTAGTGGAGGGGGAAGGAGTTCTGGGGGTTTATTTTCCTAGGGGAACTCCCTTTGTGAGATATTCTCCGCAGGAATTTGTCCTAAACCAGGACAAATCTTGGCTTCAAACGTTAGGGGGCACGAGGAAGTGGAAAAACTTTATTACCTTGTAACTGTGTATTGGTATAGATTTAAAATGTTTTTGGGGATGGAAGCTGGTATGTGGTTTTGGATACTAGGGTTTTTTGAGGTTTTAATACCTCTCTGGTCTTTTGGGGTTATTTTCCTATCCCCGGAAATAGCTCCAGTACTGTCCCTTATTTGTAGTTTTTATACTAGAGGGATAATGACCAAAAATATTTATCGGACTGGGCTTGGTTGCGATGGCTTGTAAGAGGTTTATAAAGATGCTGGAATGGGGTTCCAGGATATCTTCTGGATCCTGGTTATGGATATGCACTCAGTTTGTTAGAGGAGAAGAGGGGAGGAGGCTTTTCAGCCTTTGCTTTCCTTTGTCTCCTCTGAATTTTTTACATCTTTATTAGAAAATGTGCAGGTTTCCCTGAACACTAAAGAGATTATCTTCTGATGTTTAATTTAGTAAGCTTTTTTATACACTGTTTACAGTTTATATAAAATGAGAGCTGAGATTTCTGGAGGGGTTGGTGTAACTCCTGATTTAGGAGCAAAGCAAAATGTGAAGAGTCCTGAATGGTGTGGGAAATGGCAGGACCTGGGCCAAATGTTAAAGGAATTTTCTGATCCTATAGTTTGGGACTTTCCTCAGGAGAAAATTCAAAACCCAGCTGAGGTGGTAAAAATATTTGAAAGAGAAGTGCCATGATAACCCTAAGGAAAAAAAGATCACTGCAGTGAGCTGGGCCCTAGCGTATGCTTATCGTAGCCTGTTAGATAGTCTAGGACCACAGACAGCAGACAGGGAACACAGAGATAGAATAGTTACCATCCCAGTGACTCAGGATGTAGTAAACACTCCAGACTTGAGGACAGGGGCGAAATTAGATAATAAGCTTCAACCAATGGCCGTGGCTACTAGCACCCGAAGTGGAAAGTGCACAAAGAAGACCGATCGGCCTGTAGATGATGAGGATGAAGATGCAGGAGAAGGACCCTCAACGCCTCCTGATATAAAATCAAGAGTAAAAACAACTAGTGTGAGATCAGAGACTAATAATGAGTCCCTGTCCCTAAAGGATCTTCGTGGTCTGAGGAAGGATTATACGAGACGACCCGATGAGTCCATAATTATTGGCTGGTCCGGCTTTGGGATGCGGCAGGCGAGGCTACCATCCTGGATGGCACTGAAGCGAGACACCTGGGATCCCTGTCACATGATCCTGTCATCGATCAGGGAATGATGAGGGAGGCTAACCCTCAAAGCCTCTGGGCACGGGTTTTAGACAGTGTGGCACAAAGATATCTGTGTGCTGATGACCCATATGTGCTCTATTCTGCAGCCGGGAACCACGGTTTTTCTTGGAGTCTGTGGCAGAAGGTGCCTGGTGAGACCCGAGGCCGACCCCTGGGATTTTGGAGCAGAAGTTACAGAGGATCGGAAGGCAACTATACCCCAACAGAGAAGGAAATCTTGGCCGCCTATGAGGGAGTCCAAGCTGCTTCAGAAGTGATCGGCACAGAAGCTCAACTCCTCTTGGCACCCCGACTGCCAGTGCTGGGGTGGATGTTCAGCGAGAAAGGTTCCCTCCACCCACCATGCCACCAGTGCCACATGGAGCAAGTGGATTGCCCTCATCACTCAGCGCCCGGATTGGAAAACTCAATCGTCCCCGGGATTTTAGAAATAATTACAAACTGGCCAGAAGGTGAAAGATTCAGTGTCACGGATGAGGAAGAAGAACCAGTGACCCCGGGCTGAAGAAGCTCCACCGTACAACCAGCTGCCGGCAGAGGAAGCACGTTACGCTCTATTCACCGACGGTTCCTGTCGCATCGTAGGGATGAACCGGAGGTGGAAAGCAGCTGTATGGAGCCCGACACTGACGGGTCGCAGAGGCCATTGAAGGAGAGGGCGGATCAAGTCAGCTTGCTGAACTTAAAGCTATTCAACTGGCCCTAGACGTTGCAGAAAGAGAGAAATGGCCGAAACTCTATGTGTACACTGATTCCTGGATGGTGGCCAATGCTCTGTGGGGATGGTTGAAGAAATGGAAAGAGGCTGAACTGGCAGCGCAGAGGGAAAACCAATTTGGGCTGCTGAAGAATGGAAAAACATCGCTACTCGGTTAGAGAAACTACCTGTGAAAGTTCGCCATGCAGATGCCCCATGTCCCCAGAAGTAGAGCCAATGAAGAACAGCAAAACAATCAGCAGGTAGATCAGGCTGCACAGATAGGGGTGTCTAAGATAGATCTTGACTGGGGAGCACAAGGGAGAGTTGTTCCTAGCACGATGGGCCCATGATGCCTCAGGCCACCAGGGTAGAGATGCCACCTATAAGTGGGCACGCGAGACCGAGGGTGGATCTTACCATGGACAGCATAACACAAGTTTTCCATGACTGTGACACCTGCGCTGCCATCAAGCAGGCTAAGCGAGTGAAGCCTCTCTGGTATGGTGGACGTTGGTCCAAGTACAAGTACGGGGAGGCTTGGCAGATTGATTACATCGCACTGCCTCAGACTCGCCAGGGCAAACGTTATGTGCTGACCATGGTGGAAGCCACCACCGGATGGTTGGAGACCTACCCTGTGTCCCATGCTACTGCCCGCAACACCATCTTGGGCCTGGAAAAGCAGGTCCTTTGGAGGCATGGTACCCCTGAAAGGATTGAGTCAGACAATGGGACTCATTTTAAAAATAACCTCATCAACACCTGGGCTAGGGAACACGGTATTGAGTGGGTGTATCACATCCCTTACCATGCACCAGCTGCGGGTAAAGTGGAGAGGTACAATGGATTGTTGAAGACCACCTTGAAAGCATTGGGTGGGGGGTCTTTTAAAAACTGGGAACAACATCTAGCAAAGGCTACTTGGTTAGTTAACACCAGAGGTTCCATCAACCGAGCAGGTCCTGCCCAGTCTGACTCCCTTAATATAGTGGATGGAGATAAAGTCCCAGTGGCCCAAGTTAAAGGTTTGTTAGGAAAGGCAGTATGGGTTAATCCTGCCTCGAGTACAGGCAAACCCATTCGTGGAATTGTCTTTGCTCAAGGACCAGGATGTACGTGGTGGGTAATGCAGAAAGATGGAACAACACGATGTGTACCTCAGGGAGATCTGATTGTGGGGTAAGACAGAAGGAATAACGTAAGTGTTGAAGGCCTGAGTAAGTAAAATGAGAGGAAACGTGTAAGTGTTGAAGGTTTGAGCAAGTAGATGAAAGCTTTTACATTGTATAGTGGTGTATATATCCCAATCGTGTGTCAATGTTCACGATGTGGGATATAGGGGTGGAATGTCCTGGGTCAGTGTTATGACTACTCCTCTCCCTGCCACCCCCCCCCACCTCTGTCTGCACGGAGCTGCTGCCGCCTCCCCCGCCCGGCGGGCCCGGGCTGCTGGGCTGCTGCTGCCTGCTGCTTTAGCTGCTGCTGCTGCTGGCCTGCTGCTGCTGCTTTTGCTGCTGCTTTTGCCGCTTTGGCTGCCGCTTTTTCCCCTAGCTTTTGCCCCAGCTTCTCCTGCCCCCAGCTGCTCCCTCTTTCTCTCTCCCTTCTTCCCTTCATCCCGAAGATCTGCACCGGCTCCGGACAGAGGGATCTGAACATCAGAGACTGCGTCTGGAAGCCTGCCACAGAAGCTTTGCACCCTTCCCAGCAGGACTGACCGAGCTCGTCCATCCTCGCTCACCTTGGTGAAAACGTTTTGTGTCATCTGGGGATTGTTCTTTCCTGGTGTTGGGAAGTGTTTTGTTAAAATAAACAAGTTTTTTCCACTTTTTTCCCTCGGAGGAAGTTCTTCCCGAACCCGGTAGTGGGAGGGGGAAGGAGTTCTGGGGGTTTATTTTCCTAGGGGAACTCCTTTGTGAGATATCTCCCGTAAATTTGTCCTAAACCAGGACAATGTGAAAAAGATACATCAGGCTTTAGAAAGGGTAAAAAGGGATGCTGAACCCAGGTGGTGGGATACTCTTTTTGGGTGGTCACCTATTGCTACCGGCATCCTAAACAAAGTGTGTCACCCCATTGTTGTGCTTTTGATTTTGGCTTTGATCGGTTTTGTTTTGACAGCCATTCTATACATCTGGAATTGGAAAATGATAAAACGGCTGACACAATTAGCATCAACAATGGAAGCACATAATCTGATCACTACCTTATCTGGCGAAGATATCCCCAAAGTTGTTGACACCAGACAAATTACACGAGCAGAAAAAGTTTGGCCTTTTACAGCAAACTGAATAGAATTACTTGTTGCTTGTTATGATTGGTATTATTGGTCTTAATAATATTAAGTTTTGATTGAAAATTGTTTTAGAAAAACAATTACTTTAATCAATTTTGTTAAAAATGTTATAATCAATATTGATTTGCTTTAATTTTAATTGTTTGGAAGTCATTTTATTGATTTGTTTTAATTTTGTTTGAAAGTTATTTTATTTATTTGTTTTAAATATAGTTGTGATTTGTTTGAAGAATTGTTTTAATCAATTTTGTTGTGATTATTTAGCTTTATTATTTTTGTTTCTATTTCTTTCCTTTTTCCTTCCCTCTTTCCCTTCTTATCCCTAGTTTTTCTGTCCCTGTTTTCCGGGATATGCTACCAATGATGGGTCCTGAAGACAACGTCTCAACATCATGCTGATGGAGTTTCTCGGTGACGCTCGTTGGTCACGGGGTGGTGTAAGAGTCCGTCTAAAAGCCTCTCGTTTGTTCTGCCCAATGACCTTCGCCTGAGGCCTAAGAAGACCCCTCAAACTGCAGTTTAAAGGTGCTGGCCAGGGATGGGAGGAACGCCAAGTGATTGTTCGCAGGTGGTGCTCATTGGACCAGGAATGGTTTCTCATGAGACTAGTTTACAGCTAGTCACGCTGCCCTGAACTTTTTACTCTATAAGACTCCCACAGGTATGAGAACAATGAACTGGTCAGAGATGGAGTGGTCTGTGTTTATTCCACCAACAGGGAGTTCGCTTGGACATGTTTTGGGATTGTTTTCCCCAACAGAACCCGAAGCGCACCTGAAATTCCCCACCTGTTTAGCCAGTCGCCCGACGCCTTGGAAAAGACTATAGAAAACATCCTCAGACAAAGACCCCTGAGATCTCCCCTGACGGCAACGGACATCTATTGGCTGGTACCACGAGGATCATCTGCCCGTCTTGATAGCTATAATCCCAACCCCTTTTCTCTCTCTCTCTCTGTCTCTCTCTGTCTCCCTATCACATTTTAGTTGGCACTAAATAAAGGTGCATTTTTGCAAAAGTAAACTGGTTTTGTCCCCTGCTGTATCTTTTGTACTTTGAGATCCATAAAAAAACCCTATCAGGACTCCGCGTATAGTGTGGACCCTGACAACTCCACATTCTCATAAAGGTCAGGCCATTGTTGATTGCACTCATGGTACTCTGAAACGTGTTCTTGAAAAACAGAAAAGGGGAATGGCTGGTGAAACACCACACAGCCGATTGGTAAAAGATTTGTTTACCATCACCTTATTGTGCCACAAGATTCCAATAATCCTGTTATTGTGAATCATTTCACTTCCTTATAGGCTGCAGATGAGACACACCTGCGTCGAGCGAAGGTCTTCATGCGGGACTTGACCATGAACAAGTGGGAAGGCCTGCATGAACTCATCATTTTGGGTCGTGTGTACGCTTGCGTCTCAATGGATACCGGGGTATGCCGGCTGCCTGTAAGGTGTGTCCGCCCTGACCTGCGACATCAGACACAGAATGCAGCCGAGGCACAGCCTTTGAATGCTGACCAACATGCCAATCACCAGCCAGACGGTCGCTCTATAACCAGAGAATGAGCATTCATCTGTTCCTTTGGAACTGTTTTAAGCCATTGAACATTTTTAGATGCGTTTTCTGAAATGTGTTAGAAATTATAAGTCTGGTGAAAGGTGGCGGGTTCTTGTTATTGTATTAGAATTAGGTTTGTAAGAAAAGCATCTGGAGTGAAGATTTCCCTGGACACTTCAGATGTCCCCAGATCTCCTGAGTGGTATTTGTTCTCCTTTACAAAGGGCCCTGTGGAGGACTACAAACACTTCTCTTTCTTTTTCTTTTAAACTAAAAGGGGGACTTGTGGACACCACGGAAGACCCAGGCAGGGTTTGCTAGGCTTTTTTCAGGTTTTGAGCTCTTTTTCTCTTTTCTCAGGCTGGGAAACTTTTTCCCAGGCTGAGGCAGTTTCTCAGCTCCAGCCTGAGCCTTTCCCAGGATGATAACTTTCTGGTAAACAGAAAGGAACTAATAAACAGATATTAGCACCTGGTGTTGACTGAGAAACAGCTCTCGTGCTACGTGACAGATGTTTTCTCCTATTATCCAATGGACTGCTGTCCTGTTCGAAACTTGCGAACCACAGTATAAATATGGTTCGATTTTTCAATAAAGTGCTTCTTTAGCCTCACACACTCAAAGAAGTCATTGTCATTATTACACGCGACTCTCAGCATACTGCGACAGGGAGGGAGGCCTTGGGCTGTACGTCCCTTCCAGAGATGTCAGGTGGATTGTACTGAAATGCCCCGAGTGGTAAGATTTAAATATCTTCTGGTAATAGTATGTCAATTAACAGGGGGCCAGAAGCATTCCCAACTGTTTCAGCAACTACAGGATCAGTTGTTAAAGCATTTTTGGAACAAATAATTCCAGGATATGGGATTGTGGAAGCAATAGACTCAGACAGGGGAACTCATTTTACGGGAAAAATTCTTCAAGGAGTTATGGCTGCTTTAGGGATACAGTGGAGTTTCAATACCCCCTGGAACCCCCAGAGTTCAGGCCAGGTTGAAAGAATGAATGGAGAAATAAAGAAACACGTTCTGAAGATGATGATAGAAACTAAGATGCCGTGGGTATGGCTCTTGCCACTGGCTTTGGCAAGAATAAGGGCCAGACCCAGGGGATATATTCAGTTATCTCCCTTTGAATTGATGTTTGAAATTCCTTAGCCTTGCAATTCTCAGCCTAGTGGGGGGGGGGGGGGGGGCGGGGAGAGATAAGTGATGTGTATTTGAAACAATATGTGGCTCGGATACTGTCTCTTGTGAAATCTCTTTGACAGGAAGCTCAGCTTGCACAGACCCTGCCTTTGGACTTTGCTGTTCAGAACATCTGACCAGGAGATTGGGTCCTAGTTAAGGAGTGGAAAGAAGCACCTCTGGTGGTGAAGTGGCGTGGACCTTTCCAAGTGTTGCTGACCACAGAAACAGTCATCAAGACAGCTGAACACGGGTGGACCCATCACACTCTGGTCAGGATCTCTGCGGCCCCAGAGATTTGGACATCTCAGCTGGAGGAGAAGGACGGGAAGCCAGGACTGGCTCTCCATAGGGGTGGGCTGGAGTAGTAGCCTGTGCATAGACAACAGAGGAAACCTCATGTGCCTACCCACAGGCGGCCTGCTGAAATAGTTTGTGTGGGCATCCCTCCTCTCGGATCTCCAGTCATTGGGGGCCAACCCTTGCTATCATTGTTTTCTTTATGATAAGCTGTTTTTCTACCTTCGCTCACCACAGATGTGGAAGACAACGTGAAACTGAAAATTAGGTTAGGAAATTACATGACACCATTAGAATGTTTCTCTTAATGATCTTACCTTTATATTGTCAGTTAGGGTGGGGCCAGGAATGGGAAAATAAGTTTTTAACCTTAGGAGAAGAAGTAGTAAAAACCTTTAACCTTAGCAATTGCTGGGTCGTTGGAGGGCCAGGGGTATCTGAAAACTGGCCATGGGTGGCCAGCCCAGTCCAACCTAAATGGTGGGTTAGCACCCTGAGTGAGGTCCATAATGGAACAGGATTCTGGGATGAAGAAGGAAGTCCATGGCAGCTTCATTCTTCTGAAAGGGGCGCTTATTGTCTAAATAGAACAGGAAGCATATACGTGGGAAAAAGCATTTGTGACTGGACTTTATCTTTGGGTTTAGATTGTTGGACCTCCAACTGTCTTCCTTATGATTGTTCCAGATATCAAGGCAGATGGAATCAAAGTCATGTTAAGCACTCAAATGGTAGCTGGGTAAAGTGTTCCTACCATAATTACCAGAATGATTTGGAAGGTTGTAAAGTAGTAGGGAAGGATAGGTTTTATGACTCCTTATTTTTAAGCTGCCCCTGATATAATTCCACAAGTAGGACGCATGTTGTCCATGACTATCAGTGGAAGTGGCAACACCGCAACGGAACTTGAACCCTTTTTAGCAGGTTCTGGTCTAAATCTAATAAAACAGATCTGGGATGTAACTGCAGCTGGAAACCTCATGTGGGAGCATGGAAGTGCAAATACTGTGATTCCTATGGTGGGGCAACTGTTGTTAGGGGACCACTAGGCCCAGGAAGCAAGCTGTATTTTGACGCCAAATTGATCATGAAAATTGAGAGGGCCCCTTTGCCAACGGGACCTGGGCTTTAAAGGGGTATTACTGGATTTGTGGCCAACATGCCTATTCCAGGTTACCCCCAAACTGGTCAGGGATATGTTATGTGGGATATATCAGACCACTGTTCTTTCTGCTACCACAAGTTCAGTGAAACCAGTTAGGAATCAAGGTATATGATGATTTAATTAAGGAAAAGCAGTCAATTGATGTATCCCTGGCTGGGGGGAGCACCCAAAAGTGGGGTAATGGTGAATGGCCACCTGAAAGAATTGTACACCACTATGGACCAACCACTTGGAATCCTTATGAATTAATATCAGGTGCCAGAGAACCCATTTATAATTTAAATTGGATAATTAGGTTACAAGCTGTCTTTGAAATAGTAAGTAACCAGACAGCTACAGCTCTTGACCTTCTTGCTGACCAATCTACTCAGATGAGAAATGAAATATTTCAACACCGGATGGTATTAGACTATTTATTAGCAGAAGAAGGGGGTGTGTGTGGCAAATTAAATGACTCAAACTGCTGTTTGCAAATAGATGACAATGCAAAGGTGGTGAAACAAATAGCAAAAGGAATAAGAAAGTTAGCTCATGTACCGGTTCAAACATGTAAAGGATGGGAATGGAACATGTTTTTGTGGCTACCTGGTGGACTGTGGGTTTGTTGCCCGATCCGAAGAAAACACAAACAACCGAAGTCGTTTATGCGGTGCTTTATTGAGGGCCCGGGAGCCTGCGGACTAGCGTCCAAAGGCAGAGCCCCATCTCACAGAAAATTTACAGGGTTTTTATATGTTTCTGTACATGATTTCTTCATCCTAACAAATTCTTACTTCATTTTCGATGCCTGGTACTATAATCTCTTTGACATTTAAGTTTTGCCAAAAGGTACATTCCCTAGATAAATGGGTACACTCCTTAAGATAAGTGATTATCTCTTAACTACACTGCTTACACTACAAAATGTGCTATAAAGTTCATCTGCCGGTTAAATGAGGCCTACCAAGCCTTAGCATAACTACTACTAATGTCAGCTAATAAGGTTCACTTCTATCTTAATACAGTTTATTGAATCAAAATGGCAACAATTCCCCCCTTTTGAGCATTCTTCAGTCTTCTGCAAGGATGCTCAATTCTCAGTCATTATCAGGTCTTTCAAATGCCGGATTTTCTTGCCCGATAGCGACTTCATACTTTGGAGGAGACAGGTGAGACAAGTGTATCTCGTTGGTTCTTGTCAAGGCTTTTATCACTCTTCTGGTACGTTTTGTTTCCTTTTCGATGACTCCTAAAACACACTTGTACACTAGCCAAACAATTAATAATAAAACTACAATTAACAGAATGTACTGTATTACTGACGAAACCCATCCAGAAACCTGAAGTCCTAATGAGTCAAAAATTTCTCCGATCCAATTATGTTGTGCTTCCTTTTCAATGTCCTTTGTTTTGGATTCAACCATTTCTAATTGAGAGATATCTTTTTCTACTTCAATTGTCATGTTTGGAATATGGATGCAGCAATGATCAATTCTTGTTTTTAGATACTGACACACACCATGCTCTTTTAACAAGAGCATATCTAATGCCATCCTATTCTGTAAAGTCATTCAGGATGTGGCTTGCAATTGCAAATTCATATCTTTGAATCCTTTCTTAGTGGCTGCTGCTAATTTCTCAGTCTGCTCTAGTAATTTGTACAGCATGTCTAGCATCCTAGCCACCTCTTGTACTATTCCTGCTATAAAGTGTGGGCCTCTATCTGATGACAATCCTAACGGCACCCTAAATCTAGGAATGATTTCCTTCAACAATGTTTTGACTACTTCTTTCAGCTTTTGATTTGTTCGGCAAGGGAAGGCTTCGGGCCAGCCTGAAAAGGTGCATACATACACTAGGAGATACTTAAAGTTCTGTGCTTTTTGGTAATTCTGAAAAATCTACTTGCCAGTAATCCCTGGTTCTGGTCCCACTTGTAGTTTTCCTAACTGGATCTGTTTCCTAACTACTGGGTTGTTCTTCAAACAAATTGGACACATGGCATTCACCCGCTTTTGCCAATGTTAACATCTGGTTAGAAATTACCTCTCTTTTAGAAATTTTACCAACACTTCTGCTCCCCCAATGGCATTTATTATGTTCTGTTTCCAGGATTGCTTTCATAATTCTGGCAGGCACTACAACCTGTCCCATTCCGGTTACATACCATCCAGTTGCATTCTTTTGAGCTAGCAGCAATGATGCCAGTTTCTCATCATCTGGAGAGTACTTTGGTTCCTGTAATAAATGTGGAGTTACTGGGCTCACCTTGACTGGTACCAGGGCCATTTGAGTCCATACTTCTCTAGCCACCTCTCGGGCTGTCCAATCTGCCATCCGGTTTCCTTCGTAGATTTTTCCATCTTCTTTCTGATGTCCTCTAACATGCATCACAGCCACTTTCTCAGGTTGGTGAACCGCATTCAGTAGGGCCAGAATTTCAGTTTTATATTTGATATTAACCCCCTTGAGAGTTCAATAACCCCTGCCTTCCATAAAGCTCCGTGAATATGTACAACTCCAAAAGCATATTTAGAGTCAGTCCAGATGTTTACCTTTTTCTCCACACTCAATTCCAAAGCTCTTGTTAATGCAATAATTTCTGCCCGTTGGGCTGAGGTTCCAGGAGTTAAAGCTTCGCCTCTACCACTGTCTTTACTGTTGTTACAGCATACCCTCGCATACCTGGTTCCGTTTTTCCACAAAACTGATCCATCAGTAAACAATTCCCAGTCCGGATTTTCCATTGGGGTATCCTTCAAATCAATTCTGCTAGCATGCACCTGTTCGATTACTTCCATGCAATTGTGTGCCAAGTCTCCTTCTTCCTGCTCACTGCGGAGAAATTCTGCTGGATTAACATGATTAGTTATTTTCAGTTCCACATCGTCCCTGTTCTCTCAGGATTGCTTGGTATTGTAGCATCCTGCTGGATGAAAGCCAGTGACCCCCCTTTGTTCCAATACTGCCAGTACCATGTGAGGTACAAATACCTCTATTTTCCTCCCCAAAGTCAATTTCCTGGCCTCCTGGATGAGGATCACTGTGGCTGTAACTGCCCTAGCAAGCATGACGGCCATCCAGCACTAACTGGATCCAGTTGTTTTGAAAAATACCCCCACGGGCGCTTTCCAGGATCCAAGTCTCTGAGCCAGTACCCCGAAGTGCTAACTTTTGCCCCTTTCATTCATATACAACTGAAAATCCTTTGTTCAGATCTGGGAGGCCTAATGTAGGGGCCTCCTTCAAGGCCTGTTTTAAGTCCTCAAAGGCCTTTTTTCTTTTGTCGATCCCAGTGTAACTGTGGTTCCTTTAGGGCCTCGTGATAAGGGTTTAGCTAAGAGTCCAAAGTTCAAAATCCACAGTCTGCACCATCCTACCATTCCTAAAAGGACCTGAGCTCTTGATGGTTTCTTGGGAGAGGTATGGCACATATTGCTTCTATGCGATTGACTCCCAGCCTCCTTTGTCCTTGCATGATTTCGCGATCCCAGATAAATTACACTTTCTTTTTATTAACTGTGCTTTCTCCTTTGACACTCGGTAGCCAGCCTGACCCAACATATTCAACAATGCAATTGTCAATTTCAGACACGTTTCCTTTTCTTCTGTTGCTAGAAAAATATCATCTACATACTGGAGAATGACATAAGAGAAAGGTGACTCTCTTACCTCAGCAGTCTTCCACTCTTCCAATTCCTTTGCCAATTGATTTCCAAATATTGTAGGACTGTTTTTGAAACCTTGGGGCAGCCGAGACCAGGTGAGCTGTCTCTTTCTTCCAGTGTCAGGACTTTCCCATTCGAATGCAAAATATTTTCTACTTTCAAATGCCAGAGGGATGCAGAAGAAAGCATCTTTCAAATCAATGACAGAAAACCATTTAAATTTTTCTGACACAGACGTTATGTAGAGTATATGGATTGGCAACCACTGGGTGAATGTCTTTGACAATATTATTAATTGCCCTTAGATCCTGCACTAGCCGATACTTACCATTTGGTTTCTTTACTGGAAAAATAGGAGTGTTAAATTCTGATTCACATTCCTGCAGAATCCCTTGTGCCAAAAACTGAGTTATCAAAGGAGCAACACCCTTCTTTGCTTCTAATTTAATTGGGTATTGTTTTATTCTGACTGGCTGAGCTCCTTCTTTTAATTCTACTACTACTGGCTGGGCAGCCTTTGATTTTCCAGGATTTCCTGTTTCCCATACCCAAGGTACTACAGCTTGTTCTACTTCGATGGGAATAGGAGAGGGATCAACTTCCCTTATGATAAATAATTTAGCAATTTCTGCCTCAGGGAATTCCAATTTAGCTCTCCCTTTTTCAAAAATTATTTTCACATTCAGTAATGATAATAAATCTCTGCCCAGCAATGGCTTTGGACAATTTGGCATGTACAAAAATTGATGATCCAACTCCTTTCCTCCTACTTTTAAATTTAATGGCTGTAAGAAGGGTCTTTCTTCTAGTTGTCCTGTGGCTCCTACTACTTGAATGACAGTGTCACTGATTGGCCCTAATCGTTTATTTAAAACAGAAATTGTTGCTCCAGTATCCACAGTAAATTCTTGTTCTTGTCCTCCAATATCTATTCTCACCTTTAAATCCTGTTCTAGTCAGCTCTGATTCTGATAGTTGCCCAACACCAATGCTTGGGCGACCCCTTCTGGGTTCATTGGGTAACCTCCTGAATTATTCATGACCACTCCAGGTGCCCCTCCCAATCCAGCTTTCACAGGACACTCATTTTTCCAATGTCCCATTTGTCGACAAAAAGCACACTGATTAGGGGCCAGTCCTCCTTGTTGGGGGTCCTGGGGAGACCATCCCCTCTTCCCCCTGTTCCCATATTTTGAAACCCTGCTCTTCCTTGCCCTCGCCCCGCCGAAACCACCTCTGCCCCTCCCTCTGCCTGCATTCGTTTGTTGCAGCACTGCCAAAAGAGCTTGCTTGTTTGCTTTTTGTTAGCTTCTTTGTCCCTATTATTGCAAACCTTCCAGGCTATTTCCAGCATTTTATCCAGGTCCCGAGTATCACATCCCCTCTAGTTTCTGCAGTTTTAGCAACATATCTTCCTGTGTCTGACCCATAAAGATTAAAGCCAGCTGCAGCTTTCCTCTTCACCGTCGATTTCTAAATCGAGTGGAAGCGTCTAGCAGATTTCCTTAAATTACACTAGGAACGCGACGGGTGATTCATTCTTATCTTGTCTAACTGAATACAATTTTGACCAATTTGAATGTTTAGGCATTCCAGTCCTAATTCCTTCTACTAACAATTCCTGGTATTCCCTGATAGATTCCCTTCCCTCACCCCCTGTTCGATCCCATCCCGGATCATCACTTTCGGTACCAAGTCACCCACTCGGTTCTTCCAACCGAATGCAATCTAATCATTTCTCGAGCAGCAGCTCTTTCATTTGCCCGTAACACCATCTCCCTTTTCGGTAGAATCCATTAAGGTATCTAACAAAACTTGCATGTCATTCCAGTCTGGATTCTGGGTTTTAATAATCATTTTGACCACCCGTGCCACTCTTTCAGGGTTCTCTCGGTAACTGCCTGCTGACTGCTTCCAAAGTACCAGATCTCCTGGGGAGAAAGGTACTTTCACAAGCACCTTCTCTCCTTGGGGTCCCATAGCTTCCCTTAAAGGGGCAATGAGCTGGGGTTCTCCCCATGATTCTTCGATCCTTTGTCTAGTTAGGTTGCTTGGAGAGGTGTTTTTTTCCGATTTTGGGGAGAAGCGGGGGAAAGGGGTTGGGGGCGACAACAGCTCTTTTTAGCATTCCCTGGTACTACTGTTATGTTTGCCACCTCCTCCTCCTCCTCCTCCTTGTTCCTCCTCTGCACTGCTCTCTGGTAACGGTGGATACAAAGCAGAATGGGATGGGAAACAGAGGGGAGGGGAAGACAGCAGGAGGGGTGAGACAGCAGGAGAGAGTGGAGCGGGGAGGCGACTGGGTGACACCATAAAAGACAAAATCCTCTTCTGGTCGAGAGAGGTCATGGCTAAGCACTGAACACATTTGGATTTCTCTTTGCACCCCCCACACCCGGATTCTTTTCATCTCCAATACCATTATTCCACATTCAGCCTGCCACTCCTTTTTTTAGTGCGTAATAAGTAAAACAAGTCCAGATACTGTATCTCATCCCATTTTTCATTTCTCCCTCAAATACTGCATCAATGAATGCAGGGTGTCATATTCTACAGTACCATTCTCTGGCCATGCCGGCCCTTCTGGCTCATATATTCTGGGCCACCAACGATTACAATAATCAATCATCTTACCCTTACTCATTTCTTGGAAAAAACCCTTCACTTTTCCACCTCTTCAACAAACATCCTAACAGGGGTATTCTCGGGTATACCTTTAGAGAACTGAACCATAGACTTAAGTGCTCTGACTGGCATTTTAAACCCGGTCTCACTTACAACTATACAACAACTCAACAACCCGATCGCGAACAACCAATATGCAGCAGTGTATGGAAACAATAATAACCACAACCAATATTAACAACGTAACAGGAATCAATCATACCACACACACACTGAGGTAGTTTTACTTTTAGCAGCAGCAACTTACGGACACCTGAACCACAATTCTACAAGCAATCGAGTATCAACCAATAAGCAGCAATACACAAGGCAACAATCAATATTGACAGTTTAACAAGATCAGACATACAGTAAACAAAAGAGGCTAAATACCAGATAAAGGGGACTAAATACCAGATAAATGAAGGCTAAATACCAGATAAATGAGGCTAAATACCAGATAAATACCAGACCAATCAACTTGCGCTTCGGCCGCCATGAGGGGCAAGTGCCGACCTCGCGCAGCTAGCTTCGCCTGACAGCCGGCCTAGGCTTCCTGCAGACCAACCAGACGTCTTAGCCCAACCCTCTGCGAGGATCGCCTAGCCTCTCGTCTTATGGGCAGGCACCCAAACCAGAACCAGAAAAATAAAGCACCTTCGGGCTTACCTTTGCAGTCGTCCGTCAGGCGCGGGGGTCGGGCACGAACCGATGACTCCCGAGAATCACTTTCGGTGCGGCGTGGAGTGGATCAGAACGCGAACCGCCTAGCCAGCCTCCTGAGTCCCTGCCGCTGATCGCCAGAAAACTGTTGCCCGATCGAAGAAAACACAAACAACCCGAAGTCGTTTATGCGGTGCTTTATTGAGGGCCGGGAGCCTGCGGACTAGCGTCCCAAAGGCAGAGCCCCATCTCACAGAAAAATTACAGGGTTTTTATATGTTTCTGTACATGATTTCTTCATCCTAACAAATTCTTACTTTATTTTTCGATGCCTGGTACTATAATCTCTTTGACATTTAAGTTTTGCCAAAAGGTACATTCCCTAGATAAATGGGTACACTCCTTAAGATAAGTGATTATTTCTTAACTACACTGCTTACATTACGAAATGTGCTATAAAGTTCATCTGCCGGTTAAATGAGGCCTACCAAGCCTTAGCATAACTACTACTAATGTCAGCTAATAAGGTTCACTTCTATCTTAATACAGTTTATTGAATCAAAATGGCAACAGGTTAAACAACTGTTTTTTTTCCTCTTATGTGCTGTAGCAACTCTAATCTTTTTACCATGCATGATCCCTTTCTTAGTACAACTTATTCAAAATGTGATCAAGGGGATGCAGGTAATAGCCATGCCTACTGATCCAGAGATGGCTACAAAAGGACAGAAATTGATGTCACTGCAAATAATTGCAAAACTAAAAAGGACACAGGAACAAGAAATTAAGTCAAAAATAGCTAAGGTTTATAAAGACAATCATTAAAAATAAAAGAGGAGGGATTTAGAGGAATGTCTCATTTGTCTTTATAAACAAGCTCTAGATCTGCTGGTAGATTAGGCTAGCACTGAGAGATAAAAGAAACAATAGGATGGATTCCACTGATTGATGAATGGGAAAATATATTTGCCTTTACAAACAAACTGTAGGTTCACTGACAAATGAAACTGGGTATTGAAAGATGAAAGAAGCAACGGGGGACAACTATGAATTCTACAAAAATTAAAAATTAAAAGGAAGGGTTTTACATTAGAAGGGAATCTCAGGTATTAGGCATTCCAGGAAGTCTGTGCCTCTCAAGTACCTCAGCCAATGGGGAAAGAGAGAGGGAAATGGGGCCAGGACAATAGGATAAAAAAGAAGGCTGTCTCCTCAAAAAATTTGAGAGATCCCAGGGGAATGCCCCATGGCCTCTCCCTTTATTCAAATAAAGCAAAAAGGACTTCTCTGTCTCCTTTTTGGACATAAAACTGGTGTTTGTGGATTAATTTTCCTGACAGTTCTGCATGGGTCTGATGTCTCTGGGAACCATCTGGGTATTTCTGCACATGTGGTAGGGCTTGTGAGCTTTTGGCAAGAATAAGAGAGAGGATCACTGTGGCATTCCTAATGCTTCTACTAAGAAGTACATGTAATTATCAAGAAGCAAAAGGCTTTATAAAGTTTGCAAAGGGAAAAATTTCAGAATTAAAGATCACATCTGGTACTGAATAATGAGCATGTTTATGCTAAAATAGTAAAACCCATTCATAGTAATAATGATTTAAACTGTCAGGAAAATTAACCCACAAAAAACAGAGGTTTATGTCTGTTATAGATGGGTGTAAGAGTCGGTCCGAAGTTTTCTCTGATCTGCCTCACGACCATCATCAGAGACTGGGACCTGAGATTGCACCACTTGCCCTGAACCGGAGCTCCAGCCTGGCCGAGGTGGATGCTTGCAGGCCAAGGACTGTTTGTAGCTGTGCCTGGTGCTTGTCATGGTACACTTCAGGGTACTGGTTATCGCACCCTATCCCGACACCTGAGTCATGGAGCTACGATCTCAACATACAATAGTCCATAAATCTTCCCACCTTTTGGCCAGAAGCCACTCTGGAAAAGGACTATAAAAAGTGACTTTCTTAAAGAAGACTCTGAGATCTCTTTCTCCCCAACGGATTGAAGACGCTTCTCGTCTCGTCGGACGGCCATGAGGATGCGTCCCGTCTGTTGGTAGCTATATCCCATTCTCTCTCTCTCTCTCTCCCCTTCTACTTCATTTCCTTTATCTTTCTCTCTCTCTCTCTCTCTCACACACACACACACACACACACACAAAACTTTATTGTTAGCACTCAATAAACTGCATTATTGCTTTCTGCTTAACAAACCTGAGTCTCTTGCCTTTTGTCTTTTGCAGCCTCGGGTTGAACGAACCATCAGGACTCCCGCTCGGGTTGAGCGGATCATGACAATGGGTAATGCAATGGTTGGCTCAGGCAATTAAGGGATGAATATTATGTCTATGTTAAGAGAAGTTTTATTGATATATAGTTGTGTTATTGTGATTTGTTGTTTGGATGTCTTTTGTTCTCCCCAAAGTCCTTTTTCCCCTCCCCTTTATATTGTTCCCACGGGAGGGCCTTGGTAGTAGGAACATGTAGAGGGATGGCGTGTACCTGTGCCCCTTGCATGGGGCATTTGGGAGGAGGGCAGGCTTGTTACTAGGAGGCACAGCATGTCAACATCTGACCTCCAATCAAGTTGCAAGAAAGTAGTCACCAATGGACTGCGAAGAAGTGTTGACTGGCAGACTTTGGAAGAGGCTAGGGTTACCTGATAAAATACCAGCAGCCATTTTGTGAGCGAGCATGTGGCGGCTTGGTTCCACTCTCCCAGCACTTTTGCTTTATTCAGTCCTTTGTTGCATTTGTTAAGGTTTAATAAATCTTTGAAAATTTTAAAATGAGTGGTCATTTCTCACATGTCAAAAAGGAGACAGACGAGTCCTGTAACTTTATTCAAATAAAGGGAGACGTCATGGGTATTTCCCATGGGGTCTCTCACACTGTTAGAAGATGCAGCCTCCTTTTTATCCTAATTTTCCAGCCACGTGTTGCCCTCTCTCTTTCCCCATTGGCTGATGTACTTGAGAGGTACGGACTTCCCGAATCACCTAATACAGATCTCCTTTCTATTGTGTACCCCCTTTTTTCTTTTTCCTTTGGTCTCTGTTCTTCTTCTCCAAATCTAGTTTGAGTGAGTAACAGTCTGTGTCAATTAGTGGAATTCTTAGGGAATTTATGGTTCCTCCCATTGCTTCTCGCCTTATCTACCATCAGGCCCAGAGTTTCTTTGTAAAGACACCTCCTTCTCATTCCTTTCAATTCCTTCTCTTCTTATTTTCTCAGTAATTGTCTTTAGAAACCTTAGTTATCATTGACTTAAATTTCTGTTCCTGGGTCCTTTTTGGTTTTGCGATTATTTGCAGTGACATCATTTGTAGCGTTGACTCGTGCCGGGTCAAAGACAGATGACACGACACTCGGTGATTCGTGTGACAAGGGACAAAAGTACTTTATTCTTGTGATCTATCCTTAAATAGAGAGTTTGAATTTCCTGGGCATACACATGTGATTGGTTACGGTTTCAATCACTCATTTCCTTGGCCAATGATACATCTGTACTTAGGGTCTAATAGATTGGCTGGGATTCTCTGTATTTGTTCAAATCCATCCTATCATCACTCACTCAGCTACCTGCCTGCTTAGAGGCTGGTTTAGTTTTAGATTGCAGCTTTAGACTAGCTGCAATATGCAATGTGACAATCATTTCCTGTATTTTTGTAGTAATTTCTGGATCAGTATGCCTGGCTACTACCTGCACCTCCTTGATCACATGTTGAATAAGTTGCACTAACTAAGGGATCATACATGGTAAAAAGATTTGAGTTGCTACAGCACATAAGAGGAAAAAAGGCATTAGTTTAACTCATAGCTCACCAGGTAACCATGAAAATGTGTCCCATTCCTATCCTTTCCACATTTGGACTGGTACATGAGCTAACTTGCTTATTCCCTTTGTCATTTGTTTCACCACCTTTCCATTGTCATCTATTTGCAAACAGCAGTTAGAGTCATTTAATTTCCCACATGCTCCCCCTTCTGCTAATAGATAATCTAATATCATCCAACATTGAAATATTGCATTCTTCGTCTGAGTGGATTGGTCAGGAAGGAGGTCAAGAGCTGTAGAAGAAGGTCAAGAGCAGTAGTTCTCTGGTTGGTTATTATTTCAAAGACAGCTTGTAACCTAATCAGTTTCAGTTATAAATGGGTTCTCTGGCACCTGATATAAAATCATTAGGATTCCAAGCGGCTGGTCCATATTGTTGTATGATTTGCTCAGGTGGCCATTCATCTTTTCCCCATTTTGGGTGCTCCCTTGAGCCAGGGATGCATCAATTGACTGCTTTTCCTTAATTAGATCATCATATACCTTGATTCCTTACTGATTTCCCTGAACTTGGGGTAGCAAAAAAACAAAGGTCTAATATACCCCACATGGCATATCCCTGACTGGTTTGGAGGTATGTTTGCGATCCATGGCCTGTCGTTAAATCCTCCTGGCTTTTTGCAGACCCAACAATTGATAAAGATTTGTTCTGCTTCTTCTCCTAGGACTAAAAAAATATTGTCCCACCACTGCTCCAGAACTAGCTGACTATATAAAGGTAAGATTATTAAGAAAAATATTCTAATGGTGTAATCTAATTTCCTAAACTAATTTTCACATCATCTTCCACACCACCTGTGTCGATTGAAGGCACAGAGACCACTTAATATAAAGAAAATAATGACAGCGATGATTAGCCCCCCATAGAATGGAGATCTGAAAGGAGAGATGCCCATACAGACTCTTTCAGCAGACAGTCTGTGGGTAGGCACACAAGGCTTCCTCCGATGCCGAAGCATGGGCTACTGCACTGGTCCACTTCAGTAGAGTAAGTTTTGGCGTCCCATCCTTCTCCTCCAGCTGAGATGTCCAAATCTGGAGCCTCAGAGACCATGACCTGAGTGCGATGGGTCCACCCATGTTCAGCTGTCTTGACGTCTGCTTCTGGGGTCAGTAACACCTGGAAAGGTCCATGCCACTTAGCCACCAAAGGTGCTTCTTTCCACTCTTTAACTAAGACCCAATCTCCTGGTTGGATGTTATGAGCAGCAAAGTCCAAAGGCAGGGTCTGTGCCAGATGAGCTTCTTGAAAAGATTTCACAAGAGACAGTATACTGGCCACATATTGTTTTAAATATACATCACTTATTCCCCCCCCCCCCCCCCCCCCAAAGGTTGAGAATTACAAGGGTAAGGAATTCCAAACATTGATTAAAAGGGAGATAAATTAATCTCTCCTATGAGTCTGGCCCTTATTCTTGCCAAACCAATGGCAAAAGCTTGCCATGGCATCTTAGTTTCTACCACCAGCTTAAAAAGGTGTTTGATTCTTTCTTTCTCTATTCATTCTTTTAACCTGGCCCATATCGGTGGTGGAGAGACGGGGACATTACAAGTTGTGATAAGAAGCCAAATTTATTGAGTATACAGGGATTTTTATAAGGTTTTACTTGCATGGCACTTATATAGGGTTCTAATTTTGATAACAATTTCTCATTGGTTGCATGTTCTTCATGACATAACATTACCTGGTAGCATTATCTTATCACAAAGTTTCAAAACATGTTTCTTGGCCACTTCTTGCCCAGGGAGCACTTATCTTGTGTCTGTCTCTCCCAGGGTTTCTGCTCGATAAGGCCTAAGATATCAAGCCTCTTTATCAGTTCCATCGTACTCTCTCTTTTATTCACCATATCTCCTCCTACCTTTTCCACCAAAAAAACATTCTTAAGAGACATGTTTATTAATTTTTCACACACTGCAAAATACAAGGAATAACCATAACAATACATAATATAATGCTGTCACGGTGTGACTTGGGTTTGCCAACCTTAATATATTTAATTTCTTTTTGAGACAGGACCCAGGAGTAGAGACAAGGCAGGCTCAAAACTTAAAAAGGTACAAGAAGAAATTTATTAATAATACAAAAAAAAAAAAAAAAAAGGATTAGAATTCAGGATAAAGTTCCTAGATTGTTCCCTCCTCCCCTTCATTCCACATTTCTTACCAACCAACATACAGAGAGAACACTTCAGTCAGCTATACACTCAAATAATCAGTTCAGTTTGCTTCAGAGAGAAAACTCCCTTTTCTGGTTATGGCTTAGGGGGTGTCTTCACCTTCACAGTCTGCGTCCGCCTGAAAACCACAGAACTATGAATTTTTCCTCCCATTTACACAGTCCTTCCAGAGCCGTGTTATGGGTTACGTTACACACTTGGGGTATCACTTTTAAAGGCAGCCTGCCGAAAAACAAAATTCTCTTCATCTGCTTCTCTATCCAATGTCTCTGTTCATATTCCAGTCCCAGAACAGAGAGAGCTCCATTTCCCCGAGGCAAAAAGTCTTCTACTCAAGCATCCAAACCTCCCCAAGTATATTTCACAGTTTAAAGAAACTTTAGTGAAGTCACAATCCCCACAGCCCACAAAAAATGTTTTCAGCTACTTGCATCTTTTCAATCTCTTCCCACCAGGAACTTTGTCTTCATCCCGCTGACTTCTGTAGTCTCCATGCTTCATTTCTTCTCATTCAGGGGAATTTAGGAAATCCAGGATTCCATCCAGGCATAAAGAAGTTACAATTGTATCCAGATTGCAAAGAAACAAACGTGGGCAGCTGGAGGTCTTCTCTGCCACGTGGAAAGGCAAGCCAAGCCCAGCCGGCAGGGCCGGGGCCATGTGGCTGGTGCTGGGGCCATGCGGAGCCCGGGGGCCCCCCAAGCCAGGGGCTCCCCGCAGAGCCGGGGTGCTGGGCCGGACCCCAGACCGAGCCCGGAGCCAGGCCGGAGTCCCCAGCCAGGGACCCCTACCTCCGGAGACCGGAAACCAAAAGAGTCCGTTAACTCGATGCAACTGTGATTTGTGAAAGCGAAATAACGTTTTCATTGGTTTCCCGAGCTGTCCATCACCAAATCAGCTCTCTGATTGGTGCCAGCAGCTCACAGGGAAAACTCCCAGAGATGAGAGAGTCCCTCCCACTTCGCAGCCTCATGGAGCCATCCCTGAGGTGAAACCACCCCTCCCTTACCATGTGAAACCAACACAAATGCCTAATACATATAAGACTATTTTATCGAAATTTCTTATCCATCCACCAAGTCTCAATCCCCCAAAAGTCGACCCAGCCAGTCAAGTTGGTCATCTACTTGCAGTTTGTTTAGCTAGCCAACAGCCTAATTTGTTAAGTAATCCTAAAGCTTTTCCTGTTGCTACACGAAGGGTAAAAAATTATGCTGCCTATTGCTGTCTTTCAGTTCAAAAAACAAACTGGCCATCATAATCTTTGTCAAAAGCATGTAAGGTTCACTTAATTCTAGAGGGATATTTATGTTGAAAAATCATGGACACGTTTGGGGTTAAAAGGGATAATCCCCCAAGTCTACATGGTGCTCCTTTAATATGCGATGGGATGGCAGGCCAAGCCCTATCCCCACAAATTAAAAATACTCCAGGAGGTAAAAGTAATGGAGCATTGGTGGAGCGAGAAATTATACTAGATGTATAATTACACCAAGTGCTTTCATTTTTATCCACAGGGTGATGAGGGGAAACATCCCATGCCTTATACTGGTTTTTCCCAGAATAATTCAACCTTACACAAAGATCCATTTTTACTGAGCCTAGAAGTTCTAATTCTTGAGGCTCAAGGGACTCCAGGGAAAGATAAGGGGTCCATTGACCCCAGGTGTCAGCATGATTGCTGTTTTGCAACACTGTGTTTGCCTGAGGCAGGTGAGGCCAACTGTCTAGGTGCAGAGAAACAAGGCATGTTGAAAAGGGGTTATCTGGGGATGCAGAGGCCAAACACGTCTTGTCCTGTAACATTTGCTAAGGTTACCCAGACATTTGTTTTTGGTTGATTAACAGGCCATGTCTGAGCACTAGAAATAATTCCCAGTAAATACCACAATATTTGGGAAATTATTGTTTTTCCTTATTCTCAGTGGCAGTGAGCGATTGCTCTGGAGTAATTTCCAATTCTTCAGGTAGACCAAACTTATACCCGCACACTAGCTGTTGAATTTGTGCGTTATTTCAGCAATTTTCCTAAGAGCATAAGTCAGAGGTCAAACAGGTGCTGATGCAGTGGCAAGGTCCTGTACGCAAGGGTTCTCCTCCGATGTTGGTGTTAAAGGAAAATCCTCAGGTGATGCAGGCAAAGGTTCTCGAAACAGCTTCACATTTTTTGCTGGAATCCACTTTGGACCATTTTCTGTGGAGACACAAGCAAAACCTCTGCTCCACGTGACCAAAGGATAAGGTGCTGATGCCTAGCGGATCTGGAACAGAGGCTAGAATGAGTTAAGAGGAATAAAATGGATATTTATTGAGGGGCCTTCCAAGGCCACACCCTGGTAGTACCAGTGCCACAGTCGTGGCCCCTGCCCAGATGGCTCCAAGATGGAAGCAAAAGGGGCTTGGCCACGAGATCTCACATTTTTATAGGTTTTAGTCCATTTGCATGCAGGAGACAACTGTCCAATAAATAGCCTCAAATCATGAAGTTTCATCCTCCTTGCTTGCTTGCCTGCCCTCCTCTTTTCACAATGTTTATGCTTAGGGCCTGAAGTTTGAAGAGATTGTCCTTGAGTCCCCACCGGGAATAGAACTGTTTTGTCTTCACCACCTGTTGTATTTCATTTGCGTGGTTTATGTAGCGCTGAGAATGGTATCTCCACCAACTCCCCTGTACCCTTTGTAGTGGTTTAATGCTTTCCCCTCCCCCTTCCCCTCCGCCCGAAGCTAATTGTCTGTGGTCTGAGACCCCTCCACCCCTGGCGGGGGGTTTAAAATACCACAGCCAGGCATTCCCATTTCCTCTTTCTCCCTGGAAGCATCCTGGAATAAAGCATTGGAACCCCTTCGGGGGAAGGACCCACTTTTGTTCTTTTATCTCGTTCCTGCAGGGCTCTGAGCTTCCTTTTAGTACTGAGTTAGTTAGGAGGAAGTCCAAGTAGCTACTGTAACCACTCAAGCACAACAGAAAAGCACACCCAAGCAGAACAGAAAAACTTAAAGCATCAGACCCAATATTTTACCAGATTCTGGATCCTTCACTAAAGCAGGAGGTTTTTCCTTTTGTTGCAATTGTGAATTACAATTAAAATGTCGAACAACTGGTGGGTTGGGGTCCATCAAAGAACAATTCAAAAAGGTAAAAACATAAAGGGCTTTCTGCAGTCTCTCAGCAAGGGTGCCATCTCCAGCTCCCACTTTCTGTAGTATTAAAAGACGCTTGAGAGAGCCATGATCTTGTTCAATGGTAGATTGGCCTGTTGGGGAATGAGGGATACCTGTTTTGTGAGTAATTCCCCATAGAGCAAAAAAGGCAGCAGCTCGATGGGAAGTATAAACTGGGCCATTATCGGTTTTCACATCAGAAGGTATACCAAGAGTTGCAAAAGTAGCAGTAAAGTGTCTACAGACATCCTTAGCTGTTTCCCCTGAATGGGCTGATGCAAAAAGAGCACCAGAAAATGTGTCAATAGAGGAATTAATGTATTTCAAATGGCCAAACTCAGCGAAATGGGTCTGTTTGCCAGATTTGAAGGCTTTGAAGCCCCATCTTATTAGGTAGGACAGAGTTTAGTACAGGCATTGCTAAGTGATCAGCCTGCCTGTTCCTCTCAGTCAAAAATCCAGGAAGGTCTATATGTGATCGATTATGCATAACAAAGTAAGGAGATGTTCTATTTTTTAAGGAAAAAACAAGAAGCTGCAACTAATAAAAGAGTTGTGAATTTTCAACCTCTTTCAAAACTGATGCTTCAACTCCCATCATAATTCCTGCAACATAAGCTTAATCTGTTACCAGATTAAAGGGATCAGAAAATCGTTGAAAAGCTCTGACAACAGCTGCTATTTCAACAATTTGGGGAGACGCCTCAACTGTGAACACATCTGATTTCCAAATAACAGATGAGGGATCCTCCATACCAGAACTGAATTATAAGAGTAACCAGAACTATCTGTAAAAATACTGTTAAAGCTTTAAGTGGAACCTTACTTATCTTTGGTTTTTGTATCAATTGAAATAAAGGGGTTAAAAGCTTATGTTTTGGAGGGTGTATTGAAATTTGCCAGCTGAATTCAGCAGAGGTCATCTGAATAGCCTCAGATTCCTGAAATACCCAATCCAAATAAAAGGTTGTAAATAGGCATGTAAATAGTGGAAAAATCCACTCCTGCCAGTGTAGTTAGTCTCTGTTGAGCTTTAATAATCAGTTGGACCATCATTTCAGTTTGGGTACTGATGGTTTTGGTCACTTCGTGTGGCAAAAAAATCCATTCAATGATAAGCAAAGGGTCTGGTGCATTGGAGTCCCATTGAAATATCAAAGCGTGGGGCTGTTTAGCTGGGCGCAAAATTATTAAGATGAAAGGCAGTTCAGGTGCTCATAGTGCAGCTTACCAGTTTGCTAAGGCATCACAAATGCCCTGCAGGGCTTGATGAGCCTGTGAATTGAGTCATCTAGGCGATAAAAGGTCTGAGTCCCCTTTTAGCAGTTCAAACAATGGACTCAGCTCTGCATTTGAGATTCCTAAAAAGGAGCCCAGCCATCTAATTGCTCCTAAAAGTTTCTGAGCATCATGCAAGCTGCCAATATTGGTCTGAATTTGTAGATTTTGGGGAGAAATTGAGTGGACTCCAGTGCGCCATCCCAAATACCTCTATGGAGGGTGGTTTTGTACCTTTTCAGAAGAAATGCAAAGCCCGGCCTGACTCACAGCTTTGGTGACAATTGCTAAGGCTTCCTCCATGACCTCCTGTTGTTCAGCTGCTACGAGAATATCATCCATGTAACGACACAAAAGAACATCAGGCATTTGTTGCCAAACAGGACTAAGGACCTTAGCAACATACCACTGGCAAATAGTGGGGGAATTCCTCATACACTGAGGTAAAACAGTCCAGTGATATCGCTGCAAAGGCGCCTGCATATTTGTGCAAGGAACTGAAAAAGAAAATTTTGGAGCATCATCAGGATGCAAAGGAATGTTGAAAAAACAATCCTTTAAATCAATG
Organism: Luscinia megarhynchos; assembly: GCA_034336665.1. NCBI lineage: Eukaryota > Metazoa > Chordata > Aves > Passeriformes > Muscicapidae > Luscinia > Luscinia megarhynchos. The sequence continues at coordinate 284,000 of JAPFBE010000033.1, forward strand.
ACTGTCAAATGCCAATTTCAAGTGATCATGGTAGGAGAGGGGACCCCAGGCTGCAGGGCTCCCATTTCCTTCTGTACAGAATTAATTTTGTGGATGTTATAAATTACTCATCAACATCGGGTAGGTTAATCAGTAAGGCAATTTATTAGTTCGTTGATAAGGAACAGGCAAAGCAGAGCTGTGAACGTGGGGTGTCTGCGCTCTGCCAACACGTCCATCCTACCCCTGGTCACTGCCCTTTTTATAGGCAGTTTCTTGGTGGGCTGTGACATGCCCACTGTGCTGGGATAAAAGTCCGAGCAAGCCCTAACATGTTGGCTAGGGCCCAAGCAGCAGTGGCTACAAGCCCCCACCAAGTCCGGACAAGGCTTGAACATGTTCTCAGGTTACACTCTTAGCACGCAGGTAACAGCAGGGACAAGCCTGCTCATGTCCAAACAAGCTCACATTTTCCTTATACATAAAAGTGGATACCATTAATGATTATAGTGACAAAATAATAAAAATATATAATAACAACAAAAAAAAAATCAACAATTTACAACAAAGTGATATAAACAAATATAATGAAATTAGATTTTCCTGTGTCTCATGTTTATGCTTTAATTTGGATTTAGTATTCTTGTTTATATTGATCATAATGACACATATCGCTATGTAACATCTCACATAGAGGTCTTGGAGCAAATGTTTTTTTGTTTTTTTTTTACTAACAAACACAGGGGAATTCCAAGGGCTGGTAGAAGGTACTTTATGCCCTTTCTGGAGTTGTTGCTGAACCAATTCTGTTTTTGCGGGAAGTTTATGAAACGATGGGGGCCACTTGCTCCCCCATAATGACTCAGAAGTTTTCCAAGTCAGTTTGAGGGTGCCGTGTGTTCCAGCCACCCCAGGGCAAAATTTGACTTCATAGAACTCCCCACTGAGCTAATGCATCCCTCCCCCACAAAACCAGGGGGACAGGCAATACAAAAGGTTTAATTGTAGCAACACGTCCCTCAGGTCCCGTTATCTGTACCAAGTGTTGGCTTTGTAAGCTTTGACTATACCCCCCCCACGCCTGAGAGCATCTGAGGCACAGTCGTTAATGGTCACTCACTGGGCCATTGGTTTTTACAGATAACAGTTAAATCTGCACCAGTGTCAATGAGGTCTGTTAAGACTATGTCCTTGCCTTTCGGAGTTACTTTGCATTGGCATATGGGACACTGATATGCAATATGCTGTATCCAAAGAATTTGTGGAACCCCTGTTGAACCAAACCCACCTCCCCTCTTTTCAGCTATGGGAGGAGCAGAAAAGGGTGCTACCGCGAAAGGTACAAGTTGGGTTATTTTGTCCCGGGACCAAACAGGGTGGCTGGGAGGACATGCGGCCATGAAGGGAGTGACCACACCCCCAGGAGACGTGCCCAGGCGGCGGAACCAGACCTGTTGCTGCAGCAACAACCACAACAAACCAGGCAGTTCCAAGCCAAGGCAGCAGCGCCATCTCGTGGCAAAACCTTAACATTACAAGACTTTTTCCCTATCGCATTTAAAAAATTGACTCATTTAAAAAAGAAGACTCAGCGAGCACCTGAAAAGCAACGGGATCATACGCTATTTGTTACAGCATCAGAGGGAATTCCAGCATCGACAGCAGGTGCTGGTGAGAGCCAAGGCTCCATGATCATGATTCCAAAAGGTGTTTTTCAAGCTTTTTTGCAGCAGATGGGAATGACTAGAGAATCTCGTCCACAGAGGAAGGCGGATTTTCCACAGATTCCTCAAACAATTCCTGAGTCACAAATGCTAATTCCACGACTGGAACCAAGAACAATGAAACAAGGGATGCAAGTGCCAGCAATGCAAGCAGACCCAAGAGTAAACAAAGTTACAGCCTGGACACAGCATCAGCAGATTACTCCTTTCTACAGACAGATTCCTATGGAAATACAGCCAACATGAATAGATTGGGCAAATATAAGAATTAATTTAACAAGAGACAGAGAATGCCCTGAGATTGGGAATGGCGACATTGCTATGCCAGCGAATTAAGATGCACAGGGGCAAAACCCAAGATGGGAAAGACTGAGCCATGAATCAGTAAAGGTCCTAATTAACGCAACTAGAGACAATGGATTAGAATCGTCATATTTTAAACAGCTTTTAAAGGAAATTTTTAACATGTATGATTTAACTCCATATGATATAAGATCTCTTGTATCATTGATTCTCATGGACACACAGGCACTCATCTGGGACAGCAGATGGAGAAGAGCTTTGCACGAGTTGAGAACTAAATACCAAGAGGGACCACATGCAGCCCTCACTTTGGCAGAACTGGCGGACGATCCTCCAAATCACAATCCAGCCCAACAAGCCAGGCTTGCAAGAGAAGTGCTGACAGACTTTAAAGAGGCAGCACGCAAAGCGATTTTACAAATTGCACCAGCAGGTGTGCCAGACATGATTTATACAGATATAAGACAAGGTGCTTCAAAACCTTTTTCTGCATTCATGGACAGACGCATACAGGCTGTGGACAGACAAGTCACTGAGGAAGCAGCGAAACCGCATCTATTAAAAAGCCTTGCATTTGAGAATGCTAATCAAGAATGCAAGAGAATTAGCAGTGCCATCCCTGGTCAGCCCTCCTTGGCAGGGATGGTTGAAGATTGCAACAAGGTGGGAACACCTCAGCATATAGTCTCGATAGTGGAAGAACAAATGGAAAAAGTTCTTCAAGCACAAAGTGAAAACTTCGAAAAAGTTCTTGCGAATCCTAAAAAGAAGAACAAATCCTCTGAAGGACAGTGTTACAATTGTAGGGGATTTGGACATTTTAAGAAGAATTGTCCTCAACCACCGAAAGCTAATAAGCCTTTAGAACTTTGTCCGAGATGCCGAAGAGGGAAACATCTCGCAAGAGAATGTTATTCCAAAACAGATGTAGATGGAAAATCTTTACCTATTCTGGGAAATGGAAAATGGAACGCGCCACCCCATAGCGTGACGACAAAAGTAATGACGGTGACACAGGGAGCAGCAGCAGCACAACCAATGCAACTGTCGGGGAATGTCAGTCAGACTCCCTCTGTTGGACATTTGCAAGCATCCCCTGCATCCAGGACTTGTTGTCACCAGGAGCACAATGCATCCTGGCAGCTTCCAAAATAGTCTGCTTCCTGAATGAAGAACACACATCAATACCTACAGGAGTTAGAGGATCTTCCCGAAAAAGACAGGACTTTTTGATAATAGGTAGAGACAGAAATATTATTTTTGGATTGATTGTATTTCCTACGGTGGTTGCAGCAGATTGCAACGAAGAACTGACAGTCTTAGCCAGAGCTCTTCAGCCACCATTGACCATTCCAGAGAATACACAAATAGCAAAAGCCATAGCTCTGCCATCTCACCCACTGGAAGATCAAGTTATGCCAGTGATAGGTGAAGATAATCCTTATTACAATGATCACACAGAAGTGCATGCCTCATGGCTGAAACATATAGGCTGTGAGCAACCAATTATTACCTGTGAATTGACACATAACAACAGAAGATTGATTATCACACGAATGCTTGATATGGGAGCAGACGTCACACTCATCTCATATATTTTCTGGCCAAGAGATTGGAATTTAATAGCACCTTTAGGTCGAATCACAGGCATAGGAGGAAGCTCCGTATGTCTGCAAAGTGAAAGTGCAATCACGTTCACAGGGCCAGGAGAAAAACTAGCTATTACTCGTCCATTCGTGGTGCAGAAGCCATTTACAGTATGGGGGAGAGACCTCTTGTCGCAATGGAACATTTATCTGAAAATGGATTTTTAGCGGGGCTCACTGTGGCACTCACCACTCTGAAGCTTGCAGAGAATGCTACTCTCCCTAAAATCTATCCCTGGAATTCCATTCCATAATTACTGAATGCTTAGCAATCGACTCCCCATCCCCCTTATCAAAAACCCTGTTATCTTTTTAGATTTCTATTGGCTCTTAAAGCCAACAAGTTATTGGTCCTTTTTTACTTAAGAATTTTAAGATAATTGGTTAGTTTAAAAGCTGTAGTTTTATTGGTAGAAATTTCAGTCCTTTGTAAACCTATTAAAGTTCTTTGTTATCTGATATATTCAGACATTGTTGTACTCCCCTTTGAAGAAGTAAAGCTATCTTCAGAACCAGTGCCGCATTGTCTCAACCTTTCTGTACTCCGCTAGTGGGTAGCTGTTAGCCCGACAGCCACAAGTCTAGAGAAATCTAGACCTAAAGCTGTTAGGCTTTGGGATTGGAAAGCACCAACCCAGGAAAAAAACAGCTACATTTGGCGCTCCGAACGAGTTCTATAACCGCAAGGACCCGAGGAACAGCACTTCGGCTGTCTTCACAGCTCTGAAAACGCCTGGTGGTGTATAGTCTTTGTTCTAGAAAGACTAGCAACAAGTCCGGCTACGTCCAACACCCCGGAGATCTGGACCGGGACTGGGCGCCATTAGCATCCTGTTGGCAGTTGACCATTCGGCTAAAAACTAGGTGAGCATTTAGCCTTTAAGGCCCGCGTTCTCTTTATATGGTCAAAAAGCAGTTTTTAGGTTTTTTTTCTTTTTTTTATATTTTTCTGCTAACGGGAAACGGAGTTCCATGGGTGGGCGGCTCACCAAAACCCCCCTGCCACCTACGAAGAATGGTTTATATTCCCACCTCCTTCTTTTATTATCTACTAATAATTCTGATTCTTCAAAAAATTCCTTTTCTAAAACTACCTTAAAATCTTTTGTTAAATTTATATTTCTTCATTTCCCTGATGCTAATGCTGATTCTGTTGCTTCAGCTGACTTTTGGGATACAGTGGGAACATATATTTATTCTTTACAAACTCAAAATCATCTTAAAGCTGCGAAATTCGTTCCTATTTTTCAACAAATAATAAGAGCCCGTAGATGTGTACGCTCCCCCTCCCTTCCGCGACAGCCTAAAGATCCGTCCCCCCCGCCTGATAATTTACCATTAGCTCCCTCTCCTGATCCTGGGGGGAGCGTGTTCCCCCCCCAAAAACCTCCCCTACAATTTCGCAAGTAACCCACCCGCCTCAATCCCTGCTCCCCCACAATACCGCACAGCCCCAAAAGCCTCCGCTCCTGCCCGAAAGGGCGCCGTCGCCGCTGCCGCCCGAGATGGCCTCCCCGCTCCCCCATGATACCGCGCGGCCCCGAAAGCCTCCGCTCCCACCCAAGAGCGCGGCGCTGCTGCCTCAACCGCCCGTGCACCCACCCCAAGTCTTGGGAGTAGAGCAGCTTCTATCTCACGTCCCACCCGCTAATTTTCCCCCGTTAGCGGAGGCGCGTTGCGCGGATTCAGTGCACCCTTCACCAGTGTCCCATTTCCCCCAGTCAGTGTTTGCTACGCAGTTACCGTTTCCTCACCAGTCTGTACAGATACACTGCAGCCCGCTTGATTCAAACCAACACGCGCCGCCATTGCCGGCTCCTACAGGGGGTTTTCCAGCTCCATGTGCCGCCCCCGCCTCCACCGCTAATCCTTTGTTTCAAAACCACCCATAGCCTCCCCCTGCTCTACCTTTGCCTCAACTCCCACCACTAGTTCCCCCGGGGGCCCCTGGTAAGCTTTCACTCCCTACAGTCGCCACGGAAACCACATTCCTTCAGCATTACACCTCTCCCCACCCCCCACTCCCGCCTCCTCCGCCTCCCTCCGCTCTGCCTGCTGTCCCTTCTTCGGCGCCCGCTTCCATTTCTAATGCACCGCTGCCACCGTGTGGTGAAACTGCGTTATGCACCCAGCCGAGTTTTTACCAGACCTCACCTGCCCCCCAACCCCCCACCTCCCTTCCCCAGCCATCCACCCCACTGCCTGCCTTTGCGCCCCTCGCCCGCTCCCTCCCCTCGCGTTGTAAAACCCGCCGCAGGAGGCGTAAAATTTCTACGTCTTCTGAGGGCACTGACTCTTATGATTCAGAAGATGAACAAGATCCATGGAACAATGTTAAGCTTTTGGCAACACAATATGCTGATTGGCAAATAGCCCAAAGAATTTCTGCTTTTCCTGTAACATATAAAGCAGGCCGCAGAGCTGGTGCCACAAATCATGCTCAATGGGAGAATTTTTATTAGAAACAATTAACTGAATTATCCAAAATTGCAAAAGAACATGGAAGAAGTACCCAAAATTTAAAAAAATTTTTGGAGGCAGTTTTTTCTGCCTATGTATTGGTACCATATGATTTAAGAAATATTGCATAATGCCTTTTATCACCTGCTGAATTTATGTTATTTGAAAGAAATTGGAAAAAGATCCTAAGAACCTTATCTGATAATTATGCAAGAGATGCAAATCGTCAAAATTTCACAGTGGAACAATTGGCTGGGGACGGCAATTTAACACTGCCTTCAGACCAAGCAAACACTTCGCCCAGAGACACATTGCAAGACATTGCCAATGCAGCAAAAACAGCCATACTCCTCATACCTGATGACTCCACTCCCACCATGCATTTTTCCAACATCAAACAAAAAATAGATTAACCCTTTATTAAATTTGTAGACAGACTGAAAGATGCTTTGGAAAAAAAATTGAGAGTGCAGAGGCACGAAAAGAACTGTTATGCAAACTTGCTATGAGCAATGCCAATGATCAATGTAAAGCCATTTTAAGATCCTTGCCTCTTGACACAGAGCCCACCATTGAACAAATGGTGGATACCTGCACACGCCACGTGTCCACTGAAAACACAGTAGCCCAGGCAGTGGCCAAAGGCATTGCTGAAAGAGGCTCAGGAGCCTTTGCAGCAGTGGCATCCAAAGAAAATGCCCGCTGCTTCTACTGTGGGGAACTTGGACATTTTGTAAAAAATTGCCCAGAAAAGCCACAAATCCACCACCCCCCCAGCCATCATCATAAGCCCCAAAAACAGCAAAAGCATCCACAGAATCCAAAAAACTGCCAGTGCAGCGCGGAAATGGCACCGCGCCAGGACAACAAATCAAAAGCCATCACCACCACTGTCCCGCCTATGAAAATCAGTCAAATTCCGGAACGTATCAAGATGGTCCAGCACACGCCCACGTATCGGTGGGAGCCAAACGCAAGTTGGTAAATTCCTTGCCTTACAATTTCACGGACAGCAAATTTTACCATGTTCCTACAGGAAAACACGGGCCGCCAGGTGGACCTTGGGACATTTTCATTTTTGGTGATACTGTACACAGTCCAAAGCAAATTTTTGTTTTGCCAGAAATCCAGACTGCTCACTCTGGACAAGAAATCCTTGTCCAGCTTCGCTGCACAGGCACACCTTATTTCTTTTCACAGGGGACGCCAATTGCACAACCTTCCTGCTTCCGAAAAACTACAACGAGCAAATCCCTCTCAACCCTACTGTGTTGTGGGTGCAAATCATGGGATCCCAAAAACCCGTCCTTAAATGCATCATCCCCTGCAAAGGTGAGAGAATTCTCAGACCAGTAATGATAGACACCGGAACCGATGTCACCATCATCCCCCGTTCAGAATGGCCATCCAACTGGGACCTGCAACCCGTAGCTGGCATGATTTCCGGAATTGGTGGCGTCACTGTGTCCATGCGAAGCGCAAACAACGTGGTCATCGAAGGGCCTGAAGGCAAGTTGGCAACTGTCCGCCCGTTCATGGTCAGAGCCTCCATCACCCTGTGGGGCAGAGATGTCCTGTCCCAATGGGGCGTCTCCCTTCGAGTCCAATGCCGGGATTTCTGATTTGGGCCACTGAAGAGCGCGGTCTCCCACCGACCCCGAAACTCACATGGAAATGTAACAACCCCCAGTGGGTGGAGCAGTGGTCCCTGTCAAAAGTCAAACTGCGCGCATTGCATGCGCTGGTGGAAGAGCAGCTTGCCAAAGGCCACATCACCGAAACCACAAGCCTCTGGAACACTCTTGTCTTCGTTCTGCAAAAACCGGGAACAAACAGATGGAGGCTTCTCCAAGACCTTCGCAAAACCGACGATGTCATTAAAGACATGGGACCCCTTCAGCCTGGCATGCCTTCTCCGTCAATGCTGCCTCGAAACTGGACACTCGTTGTCATTGACATCAAAGACTGCTTTTTCAGCATCCCACTGCACCCTGAAGATGCTCCACGATTTGCTTTCTCCGTTCCCTCTCTCAACAAGGAAGCTCCCCTCAAAAGATACCACTGGCTTTTCCTTCCCCAAGGACTCAAAAACTCTCCCACCATATGCCAATGGTATGTGGCTCACGTTCTTTCCCCCCTTCGAAGCTCATTCCCATATGTTGTCTTCCTCCACTACATGGATGACATCTTGATCTGTGCCTCTGATAAAGCCTACTTGGACAAAGCAGTGAAAGCAACCATTCAAACCATTGAAAAAGCCAGATTTGAAATCCGTGAAGACAAGGTACAGTACACCAGCCCGTGGAACTACCTTGGACTGCATATTCGAGAAACAACCATCGTACCCCAGCAGCTTTCCATTAAGGACAATCCAAAAACCCTAAGAGACTTGCACAGCCTGTGTGGATCCATCAACTGGGTACACCCCCTGCTAAGAATTCCAACAAAACAACTTACTCCCCTGTTCAACCTTCTTCGGGGAAAAGAAGACTTCAACTCCTCATGCACCATGATGCCAGAATCTCAACAGGTCATCATCAAAGTCCAAGAAGCCCTTTCCTCATGCCAAACCCATCGGTTTGAACCTGATTTACCCTTCCAATTTGCCGTTTTGGGAAAATCTCCTCACTTTCATGGACTGATCTTCCAATGGGACTACAAACTCTCAAACCCTTTGCTGATCCTTGAATGGGTCTTCACAAGCAATCAACCCACAAAAACAATTACCACATTTCAAGAAATCATAGCACTTCTTATAAAAAAGGCCAGAACTCGCCGCTGCTCCCTCGCTGGGTGTGAGTTCACCTACATATACCTGCCATTGACCACTGGAAATTTGGAGCATTTGCTTCAAACCAATGAAAACCTTCAAATTGCTCTAGATAGCTATACTGGCCAAATTTCAAATCAATTACCCCAGCATAAGCTTTTCAATAAAGATGCAAGTTTTCATTTAATTCCAAAATTAGTTCAGAGCAGAACCCCCCTTAAAGCTCTAACTGTTTTCACAGACGGCTCAGGCTCCTCTCACAAGTCAGTTATGACTTGGAAAAACCCCAAAACCCAAAATTGGGAATCAGATATTCAGATAGTGGAGGGATCTCCACAAATTGCAGAGCTAGCAGCCGTTGTTAGAGCTTTTGAAAAATTCAAAGACAAACTCTTTAATCTGGTCACACACTCAGCCTATGTAGCCGGTGTAGCTATGCGAGCAGAACACGCGTTTTTAAAAGATATTCCCAATCCAAAACTGCACCAATTAATTTCTACATTAACATATTTATTTTCTCACAGAAAAGAGTCTTACCACATTGTTCATGTAAGGTCACACACTGATCTTCCAGGTTTTATTACGGAAGGAAACAGAAGAGCAGATGCTCTAGCCATGCCCCTGGAAACTGCAAATGTTCCTGACATCTTTGCCCAGGCAAAGCTGTCACATGCATTTTTTCATCAAAATGTGCCCGCCCTCATGCGAATGTTCAAACTTGCAAAAGACCAGGCAAAAGCCATCGTGGCAACCTGCCCAAGCTGCCAAACTTACCAAATACCCTCTATGGGTACAGGAGTCAATCCCAGAGGTCTGAACAGCTGCCAGCTGTGGCAAACTGACGTGACTCACTTCGCATCTTTTGGGAAATTCAAATACGTGCACGTGTCAGTTGACATGTTCTCTGGCGCAGTTTTTGCATCAGCACATGCAGGAGAAAAGGCCACTCAGGCTATCAAGCATTTTCTCCTAGCTTTTTCCACTTTGGGGGTTCCACAAAAAATTAAAACTGACAATGGACCTGCTTACAAATCCCGAGATTTGAAACAGTTCTTCAGTGAATGGGGAATTGAACACACCACTGGAATTGCTGCAAATCCCACAGGACAATCTATCATAGAAAGAACTCATCAAACCCTCAAAAGCGTTCTCAACCAGCAACAAACAAACACAAAAATTTTATCTCCAGTTGAAAGACTTTGCAAAGCTCTCTATGTCATTAACTTCTTAAACTGCACGGCTTCAGAACCTGATCCCCCAATTCTGCGTCATTTTTCAAACTCCACCCAAGCCAAACTCACTGAAAAACCACCTGTGCTGGTAAAGGACCCAGAAACACACCAAATTTCTGGGCCTTTTCAATTAATCACCCGGGGCCAAAATGGTACCCAGGGAAAAACATAAAACCTTATCTGGGCACAGCAAAACCCACCCCCTCCAGCACCAGCAAAAATCCTCCTGAATCCAACACAAAACCCCCTCAAAACCAAACCAGCTCTGCCTGGAGACGCAGGCGTCGCAGAGCATTTATATACCAAAATAAAAATCGTCCTGTCACACCACAGCAAACGAAACAAAAAACCAAGCAGCCTTTAGCTGCCTCAGATAAGCCTTAAAGCTGAAATTAAGTTGTTTTTTCTTTTGTAGTTTTAGTTTTAAAAATTATTAACTTTTGTTAAAAATTTTCTTGCTTTTAATATTACTTTGTTGACAAAAACCCTAAACCCTAATGGTTTTTTTTTTTTTTGTGTTTAATGATAAGAAAAAGGAGGGAAGGGAAAGGAAAAATCCTCTCCCTCCTCTCTCCAAAATAACGAATTTTGCTTGTATTTCCTATCAGAAGCCTCATCCTTGTTCAAAGATGAAAAATGTCTTTGTTGGTGTTGCTTTTACTGCTGCCTGGATGTTCTTCAACATACCTCATGCCCTCGGCTGGATGAGCCCACAACCCAGCCACAATGTTTGGGTGACTCTAGCAAAGACATTAAAACAAGATAACTTACGTTTATCCCTAGGCAGCCTTGACAACCCACTTTCCACATGTTTAGGGTGAATTCCATTTACAGCAGATGAATGGCCCGTCCAAAACTCAGAACTCCTTCGCACCACAGGTAAGAGGCCCAACCCCGTGGACACTTGGGATGATTGGACAAAAATATTGCCAAATGCCCTTGAGGAACCCCAAGAATTGGATTTGTTGGGGTCCTCCAAAGGAACATACTGTGTCAAGTTTTACTTTAAACGCCCAAAACAAAACATACATGAATTGGATCTGCACAAAAACACATATAGAAAAGATATATCACCCATCAACAAAGCATACAACTATCCAAATTGGTGTAATTACATCGCTCCCACAATTTCAGAGTCCTCCCTTCATCCCAAGAAACTGCCCAGAGGAATGTTCCTCATCTGTGGTGACCGAGTTTGGGCTGGAATCCCCTCTCGTCTTCAAGGAGGGCCCTGTAGCCTTGGCAAGCTTTCTACCCTCACCCCCAACATTGCCTTATTACACAATTGGAAGAATGAAAGTAATTCAAAACGCAAAAAAAGATCCTACACTGAATTTGACGAAAATTGTGATCCCAAAATGTACATTTGGAACAGACCCAAAAGATTCGCTGCCTCCCTGTTCTTACCATGGTCAGCAGCAGCAAAAGCCCTTGGTGACATTAATCATTTAGGGTGCTGGCTTAGTAAGCAGGCCAATGCTACATCTGCTGCTCTGAGTGACCTTTTGAAAGATGAAGAAACCATAAGACATGCAACTCTGCAAAATCGGGCAGCAATTGATATTCTGTTGCTGTGCCATGGACACGGCTGTGAAGACTTTGAAGGAATGTGCTGCTTCAACCTGTCTTCCCGCTCCAAATCCATTCAAGAAAACATCCAGAAGCTGAAAAATCTCGTGAAGGACCTCAAAACCGAAACCACTCCCGACTGGGTCAACAATCTTTTTGGCCAATGGGGACTGACAGGATGGGCTTTGTCCTTGGTCACAGGAATTTTGTGGATTTTTATTGTTATTCTTGTTGTACTAGCTATGTTTTCATGTTTAGCTCAATGTTTTAAGAAAACTGTTAAAGACGCTCTCTTTGTAAATACAGAGAGAGGAATTGTGGAGAATGTTACTCCCCCTAAAATCTATCCTTGGAATTCCATCCCATAATTACTGAATGCTTAGCAACCGACTCCCCATCCCCCTTATCAAAAACCCTGTTATCTTTTTAGATTTCTATTGGCTCTTAAAGCCAACAAGTTATTGGTCCTTCTTTACTTAAGAATTTTAAGATAATTGGTTAGTTTAAAAGCTGTAGTTTTATTGGTAGAAATTTCAATCCTTTGTAAACCTATAAAAGTCCTTTGTTATCTGATATATTCAGACATCGTTGTACTCCCCTTTGAAGAAGTAAAGCTATCTTCAGAACCAGTGCCACGTTGTCTCAACCTTTCTGTACTCCGCTAGTGGGTAGCTGTTAGCCCGACAGCCACAAGTCTAGAGAAATCTAGACCTAAAGCTGTTAGGCTTTGGGATTGGAAAGCACCAATCCAGGAAAAAAACAGCTACAGAAGTTGACTTGGAAAACTGATAAACCTCTTTGGGTGGATCAGTGGGCCTTGGAAAAGAAGAAATTGAGTGCTTTGAAGAATTTAGTCAAAGAACAATTGCAAAAAGGACACATCAAGCCGACAAATAGTCCCTGGAATTTTCCCGTGTTCTTTATTTGGAAGAAGACCTCTGGTTAATGGAGATTGCTTCATGATCTCAGAAAGATGAATGAGATTGTGGAAGAAATGGGGCCTCTTCAGCAAGGACTTCCATCTCTCACAATGATTCCTAGAGATTGGCCACTTGTGATCATTGATCTCAAGGACTGTTTTTTCAGTATACCACTTCATCCAGATGATGCTCATTGGAAGGCGTTCTCTGTTCCAAATTTAAACAGAGAAAAGCTTTTGAAAAGATATCATTGGGTTATTTTACCACAAGGACTCAAGAATTCTCCAACAATTTGCCAGTGGTATGTGGCACAGGCTTTGGCTCCAGCAAGGGAAAAGTATCCTGAAGTGAGGATCATTCATTATATGGATGATTTTCTCATTGCAGCATCCACACAACAGAAGCTTCAAGAAGCACGTGGCTGTGTGATCGCAGAAGTGCAAAAAGCAGGATTGGAAATCAGCACTTCGAAGATTCAGGAAGGTGCACCTTGGAAATACCTTGGATGGAAAATCACGGAGCAAATAATAACGTTTCAGAAAATAGAAATCAGCTCAAAAGTCGACAATTTGCAAGATCTACAACAACTTCTTGGAGAGATAAACTGGATGAGACCGATTCTGGGAATCACAAATGAAGACCTTTCATTTTTATTTAATCTTCTGAAAGGAAACAGGGTTTTCAGATCTCCTAGAACTCTCACACCAAAAGCACAAAGAGCTTTGGAAAAAGTTGCAGAAATTATACAGCAGAGACAGGCACATCGTTATGTAGATTCATTGCCTTTTTGTTTAGCAGTGCTGGGATAAGGGACACAGTTATATTGTTTAATTTTTCAATAGGACGATTCTCAAAAGGATCCTCTTTTAATTATAGAGTGGATTTTTCTATCTTACAGATCCCCAAAAACAATTCTCACAGATTTAGAAATGATAGCCCAGATCATAATTAAAGGAAGAACAAGGCTGATGACAATGATGGGCAGAGATTTTTTTATAGTATATTTACCATTGAAAAAGCTATATTTTGATTGAGCACACCAATAATCACACAATTTGGCAATTGCATTGTTAGATTATATGGGTATTTATACAATTCACTACCCGAGTCACAGGTTGTTAAAGGCAAAATTAAGTCTCAGAGAAAAATCAAAAATGAGTGAGGAACCATTGGATGGGATCACAGTATTCACTGATGGTTCAGGGAAAACTCATAAATCAGTAATTACATGGCAGAATTCAGTTACAGGGAAATGGGAGTCAGATGTGAAAATAGTGCAAGGCTCACCACAAATTGTAGAATTGGCGGCAGTGGTCCAAGTTTTTGAATTGCTCCAGCAACCTCTCAATTTAATCACAGATTCAGCATATGTGGCCAATGTAGTTAAAATATTGGAAGGGTCACTTTTAAAGGAAACAAGCAATGACATTTTATATTCGTATTTATCATGTATGAAAACATTGCTGGAAAACAGGACACATAAATATTTTATTACACATATTAGAGCACACTCATCACTCCCAAGATTTTTAGCAGAAGGTAACGCGCAAGCAGACAAATTGACCATGCCTGTTTTGCAAACCTTGCCAGATATCTTTGAGCAGACAAAATTGAGCCATGCATTTTTTCATCAAAATGCACAAGCATTGATGGAATCTTTTTGCATTTCGAAAAGCCAAGCAGAAGAAATTATTCAGTCCTGTCCAGATTGTCAAATGGTACAGCCACCAGTTTTTATGGGAGCAGTAAACCCTAGGGGACTGCAAAGTCTTCAATTGTGGCAGACAGATGTGACAAAATACTCACCTTTTGGAAAACTGAAAAACATTCATGTTTCAGTTGACACCTTTTCAGGAGCAATTTTAGAAAAACAAAAAGGGGGGAGGCAGAGGCTATGCCAGACATGCGGTTTAACAAAAGCATTATATGTTCTAAACTTCTTAAATGGTTCTTTTACAGAGCCAACTCCACCAATTATAAGACATTTTACAAACAATACAAGGGCAAAGCTAAAAGATAATCCTTTGGTTATGATCAGAAATTTAGAAACCGGTAAAACTGAAAGGCCTTTCAAACTAATTACGGAGGGAAAAGGTTTTGCTTTTGTTTCCACAGATAGAGGATTGAAGTGGGTTCCTGCAAAATACATGAAACCTTATCGGGCCCAAACGCAAGCAGAATCCAATCCTGGAAGTGAAGAAGGGAGCTCCCAGACAGAACCAAAGACAAAGGATGTGAACTCCTCTTCAAACGAGACATAAAAGACTTAAGGACTGTCAGTGAAACATGTTTGTTTATATGTTGTTGTATCTTATCTTTTTGTCAACTATATTAGGTAATAAAGCGGATCTACCAGTGATGCAGCCAAGGGAGAATGTTTGGGAAAATCTAGCACAGACAGTGGGGTTGGACACAATTTGTTTGACGCATTCCAGGCCAAAAAAACCATTTTCAACATGTCTGGTGGGATTGCCAGTGAAAGAATGGCCCATTCCGGAGGGCATCCCTTCATGGGTGATGCGAGTTGTGACAACTCCTGTGGACGGATGGCATGTGTGGGTTCAATTTGTCCTTGTGGCCTTCTTAGAAATTTTTGGTTCGACAAGAATGGACTTTTGTATTGCATTTAATGTTTCAGGAGTGACAAAGAACCAAACAATGGATGTTACTCCAAATCATGATGTATATAAAAATGCTTTGTTGTGGTGTAATTATACTGTAGTCTCAAACAAACCATCCTTCCGAGTTCCTGCACAGTTACCGCGGGGAACATTTTTCATTTGTGGGGACAGAATTTGGGCTGGTATCCCTGAGAAAGTCAGAGGAGGTCCATGCAGCATTGGGAGACTTTTATTGTTAACCCCAGATTTAAAAATTCAAAGAAAACAAAAGCACAGAGAAAAGAGAGCAATCAAACAATAAGATCTGAATTGTGATGATGAATTTTGTACATGGAACAAGGCATGGAGAATTGCGGTAGAGATGTTCTCACCTCAAATGGCATCAGGGGCAGCCTTGGCTCAACTGGATCGTATGGGTTGTTGGTTGAGCAAGAACAGCAAAGCTTTTTCTCTTGCACTGAGTGACATGTTAACTGATGTCAACAGTGTGAGAAAGGTCACTCTTCAAAACAGAGCAGCAATTGATTACTTATTGCTGACTCATGGGCATGGATGTGAAGAATTTGAAGAAATGTGCTGCATGAAATTGTCTGATCATTCAAAATCAATTCAGAAGAACATAAGACAGTTGCAGGAAGGTTTGGCAAAGCTTGGAGAAGTTACTGGATCGTGGTTGGATGGTCTGTTTGACCTTTTGATCTTTCACCTTTGTGAAAAGAAATTTTGAAAGTAGGTTTTTATATATTAGTGGGGCTTGTTGCTCTTCTCATCGTTTTGCCGTGCATCATCCAGTGCATTTGGCACACCTTGAACAAAGCTGTGAAAGAGGTGTTTTTAGTGCAAACAGTGGGGGGAGATGTGGGAGCACAGGGTGTTCCCCTGGCCTCTTTGGGGGTCTCAAAACCCCCCTGGCGAGGGTCTCAAAGACCCCTGAATGAGACCCAAGTGAATTCAAACCCTTGAGGGAAATTACCAACACAGAGGGAAGAGAAGCAAGCCACAAAAATTAGTAAAGTGTAAATTAGACTGTTAGAATGTAGAGAAATAGATTTTTGGGGATGTTTCTGATAAGGGACACCTGGTCAACATGGAGAATTTTGGGCGTGGATACTTCTTCTTCTCTGTGTTATCCATGCTGGGTGACATGCTGGCACTTTCGGATTGGATGGGGACAAAGCTGGACAGTTTAACAAAGTTTTATTGTTTTGGAAAATAATTGCAAATACCTAGTATGTAATTTAGACTATAAAAGATAAGTCCTGACTCTACCAGGCAGATTCTGCCCAGGATGTCTGGCGAGCAGACCGCTGTTCGCTAGACAAAGCATTCCTGAGATAAGAAACAATAAACAACCATGAAAACCTCTAAGAATAGCCTCCTGCAGTCTCTCATCGGCGGGCATCGGAAAGAACTGGGTTCCAGACCACCTTTATGTCCTCCTGAGGTGATCTCAAGTCTAAGGTGACGCCTCGGGCAGTGCCATCACCGGTGTGTCCTGGCAGCCCAAAGGGCCACTGTGTCCTGGAGGGTCAGGCCCAGCATTGCCAGCCAGGTCAGGGAGGGGATTGTCCTGCTCTGCTCTGCTCTCCTCTGGGGCAGAACCATCTCCAGTCCTGGGGCAGTTCTGGGTGACACAAGAAGAGGACATCAAAGTATTAGCATGTGTCCAGAGGAAAGTGACCAAGATGGTGAAATGCCTCAAGGGAAAAACTTACGAAGTGCACCTGAAGTCACTTGGTTTTTTTCTGCTTGGAGAACGGAAGGAGAACAGGTGACCCCACTGCAGTCAAAGGGAACATTCCATGGGGCGTGCTGGTCTCCTCTGGTCATCAGTGACAGGGCACAAGGAAATGGAGTGAGATGGGGTCAGGGGAAGTTCAGTGTTATAAATGAGTACAATGGACCATGAGAGATCGAATCAAAATTGAAAAATTTATTGGTTACAGAAGGCAAAAGTAAAGATCAGCGCTGCGCTGGGCGGCAAGGGAGTCGAGCCGAGCTCGCTCCACCAACTGCCGCGCCCCCCCCCTTTCAGTTCGTCCCTTTTAAGTTGTTTGGTTTCTGGATTACGTGTTCTTCCTTTAGTAATTTGCGCATGCTCTTCCAGTTGCTAGGGGTCTTTTTCTGCCTTCTGGTGGTCGAGGGATGAAGGTGAGGAGCCTCTTTCTCTGTTTTGTCTTGCTAACCCCCCCCTCCTACTTATAAGGTGATCCGGTGGTTTCTAGGAAACTTGCTAGCACTTAAAGCGATATGTGATTTATGCAAGTAAAGCAAAGCGATTAACTCTCAAGGTCTGTCTGGCTAGCAAAGCAAAACAATTAACAGCTTCTTGGCAAGCAAAGCAAAGCAATAAAACAATTTACAGCATCTTGGCTCCACAGGCCCAGGCGATATCTTTTTCAAGGTCTGTCAGGCGAACAAAAGGTTCCTTATCTATCACAATCCCCCCTTTTTCTATATTCTACTTTTGTTCGCTAAATCTTTGTAATTCTCTTTTGCTTAATTCTAAATAGTTTTCCGTTTCTTCTCCATTTAAGGTTCCATATTTTGCTCGTATTAACATGAGGTGAGCTGCTTCTAACCTACTCTTTACTATGCTAATGATTTTGTTAAAGATGCAAGGGCCAAAGGTGAGTCCTAAGATTAGCAAGATTAATGGTCCTGCTATGGTAGACAACAAAGTTGTTAACCAGGGAGAATAGTTAAACCAAGATTCACACCAACTTTGTTGGGCTTCTCTATCCTTTTTACGTTGCTCCAGTTGTTTTCGGAGCTCAGCCATGGTGTCAATTACTATCCCAGTGTGGTCCGCATAGGTACAACATTCTTCTGTAAAGCTACACACAATCCCCCTTGCTATAAAAATAACAAGTCTAATCCCCGCCTATTGTGTGATTTTACGAGACCGTCTATTGCTTTTTCTATTCTACTTAGGTCTTCATCCACTGAGACTCTAAGATTTTTAAATTCTTGCTGTTGGTTTACTAAAGAAGCTACTCTTGTTCCTACTCCAGCACCTCCTAATGTTAATAATACAGCAACTGTAAGGGCTGTAAACGGTTCCCGTTTTACCAGGTGGTGTCCTGGAGTGATTTGATGATTATACACATAGTCCTTTGTGTGGTATACGATTCGGGGAACTATCATGACCTGAATGCAGTATTCGGATGTTTCATTGAAATTAGGTATTGATATACACGGGGTTACCCCTAATGTGTTACAAACCCACTTGGTGTTTGCAGCAGGGATTAACCATTGGGCCGGTTTGCGGGAGTCGGTTACAGCCATTTTTATCCCGCAGAGGTGGTCTTTATCTCGAGGTATGTTGCCTATACACCTCCCCTTCCCATTTACTCATACCATCGATACCCCCTGGGGTGCTTTCTTTTCCCCTTTTCCAAAGGCACAAGGAGGGATTGGTCCCATTTATTCTTTTAGATTCTGCTACAGAACCTAAGGCCTCATAAAAGGGTGGATTAATACTGTAACATAACCAGCACTCTTTAGTCAAATTGGGGTATGTACTATTAAACACCCTAAAGGTGGCTTGTAGGATCTTCCATAGGGGCCCTTTACTGGGTTGTGTCACGGCTGTTGTCTTTATTAGCTGTGATTCATTATTGGCCTCTGTAAAACTTTCTTGGGTTATGTTGTCTAAGTTACTCTGATCCGTTATTGTGGCTTTTGAGTCTGTCATTATAGGATTTGGTCCAACAGGCTGAGGATAGTGGGGTATAATTTCCTTCTTTTTAACAATATGTCCTACTCGGTCTTTCCCGGGTTCCCATATTCTAACTCCCCAGAATTTTCCTACTACCCATCCGGGGTCTTGGGGTTGCGTGACGTTAAGATAGACCCATTTGCAAGTACCGATATAAGTCACCACCCCTGACGGATCTGTCCAGGGTTTTTTACATCCATGTGGACCTCTTTCAACTCTTAAGTACTTATCTTGGATTTGGACCGACCATCCTAGGGAAATCGTTTCACAGCCCCAATATCTACAGTAAAATTCTCCAGGGTAGTTACAGTATGACCTCCCTGGGTTAGATGCTGGACACATGTAGAATACACTATAGGGGCTAGAACCTGTCCTATCAAGTAGGTCATCCAGGGTTATGTTAAAACTAGGACTTCCCGAAGTAGTTTGTGTTTGAATTTCTCTCTGACCTTCCCATTTTATAAGTGACCATTTAAACGGTTCGTGACTTGCATGTACTCCTTTTAGGGACATTAAACAAATTATTCCTAACCGGAGGTAGTAGCTTCCCCAATGCCCGCAACCTGTCTGCCAGTAGTGATTACTATCCCATTGTTTCTGTAACCTGCCCTCCCATCCACTTTGGGTCCCTACCTTTAGTCTCCTCTGTGCCCGTGGGCGACCCACTCCACAAACACTTCCTCCTCTGCCTCGCCCATCAACTCGGTTGCAGCGAGCTATGGGGAGTTCCATCTTCTCGGCAGAAAGAGTACTCTTCAGGAGGGGTGTTTGCCTCATGCTTTTTGATGCGTTTCATATACCTGCTCCACTTGCGGGCTTTAATTAGAGGAGTATAGCAACTGAGTTCGGGTACCCACCGCCTACACAGGGCAGCTACAATTTTGGCTACAAATGGGGTAGGTTCGTTAGAGTGGTAGCAGTAAAATTGAAGGTTCACCCCCTTTGAAAAAATCTCCCACCACTTTTCGGATCCCACCGAAAGCCCTCCCACAGCCACTACGGTGGCTAGGACCTGAGAAGTGAGCTTCCTTTGGCTCCAGTAACAATTGTGACACACCCCCCTAGGGATGTAACCGTTGCGGCAATGGGCCCACCACTCCTCCTTACAAATTAAACAGACAAAGCATACAAACGGATTACAATTTCCCCAGCAGTTTTCAGCATTACATTTGAGTTTAACCTCTGCACTTAGTACACTTTCCCCACCTTCTAGTGGTACCCCTGTTTTTCTGTTTTCTATTGTGAAAGAAAAGTACTGTGGATCCCAAGGTTCAGCATCCACGTGGTATCGGTATAGGTTTCATGTCCCAAAGGGAAGTAGAAGAATAAAGTCTTTCAAGGTTGCACTTTCTTCTGCAGTGTTAGCTTTAAATCCCCAGGTGTGCCTCTTGCCTCCCACTCAGGATGGTTGGTGAATTTAGACGGATTTACTGGTCCTTTGATCCGGCTTGCGTGAGTCCACCCTTTTTCTACAGTGCGTACCGCTGAGTCCGTTGTCAGCAACACCTGGTAAGGTCCTTCCCACTTAGGTGTTATCGGATTTTCCTTCCAGCTCCGGACTAATACCCAGTCTCCGGGCTGAATCTGATGTAATACAAGATTTAACGGTGGTCTCTGAGCCAACATTCCCTTTTCCCATAACTGTTTCCTGAATTTCATCAGGGTTACTATATACTCGTTAATGTATCATTCACTAACGTTTGGATTTGTTTGTGCCCTTTCTAAATTGTAAGGCATACCATATAACATTTCTAATGGGGAAATCCCTAGATCTGCTCGGGGTTGAGTCCGAATATTTAGCAAGGCTAATGGAACACATTTAACCCATGATAGCTTTGTTTCTAGTACCAACTTAGTCAGCTGTTTCTTTATTTCCCCATCCATTCTTTCTACTCGGCCTGAACTCTGAGGATGCCAGGGAGTATGATGTTGCCATTTTATTCCTAATGCTTTTGCTAACTCTTGAGTGACCTTTGATGTAAACTGCGGCCCTTTATCAGAGTCAATTGTTTCTGGTACACCGTATCTGGGGACTATCTCCTCTAGTAAAACTTTTACTACTGTTCGTGCAGTTTCTCTTGATGTTGGGAAGGCTTCCACATAGTGGGTGAGATTATCTACTACCACCAAAAGATATTTAATCCTTCCTACCTTTGGCAATTCGGTAAAATCCACTTGGATATTTGCAAAGGGCCGCTTTGCTAGAGGCCTTCCCCCATGGGGTAGTTTTCTGAGGTTACTTCGATTTACCCGCAAACAGGTAGGACATCCCTTTGTGATATGTTTAGCTAAATCGTGGAGTCCGATGCTCATGTATTTAGTGGCAAAGTGATCTACTAGCCCCTGGGCTCCCCAATGAGTTTTCTGATGTAACTTATACAGTATTCTTTGAGCTACTGCTTTTGGTAGCACTTCTCGGCCATCTGCTAATATCCACTTTCCTGATTCCCTTGTAACCCCCATCCTTCTAAGTTTCTCTTTTTCCTCATTCGTAAAATTGTGTCAGTGTTTTCATTGTTATCGACTCCACCCTCATCCCTTTGCCCCCCTTTTTCTTTTAGGACCATCTCCTTTAGGGCTGCCCGTTTTGCTTCCTGATTCGCAGCGTTGTTTCCCCTGCTTCTCAAATCCATTCCTCGTTGGTGTCCCTTTAAGTGTACCACTGCTAACTTCCTCGGCCCTCTCAGGGCTTTTAATATTTCAACTATAAGTTTCTGATGTATCAAATCTTTCCCCTGTGAGTTAATGAGGCCCCTTTCTTCCCACAGCTTTCCAAATGTATGTGCTACTCCAAATCCATATATGGAATCAGTGTATATTGTCCCTTCCTTCCCCTCAAGAAGTTTTAAGGCCCTTAATATTGCATATAATTCGCATGCCTGTGCAGACCATGATTTATCTAATGCACCCGACTCTACCACCTGTAAGTTTGGACCTTGCACTATTGCATACCCTGATTTCCTCTTTCCCTCTATTATCCTGGAGGATCCATCCACAAAAAGTTTTTCACCACTTTCTAACTCCTCTTCTTCCAAATCCGGTCTGATCTTTGTCTGCTCCTCTATTGTAGCTATACAGTCATGGGCTAAGAACTCATGCTCTGGCTCTCCGTATAAAAATGCAGCCGGGTTCTGTAGTGTAGTGGTTTCTAACATCAAATTGGGTGCCTCTACCAGAATTCCTTCATACTTTAGAAGTCTAGCATCTGAAATCCATTTCTCTGCTTTTTGTTGTAATACACTCCGGATGTTGTGAGGGGACATTACTTTAATATTACCATTAAAGGTGATTTTTCTAGCTTCCTCCACCAATAGGGCACATCCGGCCACTATTTGTAAACAGGTTGGCCAGCCCCTACTCACAGGATCTAAAATTTTTGATAAATATGCAACGGGCTTCTTTTTCCCTGCCCAGTCCTGGGTAAGTACCCCAAACGCAATTCCCTCTTCTATATTCACAAACAAGAAAAATGGTCTCCTCAAATCTGGGAGACTTAAGACCGGGGCATGGACTAAACTTTCCTTTAATTCCTGAAGTTTTTCTGTGTCCACCTGACTCCATTTTACTAGTCCTTCCTGTGTTAATTTATGGTAAAGAAATCTAGCTTTACTGCTGTAATTTTCAATCCACTGTCTATAGTACCCAGTAAGTCCTAAAATTTGACGAATCTGTCTCTTGTTCTTTGGAATAGGTAGTGACATAATTGCTTGGATCCTTTCAGGGTCTATTTTCTTCTCCCCCTTCTTTAAATAGTGCCCCAAATATTTCACCTCCTCCTCTACAAACTGAAGTTTAGTTTCAGAAACTTTTAACCCCTTAAGTCCCAGGAAATTCAATAGCCTTATACTTTCTTTTCTCACATCCTCCTCATATTCCTCCGCCAGAAGCATATCATCTACATATTGTATCAGGGTTACTCCCAGTCCTGTTTGATAATCCTGCAAGATTTGTTCCAGTGCCTGTCCAAACAAATTTGGAGATTCTGTGAAGCCCTGGGGTAACACTGTCCACCTCAACTGTTGCCTCCTTCCGGTATCTGGGTCCTCCCATTCAAATGCAAAGTAATCCCGGCTTGCCTCATCGAGAGGGCAAGTCCAAAAGGCATCCTTTAAATCTATGACACTATACCACAAGTTGTTAGGCCCCAATTTGCTTAAGAGTGTATATGGATTTGCCACCACGGGGAATCGAGCCACTGTGAGTTTATTGATTTCTCTTAAATCATGTACTAACCGATAAGTGCCATCTGATTTGCGCACAGGGAGTATTGGTGTGTTGAAGGTTGACATACATGGTTCTAACAGCCCCTTACTCAACAATCTATCTACCTCAGGTTTCAATCCCCGTCGGCCCTCAGGGAATATGGGATATTGTTTTATTTTTACCGGGACCTCTGGATTTTTAATAATCACTGAAAACGAGGTTATTTTTAGCTGCCCTACATTTCCCGGGTTATACCATACTTCAGGGTTTATTTTTTCTTCATCTTCTA
The DNA here is from genome assembly GCA_034336665.1 of Luscinia megarhynchos. Classification (NCBI taxonomy): domain Eukaryota; kingdom Metazoa; phylum Chordata; class Aves; order Passeriformes; family Muscicapidae; genus Luscinia; species Luscinia megarhynchos. The sequence continues at coordinate 307,437 of JAPFBE010000033.1, forward strand.
CTCTAAGAGGACAGAGTTTAATTTGTAGTTCCTTCTCTACTACTTCTATTTTAATTCCTAGTTCTATAATCATGTCTCTTCCTAATAAATTATATTCAGATTCTGATACTAACAAGGAATCTCCTAACCCAATTTTTGACTCTGATTCAACTGTCACCCTTTTAATAACCCCCACCTCAAAGGGTTCTCCTTTTGCTCCTACCACTGTGGCAGTGTCTTTGGATAAACTACATCCTTTTGGCAAAAACTGAATAGTTGATCTTTCAGGGCCTGTGTCAACAAGAAAAACTATTTCCTTGCCGTGGGGACCCACTTTTAGTTTTATCAAGGGCTCCTTATGATGTTTCCAGGTCCCCAAGAGATAGAGCCCCTGACCCCTCTAATCTGTCTTGAACTCCTTCTCATCCCGAATCCTGGCCCTACACTCTCTCTTGAAATGTCCTTTTTTCCCACAATAAAAACACACTTTGATATCCTGTCTCTCCTTAGAATTCCCAGACTCCCTAGACTCGTTTACTGGTCGCCTCTGTGTCTCCCTCCGATCTGGTTCTTTACTTTCTCGTACCGCAGCAACCATCATTCTAACCTGCCGTTTGTGGCTCTCTTCTTCCCTCCGGACATACACCTTTTGGGCCTCTCTCAACAACTCATCTAAGCCTCTATCTTGCCAATCTTCCAGCTTTTGTATCTTTTTCCTTATATCTTCCCAAGATTTAGACACAAAATGTACCTTCAACACCGCCTGCCCCATTTGACCATCTGGATCCATTCCTGAATAAAGCTGGAAATTTTTTCTCAACCTCTCTAACCACTCTTTGGGGGTTTCATCTTTCTTTTGTCTTTCATTAAATGCCTTATTGATGTTCTGGCCCCTCGGGACTGATTCCCTAATTCCCTGAACTATAATTGTCCTTAAGTCCTGCATGTGTGTTCGATGTGCAGGATTCTGGTGATCCCATTGAGGATTCTGCAGGGGTCATTTGATGTTAGCTGCAGGACCCTGAGCGTGCTGGGCGTCCCAGATACGCATCCCTTCCCTCCTAATCATATTTTTCTCTTCGGCAGTAAACAGGATGTTCAAAATAGATTGTAATTCCTCCCAGGTGTACATATTAGGACCCAAAAATTGATCCACTCTTTCAGCAACTCCCAGTGGGTCTTCTAATAAATGTCCCATTTCTTTCTTAAACTCCCTAACGTCCCCTGAACTGAGGGGTACAGATATAAATCCTATTCCTGCTTGGGGGCCTCCCATGGGCATTTCTCTCAATGGGAATAAATTTTCTTGTTGTTTCCTAGATCTACCTCTAGTGACTGGTCCTGAATAGTCTGAATGATCAGAGTCCGAATTTTCCTCTGGGGGAGGTGCACTGGGCACATATGGGGGGGGTACTATCAGAGTTTCTTCTTTCCTACCCCCCTTTTTCTTATTTTTTCCATCCTCTGATTTTTCGGTCAATTTGAAGATAAAAACCTCGGGACGGGCTATCCAGATTTTTGCATATTCACTTTCCTCTAAGCAAACAGGTTTTTTGGTGTTTACCCAAATATTCAATCTCTGCTTTACCCAAACCTCTGTTGACCCAAATATCGGCCAAAACACCTTTCTTGAAATCTCCTTCCCACCCAGACTTCCACACAATAATGTATCATCCTAGCCTTATCCTTCCCTCCCGTCCCAGGAAAATGGTCCCAATTCTCTAGCAAGAATCCCATGGGACTATCTCTAGGTATGGGTGGGAGTTTAACGTCTGCAGGAGGTTTACTTTTCCCCTGCCCCATTCTTCCGGAGTACCTTCACTCGCGCCAAAATCACTTTCGCTTCCCCTGTTTCGTGGCCCACACCCTCGCGGGCCAGTGGGAACCGCACTACTGAGGGTCCACACTCGCTTGGGGAATCTGGCTGCCAGCTCCCCTCTCACACACACACCACGTCGCCGTACTCCGGGATCCCGACCCCGCCCGAACGGATCCCCTTATATTTACGCGTCCTGAGTCTTCGTCTGGACTTTTTGCACGAAATTTAAGGGGTCAGCCGGGCGCTCCTACCTTTACTTTTGCTTTCCTAACTTTTAGGTTCGTCGGTCGAGGTTGGGATAGGGCCGCCCCCGTCCCGGGGGCCACCAAAAATGGTGGGGCGCGCCTTCCCGCAGACGGAGAGCCCCTCCAAAATCTCGATCTGAGTCACGGCACCAAATTGTTATAAATGAGTACAATGGACCATGCGAGATCGAATCAAAATTGAAAAAATTATTGATTACAGAAGGCAAAAGTAAAGATCAGCGCTGCGCTGGGTGGCAAGGGAGTCAAGCCGAGCTTGCTCCACCAACTGCCACGCCCCCCCCTTTCAGTTCGTCCCTTTTAAGTTGCTAGGTTTCTGGATTACGTGTTCTTCCTTTAGTAATTTGCGCATGCTCTTCCAGTTGCTAGGGGTCTTTTTCTGCCTTCTGGTGGTCGAGGGATGAAGGTGAGGAGCCTCTTTCTCTGTTTTGTCTTGCTAACCCCCCCTTCCTCCTTATAAGGTGATCCGGCGGTTTCTTGGAAACTTACTAGCACTTAAAGCGATATGTGATTTATGCAAGTAAAGCAAAGCGATTAACTCTCAAGGTCTGTCTGGCTAGCAAAGCAAAACAATTAACAGCTTCTTGGCAAGCAAAGCAAAGCAATAAAACAATTTACGGCATCTTGGCTCCATAGGCCCAGGCGATATCTTTCTCAAGGTCTGTCAGGCGAACAAAAGGTTCCTTATCTATCACATTCAGAATGGACATTAGGAAAAGATTCTTCACCCAGAGGCTGGTCAGGCACTGGAACAGGCTCCCCAGAGAAAGTGGTCAGGCATCAAGCCTGCCAAAGCTCAATCAGTGCACAGATAAGGCTCTTAGCCATATGATTTCATTTTCGATTGTCCTGGAAGCAGTAGAGGCTCAAGGATCTCTGAGTCCGTTCCTAAGTTGAGAGAGTCTATGATCCTGTGAAACTGGGTGCTATTGAAAGGACCAAGAAGGACAAGGTATACATCAGGCACAGTCAACATGGGTTCACAAGGGGAAAATGCTGTTTAACCAATTTGAGATATTCTATAATTCCCTGATTTGTTCCTTCAGATGCCTCTCAGTTTGCCAGCTGTAGCAGGATGTTCTGCCCTGGAATGCGGTCAAGTAACTCAGACAATGCCTCATTTACAAGGCTCTCAGTGGTGGACTGAGAACAGCTGTCATGCTGGTTTTGGTGCTGAATTATGCTAAATCCAGTCTGGCTCATCAACCCCAAAATTAATATCCTGATAGTGAGGCAAAGATTTGGCAGATAAGCTGCTAAACTGAGCCAGGCACATATGACTGTCAGCTGATCCTTTACACCTTAAAAGTCCAGTTCTCTTTCATAGGGTAGGTTCTTCTGGACTGCCTGGAGGTTCCTCCTTAGGTTCCTCCTTAGGGAGGGCCTCATTAGCCCCCCCCGACCAGCCACCTTCTTGGGCTGTGCTGCTCTGGAGGGGGTGGGGGGAAAGTGTAAGGGTCCTTCCATGGGGACAGTGCTGTGCCTGGGGAGTGCCCTGGCAGAGCCCTGAGCTAGACCACACACACAAACGCATGGGCAGGATGGTTCCTGTGCTGGACTCATTTCTGTGCATATGCCTATACTGGTGCCGGGGGAACATCTTCAGTTTGAATTTCAAAGACTTTTGCTGTTAATTTCTGTCAAAATTGAAGGGAATAATCTTCTCGAGCATCTGCTCTGTTTTGTGACAGTACCTCACCAATGAGTGACCTCATGCGTTTTATATGGGTAATTCAGCACAGAGAGTGAGCAATGCCCCAGTCAGATGCTCGCACTTGTGTTGATGTCTTGCTCTCACCAGATCAAGGGTGCAGTGAATATGTTCTGTCCCCACACTGAGTTATGGGAATTCAACAAGTTATTTTTTCCTGTTGAAGCTCCTTATGAAATATTTTGAGATTCAAACAGGATATTCTGACAGCAGATGAGTTACGCTGTTTACAGGACAAATTTCTGAGACTTGAAAACCTTGTAAAATGATATTTTCATGCTGAAACATAATCAGATATGGTTTAGAACTGCCCTTGGAAGTAAAGCAAAAAAAGAATAGCAACTACTGGTCTTCAAACAAGTAATTTGGCTTCTTGAGTCCTTTACCATGCACCAGTGTATAGCCAGGCAGGAGCTGCTGAGTTCTCTGCATTGAACGCTTCCCCTTTGGCCACAGTCTATAAAGTAAACTTCATAAGACCAACAGTTCAATAAACCACTCTGAAGTAAGAAGTGTTATAAACTACTCAGACCCCAAGTGGGAATGAGTTATAAGTTTTATTGAATATAATAAAGAAATTCACGAAGAAAAAGAGTCAGTGCTGGGAGCATGGCCAACTGCTAGAGGCTGGTCCACAAAATGGCAGCTCCGCCTTTTATACTCCTGGTGTTGCATCAGCCAAATACATATTCATAAACAGTCATACATATTCAAGCATTTTCCTTATATATACACCCCTGTCCCCTCCCAAAATCTGTCAGTTAACTCTGCTGTCCATTGGTGGAGACCTTCTTGCAACTTGATTGGAGATGAGGTGTTGTCATGCTAAGTACCCCCAGAGACAAGCTTCTTCCATTTCTGGCTGCCTTATGCAAGGGGCATGTGTACACACCTTCCCCCCACATCTCAGACAGCCCTGAAGACTAGAGTTGTCTGGTGGCAGCAATATAGAGGTGTGAAGAAAGGATTAAAGGGAGGACAAAAGAGGTCCTAAAACAACCTACAACAGTCACACATCAAAAGAACTTTAAACCTTAACAAAGCTTCTTTTAACACGCATAATATCCATTCCTCATTTGTGAGAGCCAATCACCACACCACCCATCTACAACAAAAAGCGAGTTCCAAAGCCATAACCAATACCTTGGGCTTGGAAAATTGTAAGCAGCTGCTTTATTCATGAAAAAAATCTATTTTTACATAATCTGTAGCATATTTCTCATGGATTTTATAATCCTTTTTTTTACAAATCTATCCATAAGAAACTAATTTTTAAATTTGTGCAGGGTGACATTGTCAGGGTCCGCATCACATGCGGAGTCCTGATAGGTTCTTTTAGGGATCTCAAAGCACAAAAGACACAGCAAGAGACTCAGGTTTGTTTAGCAGAAAGCAATAATGCAGTTTATTGAGTGTCAAAAAAAAAAAAGAGAGAGAAAAAGAGAGAGAGAGAGAAAGGATGGGATATAGCTACCAACAGACGGGACGCATCCTCGTGGTCGTCCGACGAGACGCATCCTCAATCCGTTGGGGAGAAAGAGATCTCTCTCCGGGGGTCTTTGTTTGAGGATGTTTTTTATAGTCGTTTCCAAAGCGAGTGGCTTCTGGCCAAAAGGTGGGAAGATTTATGGACTATTGTATGTGGAGATCGTTGCTCCAAGAAGCAGGTGGAAACAGGGCGCTACAGCAAGTAGCCTGCTCGAGAGCAGCGCACCACAGAAAGCTCCAGGCACACCAACAGTCCTTGTGACTAGTTCATTGTTCTCACACCTGTGGGAGCCTTGTTGGGTAAACCAGTCTCATGAGAGACCAGTCCTGGTCCAATGAGCATCACCTGGAACAATCACTTGGCATTCCTCCCATCCCTGGCCAGCGCCTTTCAGCTGCAGTTTGAGGGGTCTTCTTAGACCTCAGGCGAAGGTCGTTGGGGAGAACAAACGAGAGGCTTTTAGACGGACTCTTACAGACATGAGGAGGAAAGACTCTTCAACCAGAGAGGTTACAAAGCAGGTATGTTTATTCAGCACTGGACCCACGGGGGATAGCTCCACCATACATGTGCACCAAACAGAGCAGACACTCTGTTTATATACACCCAACTTCATATATATTCATGAAAGTTTCAACATTGTCTATACATATTCATAACCTGTCCCTGGCTGCTCTTGCTTCATATGTTAATCAGCTCTTCATTGTTCTGAGCCTGCGAACTGTCTTCTGGTGGTCCTGGACAGGGATCGTTGGATGAAGTAATCAGGAATAAGCAGCCATCCTCATGGTGTCCTCTAGATGAACCTGGTCCTTGTGCAGGGTCTCTTGGTATTTGGCTGTTTTTCTAAGGCTTTTGGCCATAGTCCAAACTATAGATCCAGTTTTTACTAGATTTTCAAGCACTAGTTCCTGCTTATCAGTTTTAAAGACAGACAAACCTTCCTTATCAAGGTTTTTGGTTATTTCCTTCTTCGTTCATGCCCATTCAAATGCCTCTTCCTCTGGATCTAAAGTTTTCCCATGCTTTTCTTACTTATAGGAAGGTTATTCGCTCTGGCCTCTGTGAACCTTACTGTACTGTGATGCCCATTTTCTGTCACAGAAGTCTAAGCTATATGAAGCACACTCTTAATAGAGGTTTATTTTCATTATAATTTTATATTTACAAGTCTGATGAGAAACTGTATCAACTAAATTTAAGATAGTGTGAAATCAGGTGTGCATTTTACCATGTCTGCTTGTTGTTATAATCTGTGCATTGAGTGTTCTGAACAGAGTTTCACTAATTTTCTGAAATGGGAAAATGGGAGGACTTTTACTTAAAAAGGATCTTGAGGCTACTGTAGAAAACGTGCAGGGAGACAAATATTTGGAGAGAGAAATGAAAATGATCTCTGCTGTGATCCAGGGGTCAGGTGGTGATCTTCCCGGGGTGCCACAACCTTCTGGAAGAGGTGTCGAGCAGGGAATGTCCCAAGGGGCACAGGCACATCCCTTAGCGGCGAGTGACTTCAGTTCTAGTGATTTCTAGCTTTCCTGTGATATCACTCTCAGGCGACATGGGAATAAAAAACAGGAGCCTTGTATAGCGTTCCACAGAAAGCAAGGTCTTTATTATAGGAGGCCACCCTGTGAAGGGTGCCAGGGACGAGAGCTCCCATGAACTGGGGAGAAATAGAAACTGGTGAAAAGTTAAGCAAAAATGACATATGCCCTCAAAGTCTTGACAGGCATGTCCATGGACTAAGAGCAGGAAATCAATGGCTGCCTGATTTTGCAGTGTTGCATGCCTGGTAGTCTCTTCATCTTTGAGTACATCACTAAGGGTTGTAGATGTGGCATTGACCTGCTTGCTAAGCCAACACCCCAGGTGATTCAGCTCATCAAGGGTTTTAGCTGTGGCCACCCAAGGTAAAAACAGGGACACTGCTACCCTCTTTCCTTTGCTCCAATTGTTAATTTGAGAATTACAATTTTTGTCAAATTCCATATAGGATCTTTTTTGGCATTCCAATTTGTGTGCTGAATTATTTTTTAAGCCTTGAAGAATGTTATGTTTGGGGTGAAGGTAGAAAGCTGGCCAAGGCTACAGGGGTGGGGCTTCTGATGGGGAATATAAAAAAAATTTGTTAGTTTTACAGTGAAGGGGAGGGGTTGTCTCCCTCCCTCCTCCCTTTCCATTCCCCCTTCTTTGTTAAAAAAAAACTGAGGAAGGGGTTGGGGGAAAGGGTGTAGGGAAGTAAAACTAGGATTGAAAAGGGGAAGAAGGAAATGGGACAGGTAAATGTGCAGATGTGTGGGGGTGGGGGGGGTTGGGAATAACAGGGGAATAACTTGTTGTTTGCAAGACCAGTGGCAGGACATATGTCTGGCCTGTGGCTTGCCTGGTCACAAGTTGTTGTGTTTGGGATCTGGTGACAGGCCGATGGTTTTTCATCAGCGCTGGTGGTCGATGTCATCTCCTATTCAATGCAGAGCTGGATTGGTCACTGGATGTTTCTGTATTGGACTCAGTATGGTTGCTATTTTTTGTGGAGGCAGTGTTTGCAGGGCCTAAGTATGGTTTGATGTTTTTTCCTGGGAGTCATTTGGGGCCAGATTGTAGGGAAACGCAGGCATAACCCTCCCCTAGGTGATTAGGGGGAAAGGCCCAGAAATGTGATGTGTTTCTGGGTCCTTGATTAGCACCAGCAGCTTCTCAGTGAACGTAGCTCTGGCTGAATTCAAGAAGTGCCGGAGTACGGGGGAGGGTCAGGTTCTGATGATGTACAGTTTAGGAAATTATTAATGTAGAGAGCGTTACAGAGACTCTCATTGGGAGACATAATCTCTGTTGCTCCCTGCTGCTGATCGAGGACTCTCTTGATGGTCTGGTGGGTCCTTTCCACAATGGATTGCCCTATGGGATTAATGAGTATGCCCCTCTTGTTCTTTACCTTCCACTGGTTGAAGAAACCCTTCAACTTGCAGGAGGTGTAAGTGGACCCATTATTTGTCTGAATTTGATCTGGGACTCCCAGGGTAGCAAATGCTAGGAGAAAATGCCAAACGGTATGACTGACACTTTCTCCGGCTTGGGCCGATGTAAACACTGCTCCAGAGAACATATCAACATATACATGGTCATATTTTAGCTTGTCAAAGGAGGAAATGTATGTGATATTGGATTGCCATAACTGGCAGCTACCAAGGCCCCAGGGCTTAACCCCAGAGCCCATTGACAAAATTTGGTAGGCCTGGCAATTCAGGCAGGTGGCCATGATCGCCCTTGCCTGATCCCTTGACAACTTGAATATTCTCATGATGGCAGGTACATTTTGGTGGTAAAAGGAGTGGGAGAGTTTTGTCTGTGCGAAGGTGTCCGGAAGACTGGCACTCCCCACTGCCATGGCTAATGTGTCCACCCTCTTGTTCCCTTCTGCAACAGCGCCTGGGAGGTCAGTGTGTGACCTCACATGCATAACATGGCAAGATTATTTTCTGTGGGAGATTAGCTGTATCAGTTTAGAAAGCAACTTGTGCAAATTTTGGTTTGAGACCTCCTTTAGGAAAGCATGCTCAGCCCTCATAGATACCCCAGCAACGTAGACAGAATCTGTGACCAAATTAAGGGGTTGATCCTTGAACTTCTCAAAGGCTCTAATGACAGCCGCTAACTGCAATATGTGGGGATTCCTCCACCACTCAGACATCAGACTCCCACTCCTGAGTTCTGGGATCCCTCCAGTCATCACTGCCTTGTGGAATGACCCATAGCCATTGGGAAAAACGGTTAGAGCTTTGAGTTGTCCTACTTTGGATTAATTTTGGGATCAGATTAAAGACTGAATCATGATTAAAAAGTCTGTTTTGGCATGTGGATGGAAATTTGGCCTGGGTAGATATCCAGGTCAAACTGGAGGCTCTCATTGGTCTGGAACAAATGCTTCAGATCCCCAGTAGTCAATGGCATGTATATGCATGTGAACTCACACCCAGCAAGAGAGCAGAGGCTAGTTCTAACCTATTTTATTAAATGTGCCATAATTTCCTGAGGAATGGTTATTGTTTTTGTAGGCTGATTGCTTTTAAAGATCCACTCAAGTATTAATGAAAGGTCTCTAAATTGTGGATCCCATAGAAAAATCAATCCGTAGAAATGGGGGGGCCTTACCAAGTATAACAAACAGGAGAGGTAGGCTGGGCTCAACATGGTGTGCCCGTCATGAAGACAGGGCCTCCTGGACTTTGCAGATGGTGCCTCAGGCCTCTGAGGTGAGAGCTCGTGGGGAATTCAGATCCTCCCCGCTGCATAGAAGGTTGAAGAGTGGGGCGAGGTCTTCCATTGTGATCCCCAACAGGGGACGTACCCAGTTGATGGATCCGCATAACTGGTGAAGGTCTCTTAGGGTCCTGGGGTCATCCTTGATGGTGAGCTGCTGGGGCACAACGGTTCTTTCATGGATCTGGAGACCGAGGTAAGTCCAGGGGCTGGTGTATTGTTCTTTGTCTTCATGAATCTCAAACCCAGTGTCGTCTAGGGCCTTAATGGTTTTTCTTATAGTCATGTCCAGATATGTTTTTACCAACCCACAGACCAAGATGTTGTCCATTTAGTAATGGATTATTGCATCTGGAAACAGGCTTCTGATGGGGGACAGAATGTGAGCGACGTACCACTGGCATATGGTAGGGCTGTTTTTCATGCCTTGGGGAAGGACAAGCCAGTGGTATCTTCTGAGTGGGGCCTGTCTGTTAGGGGAGGGAATAGAGAAAGCAAACCGAAGGGTATCCTGGGGGGGGAGCAGTATATTGAAGAAACAGTCTTTTATGTCTATGATGTCAAACATCCAGTCCCAGGGCAGCATCGCTTGTGAGGGAAGTCCGGTCTGGAGGGGACCCATATCCTCAGTGGCCTCATTGATCTTCCAGAGGTTGTGGAAGAGCCTCCACCTGTCCTTACCGGGCTTTTTAAACACAAAGACAGGGGAGATCCAAGGACTGGTGATTGGTGTTATGTGGCCCTTGGCAAGCTGCTCCTCCACGAGGTCTCCCAGTGCATGCAGTTTTACTTTCGAAAGGGTCCACTGTTTAATCCAGACTGGATCCTTGCATTTCCAGGTGAGCCAAGGGATAGATGGTAGCGCACACCCCTCAGTGGCCCAAATCAGAAATCCCAGCTGGGAATTGAGATGGAAGCTCCCCATTGGGATAGAAGGTCCCTGCCCCATAGGGTGATGGGGGCCCTTACCACAAATGCCTGGATGGTTGCCATCTTGCCCTTGGGTCCTTTGACGATGACATTCCACTTGCTCCTCATAGACACTGCACCTCCACCAATCCCAGAAATCATGCTCGCCACCGGCTGTAGTTCCCAGTTTGCTGGCCACTCAGAGGGAGCAATGATGGTCACATCTGCCCTGGTGTCCAGCATCCCTGGTCGGTGGATCTTCTCCCCCTTACAGAACAGGCCGCATTCTATAATTGGTTTGTTGGAGCCCACAATCTGTACCAACATTATTGTTCGATTGAGGGAAACCCATTCCGGGTAGTTCTGTGAGAGTAAAAAGGCCTGTGCAATTGGTGTACCTTGAGAAAGGTAAAAAGGTATGTCCATGCAGTGAAGCTGGACAAAGATTTCTTGTCCAGGGTGTACTGTTTGTATTTCTGGTAAAACAAAAATTTGATCTGGACCATGAAAAGTGTTAGCTAGGATGAGAATATCCCATGGATTGTCTTGCAGCCCATACTTTCTTGTGGGAATACAGTAAAAACACTCACCTCTAAAGTCAATGGACGGAGCAGTTACCAGCTGGCGCCGAGTTCCCACCTGTATCACTCCATGTGTCGGATCCTCTTCATGTTTTCTGAGATCTCCTGTGATGATGGTGTCTCCGAGCATCAACAGTGCTGGTCCCGAAACTCGGCAGTGGATTTCGCAGGCTGGAAGGAGTGATGTGGCTTTTGATTTGCTGTCAGTGTGGGGTCATCCCATGCTTCACCAGGAGTTTCCCAGGCACTGCTGGTAACCTGGCCATCCTTGCGGCTTTTGGTAGCTGGTGCGACGGCCCAGGGTTGATGACTTTTCTGGGCAGTCCAAACTCCCTACAATTGAAACAGCAGGCATCTTTCGAAGCCACCACTGCAAATGCTCTGGATGCCCCTTCTGCAATGCCCATAGCAACTGCTTGGGCAACAGTATTTTTGGTGGAGGTGTGACAAGTGCAAGTTTCCACCATCTACCCGATAGTGGACTCAGTGTCTAAAGGTAAGGCACTTAGAATAGTTTTGCATTGGGGGTTTGCATTTGATATAGCAAGTTTATTTAAAATATCCTTTCGCCCCTCTGGGCTTTCAGTTTGCTTTTCGAGGGCCGCCTTTAGTATGTCTATGGATTTAATGAAGGATTTGTCCACCCCTTTTTTAATATTAGCAAAATGTTGTGTAGATATTGTGTCATCAGTGGTAAGGAGCAGAGATGTTTTAGCTGCAGTGGATATGTCCCGCAATGTGGCTTTGGGTATGGTGTTCACTTGGTCAGTGGGTTTTTGAAGTTCACCTTCTCCAACTAATTGCTCAATGGTCACATCTTTAGAGTAGGTGTCAGTATTTTAAAATATTTTTTCCAGTGCCTTTGCAATAGCATATATTCAACTGGGGAGAGGGGGGCAATATGTTGGACGAGCATGTGCGCGGAGAAGGTGGCTTCTAATAAATTCCTAAAGAAATGGGATCCCCAACCATGTTCTTTGGCCATCTTACTGAGTTCGTTTATTTCTCTGTAGGAGATTGGATCCCATAATCTTATATTTGTGGGTCCTCCCCCACCTCCCTTTCCCATAGTCAACTGGGAAGGTTGAGATCTTTTGGGTCAGCTCCCAGTCTGCCTCCTGGGTGGCCTCCCTCAGTGTCTGTGCCCAGTGGTCCTCAGACTCGCAGTCAGAATCCAAGGTGCAGCTGCTTTTGTCCTCAGAAGAGGATATAGGGTGCCTGACTGCTGTGCGAAGCGTCTTTGAGTGAATCGAAGCTGTCTGGAGCGGAGCGGCAGGGAACCGGGGGCCCTTTGGTGGGGCGCGGGGTGCAGCCTGGCCACGGGAAGGCTGCAGCCATGGTGCTGTAGGCCACGTGGCAGGCGTTGATCTCGGGAGTGGGGGGTCAGGGTGCTGCTGCTGAAGCTACTTGGCTGCCTGGAATCCGCGAGTGGCGGCAGCTGTGGCCGATGGTGGCGGGAGGAGCCAGTAGAAGCAGGCAAGAGGCAAGGGGGGAAAGGAAGGGGCAGCAGAGGTGGTGGTGGGGGAGCCGGCTGGGAGTTCGCCACAGTGGCGGGGACCAGGGCGGCGGGAGCAGCAACAGTCAGGGGCTGGCAGAGGCTGACCTCCGGTGGGGTGAGTGTCTGCTCACTCTCGCATACTGCTGTGACTCCCGCTGTGGGTGGCGGGATCCACAAAGGGAGGGAATCCCAGTAGAGAGGGAAGGATCTGACATGGCTACACCACAAGACGCGGGGGGTAGAAGGGGAGAGCAGCGATGGATTGCAGGGGAGGCGGGAGGAGGGGGCAAGGGGGGTGGTAGAGGGCAGGGGAAACTAGGAAGAGGGGGGAGACCAAATGGCAGGGCCAGCCACATCAGCGGCAGCCACTTTGTGAGGGAAAAACCAGAGGTAGAACTGGGTACAGGGGTGCAGGCTTGAAGGGTCCTGGTCGCTCCTCAGATCACCTCTGCTAGAACGCAGAGGGGTCTCCTCAGAGAAGCAGCGTCCCAAAGGCAGCTTGAGTCCTGCAGCGAGCTGCAGGAGACACTCTCTCCAGGGACTCCCTGTGTAGAAGTCCGAGGTTTTCAGGGCGCCACTTGCCGCCGTCCAGGGGTCCACTGGTCATCTTCCCGGGGTGCCACAACCTTCTGGGTGAGGCGTCCAGCAGGGAATGTCCCAAGGGGCACAGGCACATCCCTTAGCGGCGAGTGACTTCAGTTCTAGTGATTTCTAGCTTTCCTGTGATATCACTCTCGGGCAACATGGGGATAAAGAACAGGAGCCTTGTATAGCATTACACAGAAAGCAAAGCCTTTATTATTGGAGGCCACTCTGTGAAGGGTGCCGGGGACAAGAACTCCCATGAACTGGGGAGAACACAGGGGTTTATATGGGGAAGGCAGGGGGTGGGGTGGAGCAACAAGGCAAATAGTCTGAGGGCTCAAAACCAAAACAAGGGAAAACCACCAACAGGGTACAAGCTATTAACATGAAGAAACAGAGCATGATGGGGGTAGCTTTCTTCTCACCACCAGCTATAAGGGGACTCGCTTGGGAGGTATATCTCTGGCAAGTGTTTTAGATCCTTTTTGCCCTCAAGCCTCGCTCCTCCATGGGAGCGCAGGGTGTTCCTCTGCTGAGGACTTATTGTCTTCCACAGCTCTCCAAATCAGAGAGGTTTGAAATAGGGCAATAGCACGACATTTTTATAAATAGTGACGTTAAACATTGTAACTTGTATACAAGTACATAAGAAATAGCACACAGAGCAGTGTCCCACCCTGAACTCTCTGCTCATAAAACTGACAGCAGGAGATCCTCTGTCCTCTTGTATAGAGGAGCCTGACGGTTGCCCCTTGTACTCCTACAGTAGCTGTACTAAGGATGAAGATACAGCCCTGTTGATTGCCTTTCTATTCTATCATATAGAATTAGAATTCTCTAATGTTTATTTAGTCTTTTTTTTTTTATTTAGATGAATGCAAAAGCTTATGAAGTCTGAAGCAAACGTCTTGTTTAAAATTATGTCCAAATAATCTAATTTAGTAATTTTTCAGACTAGTTAATTAAACTCACAGCAGGGGACATGCACAGCACTGGTGTCAGTGTTTACTATTTCACACCACTTCCATATCCCACCAGAGATATAAAGATACAGTCTGGATAATCCATGTCATGGATGTTGTTTGGTTGTTCTGAAAGCCTTGTGCTGTCATTTCATGTCTGATAACTTCCATGAGTTGCAGTTTGCACATGTATATTCAAAACTCTTCCATTTCCTTTTGCAGAAATAAATCCACGATTTGAAAATAAAGTGACTAGTATAGATGAAAAAGAACAAGATTATTTAAACCAGCTTTTGACTCTGAAAACAAATCTTGAACAAGAGGCATATGACCCTTTTAAAAACATAGTATTTAATTTTTTTGTGTGTTATATAGAAGTTACTTTAATACACCGTGAAATGCACTACGATTGTTTTCTAATGAAATTTTTGAACCACACAGTATGACATTAATTATATACTTCATTTGTAAATTACATTTTCTCTATTTGAATGTATTCTGTGGAATATGTAGTTGTTCCATCTCTTAGTAAACAGGAAGAGAAAGTTCCTGAATTTGTTGTTAATCCTGCTTTGAACTGCATCATCTTCAATAACCATTATATTTATATAAAGTTGACTCTGGTTTTCTTTCCTTCTTCTGTCACAATTTTGTATAACTGTGACTTTCCTGCAAAGCTTATATTTGTAGATAAAGGTGTGAAATTTTTCAAGCACGGAGTAACACTTGATTATGGGTATATTTAACTTAAAATGAGATGTCAAAATGCATGTTATTATAGACAATTGAGAGAGAGATGGGGACTACTGATTCGTGATCAGAATCCAAATTTTAGTGTGAGCTACATATGCTTATATACCATTTACAGGAAGGCTAGTATTTTTTGCTACAATCATTTAGTTAAACATTACACAGACAAACTTTACATTTCTACTTAGTTAAATCTTCTTTCCTGTCAGCCAGACTTGATCCAATCTTCTTGAAATTTTCAGAGCTCTGTTTGCTCTTGCCAAGGCATCTTGGTTATCAAACTGCATATGCTAATTAAAACTACAGCTCTATCAGTCTGAGTTACCACATCTCCCCCATTCTTTTGAACTAAAAATATACTCTTAAGTGACTTGTCTATTACATTTTTCACACACTGTAAAATGCAAGGAATAACTACTACAATGCATAATAAAATGCCTAATACATATAAGTCTACTTTAACCAAGTTCCTAACCCAGCCAGTGCGTCCCCAATATCCCAGGAGTCGATTTAGCCAGTCATACCCATCATCTACTTGCAGCTTGTCTGCACCTTCTTTCAGGACTTGAATGCTGGCATAGATGGAATGGGAGTGGTCAGAAAGGTTAAGGCAACACATTCAATGGAATTCGTCAAACCCATGTCCCTGTGCTAAAAGCAAAAAAATATATTGCTGCTCTATTTTGCAAAGTAGCATGTCTAACAGAACCAACATCAGTTGAAAGTCCTGATAATGCTAAGGATGTAGCATCAGTTAGTTTAGCTAGACAACAGTCTAATCGTTTAAGTAAACCTAAGGCTTTTGCTGCTGCTGCATCAGGGGTAAAAAAATGATGCTGCCCATCGCTATCCCTTAGACCAAAAATCAAAATGGTCATCACAATCTTTGACAAAAGCATATAAGGTTCTCTTAATTCTAGAGGGATATTTTTGTTGAAAAAACATGGACATGTTTGGGGTTAAAAGGGACAATCACCCAAGGCTACATAGTCCTCCTTTAATGTGCAATGGGAGGGCAGGCCAGGCCCTATCCCCACAAATTAAAAATACTCCAGGAGGTAAAAGTAAAGGAGCATTGGTGGAGCGAGAAATTATCCTAGATGTGTAATTACACCAAGCACTCGCATTTTTATACACAGGGTGATGAGGGGAAACATCCCAAGCCTTAGACTGGTTTTTCCCAGAATAATTAAATCTTACACAAAAATCCATTTTCACTGAGCCCAAAAGTTCTAACTCTTGAGGCTCAAGGGACACCGGGGAAAGATTAGGGGTCCATTGGTCCCAGGTGTCAGCATGATTGCTGTTTTGCGACATTTTATTTGCCTGAGGCAGGCAAGGCTAATTGTCTAGGGGCAGCGCAACAAGGCAGGTTGAAAAGAGATTATCTGGGGATACTGTGGCCAAACACAATGTATCTTGTCCTGTGACATTTGCTAAGGTTACCCAGACATCTGTTTTTGGTTGGTAAACAGGCCAGGTTTGAGCAAAAGAAACAATTCCCAGTAAATACCATAATATTTGGGTAGCCATGGTTTTTCCTTATTCTTAGTGGCAGGAAGCCACTGCTCTGGAGTAATTTCCAATTGTTCAGGTAAACCAAACTTATACCCACACGCTAGCTGTTGAATTTGTGAGTTGTCTCTGCTGCGTCTCGCTGGATCACAGTGATAGCAAGCACCTCGCCTTTTATAAGATGCACAGTACCAGAGTATCCCACATGCAACACATTTGCGTTCAACCCAGGCTTGGTGATGCCCAGTATAACAGACTAAGCAAAGAAAGGGGAGAAGTAGTCCTGCACCATGTTCTCGCTCAAAGGCAATAACTATTTGGCTAGGATCCTGGTGTTCCCAGTCCAAAGCAAGAATAGTCTCTTGAAATGGGAATTGTGCACTGTATAAACCTCCCCATGATGTATGGAGTATCAGTTCTCCCAGATGAGACAACTTAACCCTGTAAACCCTGATACCCTTAGGTAATCCAAACCATTTTCCCAAGGGCATAAGTCAGTTAAAGGCTAAACAGCTGCTGATGTGGTGGCGAGGTCCTGTTCACGAGGGTTCTCCTCCGATGTTGGAATTACAGGTGGATCCTCAGGTGATTCGGTCAGGGGTTCTTAAAACTGTAGTACAGAAAGACAAAAGGGACACCTTCAATGTTTTAGCTGTTTGGCATGAAAAAACAGCAAGGAATGTGCCACAAAATAATTGAAGAGGATAAATCACACTTTTCTAGTGTGGATTTTGCAGTTGTTGTTTCTTGTCTGTGCCTTTACTTTTCACAGAAAATAGGGTGTAACCAAACCATGTATTCTACCCCCTCTATGTGATTTCTGATGAACTGTTAATGATGGATTGTTTGCAGTAGCTTCCCAGTGCATACCTGACACCTCAGTCTGCAAGATGGGTGTTAAATGAGATAAGGAAAGAGGCAAACCCTTCAAAGCAGGGTATTGTTTCTTTTTCTTCACACAAATGATTCATCTGTGATAACTCCCCTCCCAGGAAGCACCAGCATATTCACACCCAGACTGAGGAGTCATTTCTGCTAATGGACTATAATGGAGTGAATGGCACTAGCATAATAGGAAGCTGCAACGATTTTAGACCATCAAAGACTCCCAAAATATCCCATGACTCACAATGTTGCATCATCCATTGTGAAAATCCCCATCGTGAGAGAGGTACTGAGCATTCCCCACTTGAATCTGAGCATATATAATCTTTGGTCTTGGGGACTTCTGGCATCACTCAATGGATCCAGAGTACTGTAAGAGACTGGAAAAACTGATGTCTCGAGATATTTTGGGATGCATGTTTGTGGGGGAGGGGGCAGGTTGGGCCTTCCCTGGTGAGACAGTGAACTGCCCCACAACCCCCGCAAGCCTGTATCCCAGCTCCACAGTGTCTGCCAATCATTGGCACACTGGAGGTGATGCTCTACTCTGCCCTAACCCAGCTCCTGAGTGGCCAAATGACCAGAAGTCCTACATTATTTTAGAGGTATTTAAGGCCAAGCATGAAGTCAGCCTGTTGCAGAATAAGGACTTTACAATTCAAAATTGTAAAGTGGTATGTTTTATTTCCTTCTGGGACGCATGGGAGATATTTCCACCATACATGCGTACCTGGTCAAGACAGGTTTCAGGTTTAAATACACATAGATCCCACAGACCCACACCTCCCTGCCCACCCATCCCTGCCCCTTCTCCGCCTCCTGGTGATTCATATTATAATTAGTCTTCTGCGGTGCCATGCCTCCTCGTGGTCGTGGGCAGGGGTCTTCTGATAAAGTAAAGACTTCTTCCTCAGGTGTCTGCTGTTTGACCCCATCTCTTGGCAGGTGCAGTGAGGGTTTGGCTTGTTCCCAGGTCAGCTTGTCCTGGCCCATACCAGGAGCCTGGTTCTTGCTGGTTTCTCAATCCTCAGGTTCTACTTTATTGATACTTCACAATACCTAAGTTCTGTTTTACGGAATTTTCATAATATACTGCTTCTCTTTATGGCCTTTACCTAGCAACTAAATTCTTTATGTGTTTCGTTACAAGTCCTTCCTACCTAACAAGTTGCGTTCCTATATGTTCTATTACAAGTTGTTTCTCTACTTTTACAAAATTGCTAAATAAGCTATGTGTTTTTGTCTTCCCCTCCATATCATATCATATCAATCATCAGCACATCTTGACCCTATCTTTACCTTGGAGTTTCTATCTGAACACTCCTGGAACCGAGGATTTGGTAGCTACATGTGTGCTTTTCTATATATTTTCTGTCTTTCTGTCTTTCTGTCTTGCTGCTTCTTTTAATTCCCTCTTCCTGGAACATTTTGAGTAACTTAACATCAAACAGGTTAAAAGTTTGCTGAGTTGAATGGGTAAAATTAGTACTGTGAAAAGTGTTTCATGTTGATTGGATGCTGTACTAAATCTTTTGCCAAAGTTCCCTGATTTTTCTAAGACTTGCCAATAAACATTTGTTCTGACCTCTTGAGAATATCTTCTCAGTATTTCACCCATTTGTCTAACCCAGAGTACGTGAACCGCTGTAAACCCCTTTCACCTAGTTGTTTGGGGACTTACAAGGAGCAGAACTGCAACAGGACTGTGACTACTGCTTTCGACAAGACTGCAATCATTATTTCGACGGGACTGAAACCATAATTTGATAGGACTCTGACCATCACTCTGACCAACAGGGTGCCAGGTTATACTTGGCATGTGTGTTTTAAAACCAGTTTTTCTGTATAATTTTATTTATTGTAATCTCTTGTTGAGGGTTAGGGTTTGTTCTCTTACTGTTCCAGTTTAAAGAATTTTCCCCATTATTATGCTAAGGGAGCCTGCCGGGTTACACCCAGGTTTTTTCAGGACTCAAGAGGAAGTGTGGGGCTCCAGGGATTTTTCACATTTGCCAGCCAGGTGAGGGAGGACGACTGCCCCATCTTCAGCTCATGTGCGTGGAACACCGGGAAGCCAGGCTCGCTGACAGTGCTCTGCATCCACCCGCCCAGCCTACTACCTCTAAGACCACAGCTGACCAACAAAAACTCAAACGATCAGTGGAAAGCCCTTCCTCCACCTTTTCTCCTATGGGGACACAGCTGCCACTGTCTTTCCCCGTCCTGTCTGCCACCTCGCAGTAGCACGGGCCCTAGCCCACCTTCCACCGCCGGGACCGAGGGCAGGGCGAGTGTGTCTACGGCTGGAAAAGGACTGAACTGTGTTCTTTCTTCTGGTTTGGTGTTCAGAGCTGCTCTTGTTTCTGCTTGGCCGGTTAGATATATTAGTAAAGAGCTGTTCTTGCTACCCCTTGGCCTCTGCCTGAGACTTCCTGATTCAAAAATTATAATACTCTGAAGGGAGGGGGCTTACATTCTCTATTTCAAAGAGGAGCTTCTGCCTTTATTGGTAGACACCTGTCCTTCAAACCAGGACATCTCTTTAGTAAATTTTAACTTCAACCTGTAATCTCTCTTGAGGCAGTTGAGTAGGGTTCATTTATCCTTCTGGTTTACTTTTAAACCAGCACAAATACTACATTTGCTGATGAAACTATATTGGAAGGAGCTGTTGACTTCCTCGAAGGCCAAGCTTTGATAATGGCAGGGCTACAGAGATGACTTCTGTAAGAAGCTACCAGAAGCTTCTTCTATGTCTGGCAGAGCCAATCCCTGGCAGCTCCAAAGATGGACCTGTCACTGGCCAAGGATGGACCAATTAGAAATGGTGGCAACACCTCTGTGATGACATATTTAAGAAGAAGAAAAAACTTATTTCCAGTTTTAATTGTGGCCAGATAAGAGTGTATTGAGAATATGTGAGAAAAACAACTCTGCAGACACCGAGGTCAGCGGAGAAAGAGGGGGAGAAGATGGTCCAGGTGCTAGACCCTAGATTCCCCTGGAGCCTGTGGTGATGATCATGGTGAAGCAGCTGTCCCTCTGCTGCCCATGGAGGTTCATGGGGGATGCAGAGATCCACCTGCAGCCCGTGGAGGAGACCCATGATGGAGCAGCCTGTCCTTGAAGGACTGCAACCTGTGGAAGAGTGACCCATGGTGCAGCAGTTTGAGGAGAACTGTTGCTTGTGAGACAGGGTCATGTTGGAGAAGTTTGTGAAGAACTGTCTCCCATGGAATGGACCCCACCTTAGAGCAGGGTAGGGGCTCCTCTCGCTGAGCAGGAGGAACAATGTGTGGTGAACTGACTTCAACCCCCATTTCCTGTCTCCCTGCACCACTGGGTGAGGAGGGAGAGCTTGGAAGGAGGAAGGGGTGGGAGGAAGGTGTTTTTAAGATGTTACTTTACTTCTCATTATCCTACTCTGATTCAGTTAGTAATAAATTCAACTAATATCACTAATTCTAGACTGTTTCTCCCATGATGGCATTTGGTGAATGATGTCTTCCAGTCCTTGACTCATGAATGTGTCATTATATTCTTTGTCTCCTGCCCAGCTGTAGAGTGGAGTGATAGAGCGGTTTTGGTGGCTGCCTGGCATCGACCCAGGGTCAACCCACTACAATTCTTAAATTTAAGGTGTTGTTAAATGCTGTTTAAGGACTGTTAAGTGCTGTTGCACACACACACACCACACACCCCCACACATTTTCCAGTACCACATAGATAGTTTTGGGTGTATTTTGTTTTGGATTGACTGATTCTGGATTTTTGTTTGCTTTTCCTCTATGTGCCTTAGCCATCTAGTAAGTGGTAGAGTGAACCTTGCCAAAGAACTTTGTTGTGCTATTGCTTTTATATTAAATCTATTTCTACTGATGCCTTTGCGGGTGATTCTTTAGGCGATCTTAAAACACTCGTTGGGGAGGGAATAGCAAAGTCTTATGAGTGCTTAGCAAGTAGTTCTGAAACAATAGATGAAATAGAGATGTCAGCAGTATTTGACATAGATGCTGAAAATAGTTATGTTAAGTTTTGAGGCCTCTTCCTTTGTTTAGATAATACCAAATGCCACAAATACCAGAGAACCAACAGACATCCTGTCCCAAGCCTGGCAGGAAAGGTCTGAAGATAAGGGTTACAGATAAGAAAGCCATAAAACATGGTAATTTAGTGATTCCTATAGGTTGCATGCAAATATTAGGAAATTAGTATATTGTATTAGATTGGTTATTGGAAATTAGAATATTAATCATAGAAGAATACTTATTGGATTGTAAACGGAAAATGTCTCTCTCTTGCCCTCTCTTATCTCTTGCCTTCTCTTACCTCTGATCTCTAATCTCTCTCTCTAAGCTCTCTCTTATCACCTCTTTCTTACACCCACGTCTTATAATAAAATACAAACCTGAAGAACAGAAAATAGTAAGCTCCTGAGTCTGTCCAGCGACCATCCAACAACCCAACCCCCACAACTCATTTGTGACAATTTGGCATAGTTGGCAGAATGACAACCAATATCACTGACTGTGTACAAAAGCATTGAATGTGTCCAGGTCATAAGTTCTTGGTCAAATGGACTTGGGATAAAATGCTGCAGAAATTTAAGTGTGTACCTTCCCAGTCTGGGAAAGGTTGTGTTAAAAAGTCTTGGAAAGATAAGATCATAGAGCATCTTAAGAAATGTTTAGCAAAATAGAAACTAAAATCTGGAAAAGGACAAGTACTTATCTGTGCTCTGTTAGGTGCTTGTCTATGTTACGCACAAGAAGGTAAAGAATCTCTGCCTTCACAAAAATGCAGCTGTGGAATGATCAGTGATTTGTTCCCAAAAAGGATGTGCTAAAAGCATCATTGGTTTTTGAAAAAAGAATTAAAGAGAAAAATGAAATTCACAAAGATTCCCTCACAGAGGAAACTGAAATTTAAAACACTCAGTTGACCACAGCAGAAAAACATTAAAAATGTCTGCAGGAAAGATTAGATCTGTTAATAAGCAAATCACCCTTCTTGTGAACAGGTGAATCTCTGCATTCCCCATGGATCCCCATGGGCTGCAGCAGGACAACCTGCTTCACCATGGTCATCCCCATGGTCTTTTAAGGGTCGGTCCAAAGTTTCTGCCTCACAACCATCATTAGAGACTGAGACCCCGGGATCCCACCACTCACTCTGGACTTGAGTTCTGGCCTGGCCAAGGTGGATGCTTGCCAAGGGACTGTTCTGCAGGTGTGTGCTGTACTGTCACGGTACATTGCATTCGAACAGGTATGGGCTAGAAGAGCTACACCTGCTTCTCAGAGCAACGGGTCTGTGCACACAATAGTCCATAAATCTTTGGTTATTGGGTCAAAAGTATAAATAATATAGGTGCTAGTTCTTTATTGGACTGTTTAGCTTTAAAAGACCTTGTAACTAGCTAGATTCAGGTCTTCATTTTGCTCGCTTTTAGCTTGTAGCTAGAAGTGTTGCAGAACTCTGTACTTTAGATAAGATTTAATAAAAAACCAAGTCAGAACACGAGAAAATTCATCGCCTTCGTGTTTTTAATCCTGACTCTGAGTGAAGACAGAAGAAAATTAAGACAAGCCACTAATGAAGTGGTGCAGTTAGGCCTTTCACGCACTATGGCTCCTAATGATTGACGAATGCTTTTTAAACTTATACTGATGTCAGTACAATATACAGTGTGGCTGTCGGAATAGAAAGATCTTGCTACTGTACAAACTATGGATAATATTGCAAATGCAGAAGCAGGTGGCCTTGATGAACTGCTGGGGTAAGGCACATATGCTGCCCCCCGTGGCCAAGCTAATTTAGCTCAGGCAGTGCTATGGCAAAGCTCCGAGCTAGCCATAAAGGCTCTTAAGAGTCTCAGAGTCCAGACAAAAGGAATCTTCTTTTGCATCCATTTGGCAGGGACCTAAAGAATCATATGCAACATTCATTGATAGATTGCTGACAGCCATAAGTAAGGAAATAGAAAATGAAGAAGCAGTTACTATATTGTTATTACAACTAGCCTTTGAAAATGCTAATACCGATTGTCAGAAAGCACTGCTCTCTGTAAGGAATGAGTGTGCTAATTTACTCACCTACATCACAGCCTGTCAGAATGTGGGGACAGAAGAGCACCATGTGTCTGTTTTGGCTGCTGCCTTACAGCAAGCCCCTAATATGCATAAGAAAATGGGTCCCTGCTGTTTTAATTGCCGACAAGAGGGACATTTACAGAGAAATTGTCCTATTCAAAGGAAAGCAAAGAATCGCTCACACCTTACTGTTGTCCCCACCCCATGTCCACAATATAGAAAAGGTTACCACTAGAGTGAAGTGTGTAGGTCAAAATTTGATAAAAATGTTAATCGTCTCACTCCATGGCAGGAAAATGGGAAAAGGCGCCCGGTACCCGGTGCCCCTAAGACCAACAGGGTCTTTGCAATCCAAACTCAGGAGTCTCAATCTCCTCCTTCCCCACCAGCACCCACAGGAGTGCAGGTTTGGAGTTATCCCTCTAAGATGATGATGTAATTACAGATTCAACTATTCATGTGCTAAATACAGGGTTTATGGACCTTTACCCGAAGGATTGTTTGGACTTTTACTTCATATATTGTCCACCACAAAGAGTGGTCTCATAATATATGTTGGTGTAATTGATTCAGACTACTTTGGGGAAATTAAAGCGATAGTTTCAACTAACACTCCACCTTGTTTTATCAAAAACTGAAAAAATTGCACAGTCATTATTGATTTTTTTTGTTTTGGCAGCAAAAGACACAGTCTGAGTGACTGGTGGGTTCGGCAGCACCGATGTCATCCATGTTCGTTGAGTCTGGAAAATTGCAAGTGAAAAGCACTTACTAACTTTACAATTAAATGATAAATCTTTTACAGGTTTACTTGACACTGGTGCAGATGTTTCCATCATTTTGGTGTCTTCATGGCCCCCACAGTGGACTCTTAAAACAGTAGATGCCTTAGTGGAAGGCATCAGGGGGCATCAAGCCCCTAAACAAAGTACACTTATTCTTACAGTCAGAGGGCCGAAGAGATGCTGAGCAACTTTACAACCTTTTGTTTTACCTTTTCAATTTATGCTGTGGGGTCATGATTTACTCTCCTAATGGAATATTACTTTTTTGGTGAATGCAGCAAATTTAACAAATGAGTCACTGATGTAAAACCCCTGATGAAATTGTGGTGGAAAACAGATCTGCCTGTTTGGGTTGATCGGTGACCCTTGAAAGGGAAAAAGTTGACACAAGTTGAAAAGGTTGTTGATGAACAATTAAAATTGGGACATATTCTACCTTCCACATCTCTGTGTAACACCCCCATATTTGTGATACCAAAAATATCAGGGAAGTGGCGGCTGCTGCAAGATCTCAGAAGCAAATTGGGTGATAGAATCTATGGGTGCCTTGCAACCAGGGTTACCCACTCCTTCAATGATTCCCCAGGACTGGCCAATTGTGATTGATCTTAAGGATTGCTTTTTTATGATTGCAATGTGTCACGGTCCGTCTAGTTAGAGTGGGGGTCGTGAAGGTTCTTTTAAGAATCTCAGGGTGCAAAAGACACACAAAGGGACAGAATCAGTTGCTCTTGCAACAAATGCACTTTATTTTGTGCCAACCAAATGCGATAGTGGGACAAAGAGAAAGAGACAGAGACAGAAAGAGGGAGAGAGAAAGGGGTTGGGATTATAGCTACCAAGACGGGCAGACGATCCTCGTGGAACCAGCCAATAGATGTCCGTTGCCGTCTGGGGGGGGATCCCGCTGGGTCTTCAGTCTGGGGGGTGGTTTTTATAGTTCTTTTCCAAAGCGAGTGGCCTTTTAGCCAAAAGGTGGGAAGGCTTGTGGACTATTGTTCGTGGCCAAAGCGAGTGGCCTTTAGCCAAAAGGTGGGAAGGCTTGTGGACTATTGTTCGTGGAGGCAGGTATGACCATGAGAAGGAGTCCAGCAGCAGCTTAGCATGACCAATTATCAAGGTCAGCAAGACCCATGCTCGAGGTCCCATTGTTTCCATCCTCGAGCGAACACAGTTCCAATCTCATGATCAGTTGCCATGAGAACACATCCTGGTCACCTGCAAGTCGCACCCCACCTAGGCTAAGCCAAAGTCCGAAAACCGTAGTCCACGGGTCTTCTTCAGATGGTCGTTGGGCAATACACGCTCTAGACGGACTCTTACACAATGCATCCAGAGGATTTTTCTCTCTTTGCATTCCCTTTACCCAGTGTAAATCTTGAGGCACCTATGGAAAGGTATCATTGGGTTGTTTTAGCACAAGGTATGAAAAGAAGTGAGACAATATGTCAGCTTTTTGTAGCAATGCCTTTGAACCGGTCAGACTGAAGCTTTGCAATGTGTTGATATACCAC